>CM076612.1:11649347-12177083 GCA_038502775.1 Hippodamia convergens
CGTTGAGAACTAATCCACGGCGACGGCAGAGATGTTCGAACGAACACGTGACATAGAACATGACATGTAGAATCCTTTTTTCTATCTCTTTCAATTTTGGAGATATAGTACTCGAAATCTGACCACACCTGTACATTATCGATATTCGTAGGGCACAAACTAAACAGCAATATTGATTTTTGAATTTCTTTTTCCGTTGACCTCATAATGAAAGCTTAGTTTAACGTACAGGGTGATTCACTTATCTTGGTAACCCCAATTTACTCGAAAACGTCCGAACATTTTTTCATTCTGTGAATGGCGTTTTGAACAAGTCAATGTCGACTTGAGATGTGCATAAAAATCTGCGGAATAAATAAAGACGCCAGGCGTCGAGCGCTATAAAAAATTTTTTCTCCAGGGACATACCTTTTTTATCATGTCATTCGAAAGATAATTTCATTCCGAATTTTTTTTTCGAATACAATTTTTATCGATTTCTAACCGTTAGCGATCTGCAGCGTGTTTCATATTGATTCTATTCCATTTATTTTTTTCTGTATTGTGGTAGTATGCCTTTATTTAGAGACATAGATGTGATTTTGTGATTTGAATTCAAGATGGCTAGTTTCCAGGTCAATGTGCTCCTTCAAATAAGATGAAATATGTGGCTACAGCAAGATGGGGCTTCATGCCACCACGCTGCCATTCTCAAGAGATATTTAGATCAAGAATTCGGAAAAAAATGGATTGAAACCAATGGACCCATCAGATATCGCCAGACCTAACGCTCATGGATTACTTTCTGAGGGGTCCCTTTGAATATATGGTATACCAACTGATTCTAATAACTTAGACTATTTGAAAATGAAGATAAGAAACGCATGTGCCCAAGTGAACCCTTTTATTTTGGCCAAAGTAATGGAATAACTTATGTATGGATCATAATGGCCGGTATATAGAACATATGATTCGAAATTTCTCGTTTGTTATTAAAAAAAAATGTTTATTATTATAAGATATAATATTTAATGAATGAAATAATAGAAAAATAGTTACAGAGCCTCCGTCATTTTACGGAACATAATCAAATTCAAGTCATCTAGCCATTATGATCCATACACAAGTTATATCATCTCAATATTTCATCATAAGTCACTTTGGACAAAATTTAAGGGTCCATTCATTTTCGAATTCTTAATCTCAATATCTCTTCACAATGGCAGCGTTGTGTCATGGAGCCCCATCTTACTGTATCCACATATTTGATCTTATTTAAAGAGGCAGATTGTTTAGAAAATTTGCCTCCTTGAATTCAAGGCATAAAATCATATCTATGTCTCCAAATCAAGGCATACTACCACAATACAGAAAAAAAATAATGGAATAGAATCAACATAAAAACACGCTGCAGATCGCTGACGGTAAGAAATGGATAAAAATGTATTCGAAAAAAAAGTTCAAAATAAAATTATCTTTCGAATGACATGATAAAAAAGGTATGTCCTGGAAAAAAATTTTTGATAGCGCCGCGACGCCTGGCGTCTTTATTTATTCCGCAGATTTTTGCGCATCTCAAGTCGACATTGACTTGTTCAAAACGCCATTCACAGAATGAAAAAATATTCGGGCGTTTTCGAGAAAAATGGGGTTACCAAATAAATGAATCACCCTGTACACGAGATGGATCAATAATGACCCATTTTAATGTATGATTTGCCCTATTTCTTAATTCGGAGATTCATGCTCACATGATCAAAAATTTATACAATTTCCAGAGGATTAATGTATTTTTTTTTTAAATTTTTTCTTACATTTGTCGGTCTCCTGAACAAAAAACCCAAGAAAACGAAATTAGTCGAATTCAAAAATTTCGTTCAGGACACCTAAATACAAAAGCTTAAAAAATGTTTCACCAATTTGGATGCTCAACAGACAAAGAGATTTTACGTAATGGTAACCCTTAATAATAAATGAGTCATTGAAATTGGAGTATCGGACGTTATTTTAAAATGAAAAGCAAAACGAAACTAAGAATTTGTAGGAATATTTCACAAAATTATCTGAATAATTAGAAAATTAAGAAATATATAAAATACGCGGAAACGAATTTCTAACTATCGTTGTCAGGGTTAAAGATTAAAAAAATAACTCACGTTTTTGCTGCAATATCCGAAGGCCTTTGGGCGTTCCACAATTCCAAGTCACAAAAGCACAACACTTCTTCGAAAACACAAAAGGCACTCCGCGTAAGCGCGACGAGATGTTCTCCCGATGAGAAATTGCCCGAAACTAAATCAAAATTACGAAACCATTGGAAAATTCTTGTCGCTGACCAGTTTCTTAAAACTTGAAGATGACTGGTCCCGTGTCATCGCAATGAATCATTGTATTGGTAAAAGAGTTTTTCATGTTCTAGGCCGATCAATAATTGAAAAGCGAAATACAAATTTGAATTTTACATATATTATGTTTTTTTCAGACTGAATGTTTGATTTTTGGGCCATTTCTGTTTTTATTCTTATTGAATAGTTTTAGGCTTTCACGACCGGATATACTGGTATGAAAAGAGTCTTCCGGGCTTATTGGCCGTGGTCCATTAGGAATAATTTTCACCTAACGTTTCGCCTACAACTTCGGTAGGCATCTTCAGAGGATTCTCGGTCTAAGGTTGTACAGGGTGATTCTTTTAGTCTTGGTCCCTTGTTTTCGTCGCCGAACTATTTTTTCATTCTGTGAATGGCGTTTTGAACAAGTCAATGTCGATTTGAGATGCGCATAAAAATCTGCGCGGAATAATAAAGACGCCAGGCGTCGCAGTGCTATCAAAAATTTTTTCTCCAGGGACATACCATTTTTATCTTGTCATTCGAAAGATAATTTCATTTTGAACTTTTTTTTCGAATACATTTTTGTCCATTTCTTACCGTCAGCGATCTGCAGCGTGTTTTATGTTGATTCTATTCCATTTATTTTTTTTTCTGTATTGTGGTAGTATGCCTTGATTTGGAGACATAGATATGATTTTATGCCTTGAATTCAAGAAGGCTAGTCTTCTAAACAATTTGCCTCTTCAAATGAGATCAAATATGTGGATAAAGCAAGATGGGGCCCCAAGTCACAACGCTGCCATTGTGAAGTGATATTGAGATAAAGAATTCGAAAATGAATGGACCCTTATATTTTGTCCAAAGTGACTTATGATGAAATAGAGAGATGATATAACTTGTTTATGGATCATAATGGCCAGATGACCTAAATTTGATTATGTTCCGTAAAATGACGGAGGCTCTGTAACTAATTTTCTATTATTTTATTCATTAAATATTAAATCTTATAATAATAAACATTTTTTTAATAACAAACGAAAAATTTCGAATAAAATGTTTATATACGGCCATTATGATCCATACATAAGTTATTTCATTACTTTGGTCAAAATATAAGGGTCCACTTGGGAACATGAGTTTTCTTATCTTCATTTTCAAATAGTCCAAGTTATTAGAATCAGTTTGGTATACCATATATTCAAGGGGACCCCCTCAGAAAGTAATCATGAGCGTTAGGTCTGGCGATATCTGATGGGTCCATTGGTTTCAATCTATTTTTTTCCGAATTCTTGATCTAAATATCTCTTGAGAATGGCATCGTGGTGGCATGAAGCCCCATCTTGCTGTAGCCACATATTTCATCTTATTTGAAGGAGCACATTGACCAGAAAACTAGCCTTCTTGAATTCAAATCACAAAATCACATCTATGTCTCTAAATAAAGGCATACTACCACAATACAGAAAAAAATAAATGGAATAGAATCAATATAAAACACGCTGCAGATCGCTAACGGTTAAAAATCGATAAAAATTGTATTCGAAAAAAAAAACTCGGAATGAAATTATCTCTAGAATGTCATGATGAAAAAGGTATGTCCCTGGAGAAAATGTTTTTGATAGCGCCGCGACGCCTTGCGTCTTTATTTATTCCGCAGATTTTTATGCGCATCTCAAGTCGACATTGACTTTTCAAAACGCCATTCACAGAATGAAAAAATATTCGGGCGTTTTCGAGAAAATTGGGGTTACCAAGATAAGTGAATCACCCTGTACCTCGAACGCTGAATTTCTGACACTGATTTATTCTTATTATTATAAATTTGTTATACTAGTATTATTAATTAGTGAACCAGTAGTTTTTTTTCTTCAACGCGCTCTATCTTGAATACGGATGGCGTTACGAACATTTTTTTACTGAACAAAACCCATTTTTTTCAGTTTTCTAGCTATCCTTAAGACGGGATCACCTATTTTGAATTACCCTGTATATGCATGTGGTATTGATCGGCGTAGAAATAAAACATTTAATCGAAGATCTATGAAAAGCACAGAATAATTGATGTTTATGACTGTGACACAGACCATCTGTACCATAGAGAAATAAACCATATTTGTCCATGGTTTGTATATATCATAGAACAAAATATATGGATCTCAAAAACTGATCTCTCACGATTTCGGATTTGTATTTTTTAGTTAGAGGAATCTGATCAATCACGTCATTTCAATCTCCAAAAACATCATCCAGAATTCGTGAAATCCGAATAGAAGCTTTAATTTGGTTATATAGAGGTACTTGAGTACATCTATACATTAGAGTAAGAAAAATTTGGTTGGTATGGGTTTTATTAAATAAATACAAAAGTTTTATGGCATTTTTGTCACTATCCAAGGTACACGACCGGTCCTCTTGAAATGGTAATAATCGTATGCCAATTTGGTCAACACACTAACTATAAGGAACACTAAAATCACATTTATGAGATCCAACGCTTGCACACTGTAGTCAGAAGGAAATCGGCACAAGGAACTTCGTGACAGACCAACAATCTGAAAAAAAGGTTTGTTGAGTATTCTTTACAAAAAACAAGTTTACTGGATTGCTAATAGAGACATAGAGAATGGATCATTCAAGTTTTCTCAGAGATACTTTTCATTCTCTAAATCTGTGATTTCTTAGTACTAAATGCAAACTAACTGGAGTCATAGAGTTTTCATCTCCTTCCACATATGAGCATTTGATTTCCATCATATCGCTTATTTGATGAGCAAATTTCTGCAATAATTCCTGGAAACAGGGTGAATGGACAATCGCATCTCCATGGATTACCCCCTAAACGTAGTCTAACTGCGTTCGGCATATTCGAATTTTGTTGGAGAGCATTGTCGATTGCATAGGTTGGTATCTGAAATTTCAACATTTTTCTATGGTCGATGTAATATATAGATAGTGTTTTCAATCAGAAAAATTAAAAAGGATTCACCTGTGAAAGTTTGTTTCCCCTCAACGATAGGACTCTGAAATGTGTCAGCCAAACAGATCCTTCCAATTCTTCGATCGATGATATTTTGTTGTAATCCAAGAATACGTCGAGAATATTTTCATACAATGGATTTGTCCGTAAGGGTAAAACACTGCTTATTTCATTTCCTTGGAGGTACAGACTCTTAGTTTTCGAAGGAAGCGTTTCCGGAAAAACGTAAATCCCTTATAGGAACAATCCACAGAAATTATCGGTTCCAAAACTTCGGATTCCGGCTCTATGACGACTTTGGGCATAGAGCAAAAGCATTTTTGAGGGCATTCGTCTTCGATTTCCTGCGAATGATAATCTGTTACGTCAACATTCAGTGGTTTTTGATGGATTCTTTACCCTCATGAACTCTGCTATTTCTATTAGTGGTTTTCCAGGGTGAGGTTCTTCGTGACAAGTTAAGTTCTTCAGATCTCTAACTATAGTTTCATTCAGTTCCAGAACCCAGTCGAGATTAAGCGAACAGTTCCACTTGTTCCCTGGAATGAACAGAATTTAGGACTGACTGAATGGAGCATAGATGGATAATTCTCAGAGCCATCGCTTGGTTTTCATAGTAGGTATTGAGGTTATTTGTAATTCACCTGATAAATATAGTTTTTTGATTGCAGGAAGCTGGATTTGTTTGGGTAAGTTCTTCAGACTGTTATATCTCAAGCTGAGCTCCTCTAGCTTAGTAAGGTTTGAAAAGAACTCTTTACGTATTCGCTTCAGTCTCAAATTGTTCAGGATTAATACCTGAAAAATGTGAAATGGTAAAGAAATATATAAAATATCGCTAATCATATCGATTACCTGTATATCATTATCAGCAGGTGGTGGGATCAATTTTGTTATATTCCTACCGTGTATCACTGTTACGTTTGTGACGAACGGAAACTTGGCTACCAAATCGTTGAGGTCTAATTCTAGCCAATCTATATCACGAAGTTCCAAGTTTGTGATGTTCACCGGATATTCCAAGCTAGGCAGATGTTTTTTGCAACTAATTTGGTGATCCCGAAATATGCAGGTACTTTTTTGCGGCCTCGCCTTGGAAGATGCCTCTAGAATTGACAACAGTAGAACTACCCTGCAGAAAAAAAAATGGTGAAGTTGAGGATTTTTTTGTTCACTCACATTCGCTTTGAAAGGCTAGTTCAAATAAAATTCAATTCAGATATTGTGATGGGAGCAGATTAGATCTTAAGGTCGCATTGAAACCCTATTGAAGTCTACAATCTACAAAGGCATCATCGAGTAAAGATTCTAAGAAGAACAATCACATACTTTTGTTCTGTTGCTTTAACCACCAACGACCTTTGAATGAGATTGTTTATTTACAAAAAGCTGTAGGGTCATTTTCGTGTAAAGGTAAACCCAATCTAACAGACTGCCGAATTTTTATTTTAAATATCCTCTGGAGCCACGTGCTCTTGTCGTCTGAAACTGCGGATGAAATGGTTACAAATGTTAGCTATGGCAAATCCGATCAAAATCTAACACCAGATGTCAGGAGATATGAAAGGATCAACAAACAAACATGGACTCTCACATTTATGATAAAGTAACGATTTATCAGATGAAACAATATTCGTTTTCATGGTACGAATCAACACGCTGATGCTGAAAGCCTATTTATCGATATATATTCTTTCGATTCAGAGAGCTAAAATAATACAATACATATTGAAACAAAAAGGTACCTAGCTGAGGTTGGTGCAACACAGGAAAACCATACAGGTCTGCAGTATGATTGAATGAGTTAAGGGAAAAAACCTCAGCTGAAAAAAAACCCTTACCCGCCCGTGAAAAAAAAATTACTTAAAATATCAAATATCAGGAAATCTTGAAAGACATCAGTGTGATCTAAGAGAACATCTTCATGTTATCCGTCGATGGCCTCAGATGAACAGATTTTTTACAAAACGACTCGCAATTCTTAATCTGAAAATGAAAAATGACAAAAGCAGAAAAGAAACCAATTATAGAGAATAAATCAAATTATTTTGACATTAACTACCCATTTTAGAACTGCATTTGACTTTGTGTATAGCCTCGAAAAAATCTTGAAATGTTTGAATGGGACAACTATTTATAAGATGTTCTGTAGTCTCCTCATTTTCCCCACACTCACAACTAGGGCTCTCAACCGAATTCCATCGGAAGAGCATGCTATTGCATCGTCCATGGCATGTTCTAATGCGATTTAGAACAGACCATATTCTCCTGGGAAGGTCGAAAAAAGGAACTCTGATAGAAGGATCAGAAATAAGATCTTTACTGAAAGAATTGGATACATTCCATTCAGATTGCCAAATTTCTTTGTCGCTTCAATTCATATCAATCAGAAAATTTGTCCAAAAAGGTATACGCGACTTCAATCTGGGGACCTTATTATCTGGAATATAGGTGAGTATGGGAAATGAATTTGGAAAGGAATTGAATTTGTTCCAAAAATTCAAAGCTGTTGTCTCTCTGCGAATATGGGGAGGGACCATATTCGAGAGGACTGGTAACCAAGGAGTAGGTGTAGACTTGATAGTACCAGTAATAATCCTCATGGAAAAATTTAGTTGGTCATCAATTTTTTTTTACATGAACACTGTTCAACCAAACAGGGCAACAATATTCAGCAGCAGAAAAAAACCAAAGCTAGCGCTGCCGTACGAAGTATAATACTAATAATCTTTCAATTATTCATCAATTTGACGATGGTTGAATCGTGAAAGAAGAACACATCCCTATAATATCCCCTTTCTATTCAGTTGAGCTGGGTTCAAAACTCAATCAGGGACGTTTCATGTTTGGTCTCCATGGAAAACCGCATGTCCATTTAATCAAAGAAGAGGAAAGCTCCAATGTCCTCTGTTGCTTTATGTTCTGCGAAATGCAAAATGGGAACATTACGCTTATGGGACTATATATATACCAAGGGAGCTGTATTTAAATGCGAAGTGACTACGGGGTTTGTTGGAAAAAAGAATATTGGAAGTTGTTTTGTGGAGAAAACTGGAGAAGTCTCTCATGAAACTAGCTGTCGCTCTAAGACAGCTAACAACTTGCTTCGTAAGTGTGAAGAGTCTTGATAATTAGAATCCAGTGATTCTTGATAAATGACAGCGACAGTTGAACCTGCCAAACCAAATACCAATTCGTGAAATAACTCTTACGAAAATTCCCCGTTTCCACATCAAAATTAAGAAGCAGAACTAGTGATGCACGCAAAAACATGCTGCTGTCTCTGCTCTTTGGAGAAGGAGAAGAAAGAACCACCAATATGTCCTCCAATCCGTTGTAAATGCTTGAAGACTAACGAAAGTCAGTACATAATCGGTAAGGGGATATACAGATGGGTGGACAACAAAGAGACAGGGAAAAAAGAGTGTAAGCTCACTAGAGTGATATCAAGATTGGACACCAACGCGTTTCATAGGAAGATACCATTCGATCCTTTTCGCTGTTTGTAATTGTTGCATCGGTAATAAATCTCGTACAATGCTTTGAACAATCTGATGGGGTGTTTTATATTGTTGTCTTTCTAACGAAACATTCTTTCAAGACAAGAAATTTATAACTTCGCAGACGACAACTTTAGATATAGAATCTAAGTTAAAGGGAAGATTGAAAAAGAAGGAAAGATGAAAATATTTAACAAAGATATAGTGTATAACATTACTAGCAAGGTAAGAGGGTTTTTACTGGCGAATGGAGGATATAACTGAGGACCCGTTACCTTGCGTGTATTGTTTTATATTTTATTTGTTTTCTCATTTGTGAAAAGGTTAGATAAATTCCAAAAAAATCTCAATAATTTTTCGCAAATGTCGTAAGCTATGGAAGCGTTGCCATGAACATGTCTGTTTATTTTTCTTTACATTTGTTTGGCGAAAGCGAAAATGAATGTACCAAAAGAAATTATTGAGGCAGCCAGCAGTCTAGCATCAAGTTTATACCTGCAAAATCAGCTTCAAGGTACGAGCGAGAATACGACGACTTCAAAAAGTGGCAAAACAAAAATAGTGTGATTGGGGTAACTGAAGATGTTTTGTTGGTCTACTTGAATCAACTATCAGCTAGATTCAGCCCTAATACTTTATGGGCAAAATGGTCTATGCTGAAAAGCTGCTTGGAAATGAAAGAAAATGCCCCTGTTCGCAAGTTTGTTTTCCTTAAAAAAATTTATTGAAAAATATGACGTTTAGTTGTCATTTGCAGATTTCAAAACGTAATAGCGTTTCTGAAACGAAAAAATGAGCGTTATACGCCAAGAAAGGCCAAGGTATTAAGTAAAGAAGAGGCTGAACAATTTCTTTTACATGCTTCTGATGACCAGTGGTTGCTGGCGAAAATTGTAACAATATTTGGGATTTTTGGATGTTGTCGATGTAATGAAATTCCATCCTTAAACATGAATGATGTAGAAGATATGGAAAAATACGTTATTGTGACATTGCGGCAAACAAAAAATTTAACAACAAGAAGATTCACCATAACCGATGATGGCTGCAGCTTCAAGCCCTGCATGTTATACAGAAAATATGTAAATCTTCGGCCTCCTGGAACTGAAAGCCTAAGATTTTTTTTTGACATACCGACATGGAAAGTGCATTTCCCTTAATGCTGGCCAGCACACTATTGGTGGTGTCCCAAAGCAAATAGCGAAATATTTAGGTTCAAAAGACCCAGAGTTATACACCGGCCACTCTTTTCGCAGAACTTTAGCCACTATGGTTGAGGATTCGGGTGGAGATATTTTAGCACTAAAGCGTGCAGGAGGGTGGAAGAGCACCGAAATTGCGATGAGTTATGTCGATGATTCGGTCAACAAAAAATCGAAATGTCTATTATTTGGTAGTAAGGAGAGTACAAATGTTCTGCAGTCCTCGAGTTCAGCAGTTTCTGAGTCAACAGATGGTTCATCATCATCAGTATCAACTCTTTCATCATCAAAAATCTGTGTTACTGGAAATAACAATTGTACTATGATTTTCAACATATATGACGATAAAACAAAATTTTCTAATGTAAATAATACTACTAACTTGTAAAAATTTTGCGAGTTAACTGTCAGTTTTACAGGTTAGTGACTTGATAAAATAAACTTTCTGGATTAATATTGTGTTTTTGGAAATTAACGTTTACAAATGAGAAACAAATAAAATAATGTCATATGAGTTAGACTTTATGTCCATGTAAAGGCTATCATCTGCTAAAGATTGTAAGAGCTTGGACTCATAACTTCACAGAATCTAAGTAAAAGGGATTGGAAAAAAAGATGAAAACAATTAACCAAGATGAATAATTCTAGATAATTCAGACTTTATTCAAATAATCATCACGAGACTCCTAACATAAGATGATCAGGGAGAAGGTAAGACTCCAGACACCTCCTTGGTGGAGATTTCGTCGTCTTTCGCATCTTTCTTGGTCATCAGAGGGTTCCTTTCGGCGGCACCTATAGATATGTCTCCTCCCATGTTGATGGGCTTACCAAGGAGCCTCGTCGTGGGCCTTTTCTTCTCGCACTTGCACCGGTTTGACTTACAGACCGGTATCTCCTTTTTCTGCTCTTTTTTCGCCTTCTCTGTCTTGCAGAAGCTGCAGCAGCTTCTAGCCGCCAAATCTGGATTCATCTCGTCGGTTTTTTGCTCTGGAAACTGTTGATTTTGAGAGTGTCTTAATGATGTTGCGACTGTTCGAAAATTGTAGCTGTCATTTCATTTATTTGGCAATGGTTTACTTGATTTTTGGGAGAAAGGCATAGAAGTTGGTATTGTTGGTTTGGAGGAGATTTCTAGATCAGATGAAAGTGTTCTACAAGGTCTAGACTTGGGAAAATGTAAGCTTTGTTTACTGGTTTTGCGTTTGGGGTGTTTTTGTGACCTTCCCTTGTATTGCAACTTTAATTTGGGGACTTGTTTCATGTATGGATGAAGTAGAGATCCCAAACAATTTTTTCTGACTGCAGGACAGAATTCTAGACTGTTCTGATGGAAAAAAGTTGAGGAATTCCCGGAAATCAACCAATTTCCGAGCATAATCGAATCCAAAGCCACAAGAGTACGGGACCTCCAGCAACAAATGCGATTTCTCTCAGACTAGATCGATTCCTATCATCGGCAATCCCAAATCGTGAGTCATTCCGACCCTGCTCCTGATCGCAACGTAAAATTTGCTTTCTCCTTTGATTTAACATCTCGACTATCGTCAACTTGTCTGCGAAGAAGGGAATTCTCCAGTTTGTCCTTGTCCTCGGGTTTATTATTGGAGCACCAGGTCAGTTAAGGACACTTCTTTCACGTTTACGTGCGTTATCTGCATTCGTGAATCATATAATTCGCGATCTCTGCATTGGGAAATTTGCATGAAGTCGTTATTTGCAAATCGAATTGGGATCGACTTTAATGAGATGTGATCTGAATGCTATCCCAGAGATTAAGTTGAATTCTGAAGAAGAATTGGCTGCCTCCAGGTAATCCGTTTTATATTGGAATTTTTCATGCAGATTTTCTCTCGAATATAGGATATTTACCAACCCAAAAATTTAATTTTCCATTATGACAGAATGAAAAATTCTTAAACTCATTGAATGGAAATATCTATATATCAGCCATTCATGATTAAATCAAATTTGACTGTATTGTAGTAAAGTCCACGTCCCTTACTCAAGGATGAAAAATCAGTAGAATGAATAACATACATCTAGCGTCCTGTAACATAAGCTCTTTCAGTTGGAAGATCAGATACTGCAGAGTTGGCAAATTTTTCCAATTTCACTCACGTTCTCATCATTTCTACTTCGTGCTCTTTAAAGGAGGCCATCTCAACATATTCAGATATTAATCTGGCTTTCAAATCATCTCTACTTTTCGCTTTGTACAAAGATGGGTAAGACTTTGTGAGAATTTTCATAAAGGGAACTGTCGGATAATATGGAAACTTTGGAGGCAATTGCTTCGAATGATTACGAGTTGGTTGTCGAGTTTTTCACTGGGTGAACACTACCCTAAGTTCAGTCAATCATGGATTTTGTTAGAAGTTGTCGGTTTGAATTTTTTAATTTCAGTCATTGCGATCAAAATATAAATGAATTTGATTTCTGTTTCGAGTTGAACATATCTGAGTTCGTATCAAAATTAGCAGATGATTTGGCCGATAAATAATAGCATTTAAATTTATGCTCGTTCCTTATTTGGTAATTGTTTTATTTTCAAAGAAAGGAAAATTGTTGTCATCATTTTTGAAGTGTAAAAAGAGAATCAGCTTCAGGTGAAGTGTTTTGAACTTGTTGACCATGTTGTCAGAAAGGGAATTTATTCTGTAACTTCGAGTTATTCAAGAGACAACCCTCTTTAGCCTTCTGAACGTACTGTCATTAATCACATTGTCATGCTGGAATTATTCAACAGGCAAGAGAAATATGGGGAGAAGTTGCTAAATTGATGAACTTGGCAAATTCCTGTAGATATTAATTTGACAAACAAGAATTACTCATGGATTCAAACAGTTCTACATCTAGTGACGTTCTGTCTACTCCGATATTATCAAATTAATGGCATTCGTTTCTCAGAATCAGTTCATTTCCCATTTGGTGATTTATAGGAGGATATGACCAATGAAATTTCACGAGTAGAAATTCAATGTTCGAATTCTTTTTGTTCTATTTTCAATAGGCTTCCATCGGTGAATGGATTCATGTTACTGACCCATCATGCTAGAGGCATTAGCCTTTAAATTCAGCGTAAATGTGTGGAAATGAACAGATTCGGTAAAAAATTCTGGATATAGTTCACAATCCTTCATCATTCTCTTATTTTAGTTGACACTCATTATTGAATTCAGTTGAACTGATTTGATAGATAATTTTTTGAGATTCAGGAAGGCTCATATAATTTCTTGTTTTGGTACAGTTAGAAATGAACATTGTTAGAGATGTTAGCACATCTATACTATTTTGCGGACACAAGGTCTTTTATTATTCGTAGAGTTGTGGAATATTTTGTACCGAATCTTCAGCATGCTTCAACAATTTCAAAAATGAGAAGTTGATTCAGTAAGCAAGCTTTCTTGTGTCCAACATTTTTGATTGGAAAAAATACTGTCCAAACGTCATGATCAACTGTTTTTGCTCATGTTTGTGAATTCTGAAAGCCAGTCCTGATATTGATCCTTGATGAACTCCACAGAATAAGCAGGGCGAAGGAAAGAATTCATTCGAACGAAATACAATTTATTTCCAGAAAATAATGAGTAGGAGCGTCACCATCAGAATCCGGTGTTCAAGGAAAGATATTCCAAATTGCATTTCGTTCTCTCGGGTTTCTGATTCATTCTTCTTAACACTTGGATGAGAACAGGATCTCCTTGATCCAGAGAAAGATCGTTTCCACATCTGTTCGGAAAATATTTACCGAGTAGAGAAGTTGAAATCCGAAACTAATTGGAAGTCTTTCGCAGGCGAGCTGCAAAGGTTTCAGGTGATGTCCGACCAATTTAAATTTCGACACGAAGTCCGCAAAAAATGCAGCCAAAGGACTAGGTGATTGCGGCATTGATTGCTAGGTCGAATTCAAGGATAGGAAATATGAAAGAGGATTTTTTATATCATCACCATTACGTAGGAGGTTTTTGATTCCATCCTTTGAGGGATTCGGGGACTTGTAACTGAACCAACAAAGTATTTCTGAGAATATTCTTGAAACAAGTTCATGTATTGATTGGTTTTTTGCTTTGGCGACAAAATAATCCAAATCATCAATACAAAGAAGAAGTTCCAATGTATTTTTTGAAAGACAGAGATTTAATGTGAATCCAAAGAATATATTCATACTGGTTGTCTATTGTTCAACTGATACATTTTATAAATTTGACATCGATTTTTGGTGTACACATAACATAGAGATTGAAAATGACTTCTCTAAGTCAACAGCCTATAGAATCACTTCTATAAAGTGTTGGTATCTTCGCTCTAAATCTCTCACTTACCTCAAAGAAAATAACAGAGCCATTCTTGACTCGTTCAACAACTCGAATAGAATCAAACTGCTCACTTGATCTACGATTTATTTTTTCTTGGATTTCTTTGGCAAATAGTAGGTACGCTTCCTAATTCTATTATCATCTCAGAGATAATGGTGGGTAGGTAGGTGATAAATGCAAATATCGTATGATAATCATTTGGTGTCATTTATGTCTCTTATCTTCAATTACTCCTAATGTTATTGATGATTCGTAAGTATATCATTCAATATTTGTTAATGTTACCTGCATAGTGGAACATGAACGAATATGCTGATCAAAAGATACGAAAAAGTTTTTCAGAGCACTAGATCTTCCATTTGAAACTTATGAAAAATGGCAGATTTTCATTTCTTGTCTTTCCATGAAGAATTTTTCCATCTTTTAATACAATCTTCCTTGGGAATCTGACCCAATTTCAATCTGCAATTTTTATTAGTCTGGCACATTTGTTTAGATAACTCGTAACTTTTACGATCTCCATGAAATATAATGGCTGCTATGCCGTTAATTTTGTAGCAGTGTTGAAGAATGTTACGACGTTGTCTCGTTGAAGATATGCGAGTGACATTTTCAGTAGCGAATTGACTATTGTTATGTTTACCCGTCGGTTTTTTCAATTTTATCACAGTCAATGAATCTTCCACGAGAATTTATGTTGTGTTTGCGTCGTGTTTTCGACTTTACTTTCATCGGATTTGGTGTATTGTTGGTCACAATTTAATTTTAAAATATGCATTCATTCTGCAAAATGAATCTACAAATGTTGAGCAGAAAATTGAAAGGTAGCAGAAGCATTGCTTTGATCTTTGTTGATGTTCACTTCTTGAACATTTAAAATTATCTGGGAAAATTATATTAGTTGGCAAAGAAAGATTTTTGAAAGAACTGGTGACCGAAAGTTAAGTGAAGATTATTGATAGTAACAATACAATTCAATTGAACTCTTTCCTGAAGAGATCCATGTTTATAGGATGTTGAGAATCCCCCATAAGAAATTTTTTACCAAGAATTCGGGGAGAAAAGAAAATAGCCCAAGACAAAAAATTGTTGAAAAAATGTCACATTTTCCGGGTAGCGTTTTCTTAATGAAAATTCCCGACCGGATAAGTTGCGTATCCTACTACCCCGCAAATTTCTTTGGCATCCACCCGCAGAAATGTTTAATAAATCAAAATATTTATCTCGACTTGGTATAACTTTCAGAAAATACCAGGGAACAGAGAAACAACAAAATGTTGAAATTAAACGCGATGCCCTTTGACGGGATAGTATCTCGAGGCTTCCCAGATTTTTCCTCTGATGCTTGTGTTTTCCGCCGGCAATTTTCCACCCCTATTCAACTTATAAAGCTTCGGAAATTAGCGTGAGGAAATGATTAGCGTTTTGGGGGTTGTACATTCGAAATACCCCATGTGTTCGTTTGGATTGGGGGTGCAGATTTGGGGACAAAAATGGTTGATTCGAAGCTGAGAGGCTCAAGTATAGATTTTCTTTCCCATCGGAATTTTTTTTCCGTATTTTTTTGAGAATACCTGAAGTTGAATTTTGACGATTTCAGAAAAATCGAATACTATATTTATAACTGTTTCGATTGTCCTAAACTGTTTTTTTTTTTAATTTTCGAATTAATATTGGCAAATACAAGAAAAAGTTATATCTTTTAGAAGTTAAAAAAATTTTTTTTTCTCATTTATTTTTCCTGTATATTGAGCTGAATTTTTTCAATCCTGAAGTATGCTCACGAAGGGTTTAAATGGTAAACCTCTAAGATATTTTTTATCTCAACTCTTGGTTTGAATGAAAATTTTCCTCTTAGACTAAGATGGCTGAAAAGCCCAATTCACATACTAACTTTTCATCTCCACAAGTTTTCCGAAAACTCAAGCATTTTCGAGAAAAAAACTTATGAGAGAAAATATCTCATATGTTTACTATTTCAAACCTTTCTGAGGGTTCAGGGTTGAGAAAATTGCAATATATATGTAATTTAATTGACAAATGATATTCACTAAAATAGGAAAAACTATTTTTATCAATCTTCTGATGGCTGTAACTTTTCCAGGGACAGTTTTTCAAAAAAATTTATACCAAATACCCATTTTAATTTTCCTTAAAGAATCACCCATTTTTTCGGTTTAACTCAGATACACTATTTCAGTAAATCGCCAACTTCCAGAATGCAAATATCTACTCTGGAAATAAAGAAATCGAGAAAAAACTGAAGAAAAAAGGGAGAAAAGAGTATTCGGTATTATGTTTGTTATTCCTAACGTAGATATCGTAAGCACAAACCGTTTTCACATTTCTGAAAGCGAAGAATGTGGAAATATTGTACATTTTCAGAATGTTGAAAAACACGTCACAGGGTGTTTCAAATGTTGGTTCAAAAATTGGGATCAAGATTGACCCATAACTTTCGTTTTTCAATTTTGAACTCTATTTTTTTATGATTGCGTTGGATTGTGCGAAGAAAAATGATGATAATGTGCCAACATGATAATGCTCCTAAAATTAATAATTCTTGAGTTATTCAGGATTTCCTGATTTCATGTCGTACGTACCGTCAAATTCATAGAATCTGTTTCATAGAAGATAAATTACTCAAATAACTCACTGGTGACTTCCTATTTTCTAAATTCATTTATCATTATTGATGTAAAACAGATTTCATGAATAGAAACAGAAAATCCTGAATAACTCAAGAATTAGTAATTTTAGGAGCTACAACACGTTGGAACATTATCATCATTTTTCTTCGCTGTATCCAATGAAATCATAAAAAAATAGGGTTCTAATTTGAAAAACGAAAGTTATGAGCCAATTTTGATCCCAATTTTTGAACCAAAATAACTCACTGGTGACTTCCTATTTTCTAAATTCATTTATCATTATTGATGTAAAACAGATTTCATGAATAGAAACAGAAAATCCTGAATAACTCAAGAATTAGTAATTTTAGGAGCTACAACACGTTGGAACATTATCATCATTTTTTTTCGCTGTATCCAATGAAATCATAAAAAAATAGGGTTCTAATTTGAAAAACGAAAGTTATGAGCCAATTTTGATCCCAATTTTTGAACCAAAATTTGGAACACCCTGTGACAGGTTATTCAAAATTCTGAAAATGTACAATATTTCCACAGTCTTCGCCTTCAAAAATGTGGAAACGGTTTGTGCTTACGATATCTAGGTTAGGAATAACAAACATAATACCGAATACACTTATCTCCATTTTTTCTTCAGTTTTTTTTGAATATGAATGTATTCAGAATTGCATACTCTATCAAATTCAAAAACAAAAAACCAGAAAAAAAATTTTTGAATTTTTTTTCACTCCCTGTATAACTGAAAGTGGTCAATCTCCAAGAATATTTTAGATCGGTAGATAATGTCAAACAATAACATAATCCCAATTTTCAGATTTCAAATAGGTCCAGTTCTCCAGAAACGGCCGTCGAACTTGGTATACCCTGTATATACAGATTATAATGTTTATCAGACCCTCGTACAACTTCTTTACAATATCATTTACCTACCAATTATGGTAGTCTTTGCATTCCTCGAAATATCGAAAAAATATTAATAGAAAATCTCTTGGAAACAATTTGGAAACTTTCGTAAAAAAAGTTGTTCCCTCAGAGTGTTAAACCTCCCCCCGACTCCTCAAATCACCCAGATACAAACTAATACTCACAAAAACGCAAGATTACAACCATGCATCATAAACTTTCGACAGGATCAGGAACATCAAGAAAGTATTTCGACGAACGATTTGAGTACGAATGTATTCAGAATTGCATACTCTATCAAATTCCGAATCAAAAAAACAGAAAAAAATTTTTGAATTTTTTTTTCACTCCCTGTATAACTGAAAGTGGTCAGGCTCCAAAAAAATTTTAGATCGGTAGATAATGTCAAACAATAATATAATCCCAATTTTCAAATTTCAAATAGGTCCAGTTCTCCAGAAACGCCTAATAGGCCGTCGAACTTGGTACACCCTGTATACAGATTATAATGTTTATCAGACCCTCATACAACTTCTTTACAATATCATTTACCTACCAATTATGGTAGTCTCTGCATTCCTCGAAATATCGAAAAAATATTGACAGAAAATCTCTTGGAAACAATTTGGAAACTTTCGTAAAAAAAGTTCAGCATTTTTTCCAATTCTATGTTTCCCCAAAGTGTTAAACCTACCCCCCGACTCCTTAAATCCCCCAGACACAAACTAATACTCACAAAAACGCAAGATTACAACCATGCATCATAAACTTTCGAGAGGATCAGGAACATCGGGAAAGTATTTCCACCTCTAGCGGAAAACTGGCACGCAACTCTGTGTCGGGCTTTTGCTGGAAAATTTTCTTCGAGGAAATGCACGCTTCCGCTTTCCACATGTCGTAAAGTCGCGGAAAAGCTCCGGTTTTCTCGCGCGCACCGAAGCGAATGGAAAAACTGAAAACTGCTAGCTCGGCGTCGCCGAAACTCAGACGACAATATGCCGTAAACAAGTGAATGCGAGCGTCTGAATGCCACCGAATCCGATGATAGCTGGATGACGTGCCCCACGGTTGTGGAGAAAGGGGGGGTACAATGGAGCGTCGTAATCTCTAAAAAAAATCGAGCATTTTCATTCACTGGATTTTTTTTATGATAATCATAAAAAAATAATCGATATTATGATCCACAATGGGCCAGGAGTGTTTTACGTACTTCCCCCATTTAATGAATGAAGGAGAATTCGATTATAGTTACATTTTCAAGATGATGAAAATAAGATGTGCTTCTTTTGAATATTTACAAGTCTAAGACTCACCCCATTTATATTTCTGCTCTTATTTTCCCCTTGCTTGAAAATATACAGGGTGAGTCTTAGACTTGTAAATATTCAAAAGAAGCACATTTTATTTTCATCATCTTGAAAATGTAACTATAATCGAATTCTCCTTCATTCCTCAAATGAGGGAAGTTTGTGAAACACTCCTAGCCCATTGTGGATCATAATATCGATTATTTTTTTATGATTATCATAAAAAAAATGCAGTGAATGAGAATGCTCGATTTTTTTTAGAGATTACGACGCTCTATTATACCCCCCCTTTCTCCACAACCGAGTTCTTTTTTCTCTTCTCAATTTTCATTGTAAGCATGATGAAACGAATTTTCTCAAATATGGATGTTTTAAGTTTGCAAAAAGGACTCAATAAAAATGGATTTGTACAGGGTAGTTAGATTGCGATATTTTAGTAAAAACACATCTCCTAAATTAAGCGATATAGGAAAAAAGTAATTTCTCTATTTCAGTATCGTAATGAGTTCATTACAGTACTAAAAGTAGTGCTGTAATGAAACTCATTACAGCATTGTTTTCAGTTATATTTACGTATTTTTTGTGGTTGTCAGTACTGACCTCCGATCCTCTAAATTTTCAAATCAAATCAATTCAAATTCCGTAATCTGTCAAATTTCGTAAGTCACACACAACTGCCAAGATGAAATATAGAAGTCACTAATCTGAATTTTTATTTGAATTTCACAAAACTTGACTGAAATAGAGAAAATATCGTCTAATACTCGTTGCAGAAGCCAATTCCAACACTCATGCTTCGCATTCGTGTTGGAATAGGAGCTCATTCTGCAACTTGTTTTAGAATATACTAATACATGTCATGTTCCTTTTTTTGTCTAGTGGTCTAGTTTCCATGATACAAGGTGATTTTGAAATTTGGCCAAATTGGCTATAACTTCCCCAGTGTTGCTGCCACGCTCTCGAAATAAAATCAATTTTGGTACTTTTTACCAGTGCTATGAAAATTTTAGTGCCTTTTCAAATTTTGGAGAAATTAAAGAAATTTTAATTTTTTTCAAATGGAAACCATAGTGTGCTTTGATGATTTTCAGTAGTCTTTTCTTAGACAATTTCAAAAACATATCATGAAATACTTCCGAAAATTTCGAAAAAACAGTTTTCGATTAACAAAATCAAAGAGGTTTTTGATTTTGATTCATTTCTTTTCACCTGAGGAAGTCATATAACTTGAGCCTGCTTAAATTATGTTAACTGAAAAGTGTTTTTTTCAGAATTTTCATATTCAAGCTCGGAAGTATATCATGATATATCTTTTTTAAATTGCCTAAGAAAAGTCTATTGAGAATCATCATAGCATACTACGGTTTCCATTTGAAAAAAATAAATTTTTTCAATTTCTCTAAAACTTGAAGAGGCACTGAAATTTCTGTTACTGTTAAAAAGTACTGAAAAACTGCCCTAAAGATGTTTTTATTTCGAGAGCGTAGCGGCAATACTGCGGAAGTTATACCAAATTTTAATAATTGGCCAAATTTAATTTCAAAATCACCCTGTAGCATGGAAACTAGACACCTTAGCCACTTGGGGTTTTCAGCAATTTATGTTTCTCAAAAAAAGAGAACATGGCATGTATATAACTTTTTTTCTATCTCTTTTAATTTAGGGGATGTAGTACTAGAACATCGAAATCTGACCACCCTGTACTCTGTAAAACTAACCATAATATTCAAGGAGGCTCATTTGAGCTTTTTAGAAAACGATTCCTTAAAACAAACATCCTGAATTTATCGGTTATGGACTCTCGTAATTTTTTTAATGAACTTGCGAATCACTTACAGGCTCTCTAGACAAGGCTAATCCGTCAGCGTGTGGCCCCTTTATCCATCCAGATCCGATAAAAGGTTCGATTCTTCGTGCCAAGGTGAAATGTTGGCCATCAGGTGAAATATCATCTGAAGTTAAAATAATTGCATCGAAGCTCAAATCAATTATATCCTCAATTCTGGAGTGGCTCGCAGGTTCAGCCTTAATTGGTTCAATTGAACTTGACATACAGACTGGTAATTTGTTGGATATGATCGCCGAACGCAGAGTGTCTAATTGGATGGCTCGATAGCTAATAAACTTGATGCCATCGTAGCCTAAAGAAGTTCTACAAACTTAAAAAAATAAACTCGTTAGGAAAGTCTATTCTTGCAATACGAATGGCTAGCCCCTCATTTACATGTCTACGATTCATAATTTTTACGGGATTACGTTTTCGAATTCGAGTTTGTTTATTCTTCCATTTCACTGCTCCGAAGTTTGTTGATCGCGCCAGATCCCACCAATTTCATCAAAATATGGAGGACTCCCTAAGTCAACAAATTTGAAAGCTTCTGTAATCGAGTGACGATGCGTTTTGCTCGTAAAATGGGCCACCAGGGTGGATCAGAGAACGACAATGTTGTCATACATGTACGGCACTCCTAGTGGAGCTTGTGACCACTATAATTACATCTGAACGATGATTTCGTCATCAAATTGAGTTGAGGTGTGCCATAGCCCTCATTTCGTTACGAAAGGAAGAATAAGTTAACGCTTATCGAGGTAGTCCTATCGAAAATTATACAGAGTGGTGCATAAAACACTCGATGTCGTAGATAGTTCAAGATAAATGATATCAACTTGAACCCATATCGAATAAAGTGGTTTTCCAAGATGCTCATGGTTAGGAGATCCTAGTGGACTTGTTAAACTATCTTTCTAGTTTAAATATAGGAATTAAATGTCATAACTTTCAAATTGCTTTTTTAATTACCACCAGAAGAAAAAATACAGGCAGATCTTACGAATTTCAATTTAAAACACGCTTTGAATATCATAGAAACTGAATTAATTCTTAAGAAGTACGTATCAACTTCTACTTGATCCTTTTGACCTTATTTCGAATTCAAGGTCATTTAGGGTGACCTCGAATTCAGACTGAAGGCCATCCAGGGTGAACTCGACCTTGAACTCAAGAATATTTGAGATGAACAACCCTGGTTTTTTTTCGTTATAGGCAATAATTTCGTACTCCACTGATTTCTAAATAACGTTCAACATTGCCTTTAAAGAATAAATTGCTTGAGCTACATAAGGCTTCAGGAACAATGTTAAAATCGATCTTTCGAGCTTGGTCTCCCTTCTGTTGTCTTCTTTTATATTTTGGGGGTTTTATTATTTGATGGGACTTCGAAAGTGTTCCCTAGATCGGCGTAACAGGCTCTTAGTGTTTCTTCAGCTAGATGGGTCTCTTTGTGTGGCGGCAATGCTATTCTGAAATAATTAGAGGATTTCATTAAGTAATGGATGTTCGGTATTTCTTTTGTGTTCTTTTGAGCAACTCTGAACCTCTTAGCATGACAATACTGTTACTTAGAAAGCTGAAGAAGCACTTTGAAAAGACAAAATATTGAATTATCCATGCAGAATTAAATTGAAACATTTTTAATTATGGAAAGATTTTGTGTTACTTACTCGTGAAAAGTATCAAGAGCTTTCCTTAATTTCGCAATGCTTTCGAGGGGTTTCATATCATACATATCCTCCAAAGCTTGACGGTATTGGTTAACACACTCTTCCAACTTCTTTTTGGCAGCTTGCAGATCAACATATTCCCCACAACTTGAACATTTTTGATTCACTTTACTTTCTGAGGAAAAAACGTTACCACAGTTTTTGCTTGGACACCTGGAAGAGTTCAGTAAACATGTTTTTTCTGGATATTAATTCTATTCTTTCGGAGAACTGAAGGGTTATGTTTCTTGGTATAACGCAGATTTGACACAAAATTAGAGAAAAGCTTATTATTGTTAAATTAATATTTTTATTACCTGAACCTTACAGATGTATCTTTATCGTCCAAATTCAAAATTGGCCAGTTTTGAAGGCATGCTGGGCATTGGCAATCAAACCAGTACCTCGAGCTGAGAAAATTCTTTCTAGCTCCCAGATGCTTTTTCGTGAAGATTGGTCCATAATTCTCAGCCACTAAATCTCCATCATCTAGAGGCCTGATGGCATTAATAACAATGTTTTTCCCTGAGAAATATCTGGAAGAATCGAACAATGAAATGGTTCAGTTAGTTTTCTTTCTCTCAAGTTCACACCTGGTCACTGATGGATAGCATTGATGATTGAAGAGGGCAACGGTTGGATAGAGTCCCACCCCGATGTAGTTTATTTTGGCTCCTTTGAACCTGTGTTTTTGAGGGTATACTTTTTCGTATATCTCGTGTGCATTGAACTGGAGCATTTGGAGATTGAAAAGCAGCATTTCACCTATAGTTAGCTCCTTTTCGGTTGGTATCACTGCAAGGAAGGTTTGTAATTGAGAAAACTCATAAGTTCAACTCACCGGAAGTGTTCTCATCTCCAAAATACTTGACTTTCTGCAAACACCTCAGTAGAAAAGATGCCATCACTGTTCTTCTGAAGAAGTCTTTAGAGTTTCTCTTCTCTCTGTTCGTGCACAAACTGAATATACGTTCGTTTTTCTTGTTTTCGTACATCTTTAAGTTAATCTCAAGTTCCTTCTGTGTTATCATTCTTAAGGCCAGGTGACAAAGTACACTGACGCCTGAGCCTAGTAAAAGTTCCAATATCCTACATTCGTATTTGTGGTAAGTTTTCAGAGCCTCATCTCTACAAGAAATGCTGCAGAAAGCTACATTCGAACAGGTTGGACAGCCTATAGGAGCTATCAACCTGAAAAAAATTATAATAATTATTCTGCCTCATTAGATCGCTAGAGAAAACTTCAGCAATATCACAAACTTAAGCCTACTTACCTCTTGAAGCAGTGTTGACAACAAGTACCGAAAGCTTCTGGTATCAAACAAGCAACATATGGGGCTTCCACAACTAAAGTATCACCAGATCTGATTTTTCCCTTGCAAACAACATGTTTGCCTAGAGCTTTTGTCTCTTTCACTGCGAGTGTATCAGTAGCATTTGGGAAAATTTTGTTTGGTTTTCCAGACAGTTTTGGCTCATCTGCAAGATATGTATAAATTATGTGAGTATCTATGATGATATGGCTTCAAATTTACGTACTTGCATTTGTTATAGTCTCCTTCCTAAATTTTGCTAGAGCCATACCCTCATTGTGAAACCTTTTCAATATGATCTCTACTTTTTGATGCAGCAGTTTTTGTGCTAATTTCAGAGCAACGTTCGCTTTTTCTACTTCGTTCGTTGCTCTGTAACACAAAGCTAGTTTGAAGTAGGCGTCGCCTTTGAGGTGATCTGGAAGGTTCTCTTTGAGGGCCAGTTTTATGTCTTCCAGGGCATGATCGTATTTGTCCATGTCAATCAGCACTTTAGATCTCCCGAAAAGTGCTAGAGATAACGTTTTTCCCTCGTTAATTTCTTCATTTTCTCCTGAAAATTATTTTTGATTCGCAGTTTCGATTTGATTTTATTTGAATTACCTGTTTTTTGTGAACGCAGAACAGCTTGGCTGTAGAGAGCTAATGATTTGACCAAGTCATTTTTTTCCTGCGATATTTCAGCTTCCTTCATTCGGGCACTGGCTATTTCTGATGATTTCGCTCGGTATATTTGCTGAACGTTTGAGAGCACTTCAATGAGTGCGTTTTTAACCTGAAAAAGTCCTAAGTTTTGGTGATTTGAAGAATTTATTAATTTAATGATTTCGTCTCTCACCGGTTCATGTTTGTATAGAACTTCTATTTTATCCCTATCATTTTGGAGCTTAGCAAAGCTCTTTTCAATCCAAGTTTTACCAGCAACTTCCATTAAATTGTCAGCAAAACTCAAGAAAAACCCCTCATTGTCCGATTGCAATGTTTTTTCACTACACCTTGTAGCATAATCCGAATCCTTATAAATTTCAGACATTTTGGAACGATTTCGGGAAGAATATATTATTCGTGTCCACTAAAACTACTCGCTAGCGACTCTGGGAGAAGATAAATATAGACCATATAAACTAGAGTGAAGGGACTGGAATAGAACATTCATTCACCTAGTTTTTTACATTTCATTGTTCAAAGGAAAAGGAAAAAACTGCTTTCAAATATAGTTTTCGCATTGTTCCTGTGGAAATATTATTATGACTGGGATCACAATGAAAATTATCATTGGATTTACATTTTTGAATTGTCCCGGTATTTGATTTACAGAAATCTGCAATTTTTATATGTGACAAACTGAAAATTGCAGAATGCTGTAAAATTTTTGACGATCACAATCAGCTGATTTTGATTAATCCTGGAGAGGTTAGGGATTCGAATTTAATTTGATGATTTTGAGGTCACTTTATCGGATGTCCAATGCACATTTTCCACTAGATTACAGAAGTTCGATAAGTATTGAGAGTTCACAATGCGTGCCGAGATGTATGTGACATTAGAGCAATTCGCATGTAGAGTGCTAGAAGTATCGACAAGATACAGTCTTTTCAATCATGTATCCTATGATCCTGGAAATTTCAATGGAAAATGTTCAAGATATCCTGCTTACGGCGATTTCGCAGAGACTTATGCTCTGGTGAATTGACGTCCAACTGTTTCTAGTCATTAATTTGAAATACATATTGTTTCAGAGGCAGTATGGTCTTTGGTGGAATCTCAGCGAAGCAAATCATCAAAAACCATACAGAATGGCCGATGTAGATCCGTTAGGCGCCGAAGACTTTGTGACAGTACGGTACGTTCCCTTTTATCCAATGAGGATCCTCGAGAAATAAATGAGATAGTTTTCAGTTTCGACTACGCTGTAATACCATCGAGACTGTTCGTTTACGAAACATACAATCCAGGTTCAATTGTACGTATTTGGGGCAGGCAAATGAAGCAAAAATGGATGTTAATGTGGGAAGGGAAGCCCCAAAAATGCCCACCGCAGGCCAGAAAATTCCAACCGATTCTACGTAGAATCAACTCTATGGTAGATACAATTCGGTTAGATTTAAATTGTTCCGGACTCAGTCATCATACTTGTTTCGATGCAATTTTGTTAATTGGTTTCTCCGGACCAGGAACCAATTTCCATCTGAAGTGCTTGGGGGCGTTAAATAAGCCTAAAGAGAGTGATGTTTCAAGTACAGATGAGGGAGAAGAAAAAGTAAACCATTTCGAAAAACTTCCAGTGAGTAATACGATTCTTTTCGAATTAATATCATCGTTATTTCGTGATGTTTATTTTCAGTCTGAAGTGATGCTCTATATATTTAAATTCCTAGATTTGAAGTCCTTATCTAAGTGTGCTCTTGTTAATGTTCAATGGAATCATTTGGCCAACGATATTCATTTATATCGCAACATTAGTTTGAAGGTGAAGTATGCTCATCCCCATCATTAATATATCTACGTTTATGTTCTCCTCAGGAATATTGGAATGTAGTGGATAGTCGAGTATTCGATTTCCTAGAAAAAAAGGGCGAAGTTTGAAAAAACTCGATCTTTCTTGGTGCGGGAAAGATGATGAAAGTTTTCCTAGAAAATTGTACCAGTAAGTTAACTATGTCTGATAGTATAAGATACTCATATAAGAAACCAACCTATAAGTTGTTGCGCCATCTTCTTTATGTTTATCCTATGAATTTTTTGTGCAAATGTTTTTATTTCTCCTGAACATTGTAGATTTCTTCTAAAATCATGCAAGAAACTAACACACCTAGCCCTGGGCAACGCATCATATTTCAATGGCAGTCATTTGGCGGCTTTATGTTGTTCATGTCCAAATCTTGAAGGTAAATGTACCTAAAGATAGTTTCACAGTTTCTGAAGAAATTTTTCAACAGAGTTTAGATTGAGGAATGTTTTCGTTACTGAAATCGCTTTTTGTCAAGTGCAAACACTCTATAAACTTACTAAGCTGGTAACCTTGGATTTTTACTGTACCAACATTACAAATGACTTACTTACACCATTGTTAAAGGCGAATCCTAACCTCAAGCATTTGAATTTGGGTGAGTTCAATGAATTGATTATCCTAAAAAAATTAGAGCTATTTCAAGTTTGTTTGTGCGATCAAAATTTGAGAATAAAAATTTATCGCCACAGATTTCTGCGAAGGTATAAATCTAGACGATTTGTTCGAAGTTCTTTCGATTCATAACAAGCAGTTGAAAGGCTTGAGTTGTTGGAAAGTTCGGGGTTTAACACCTCTCGGAATGAATTTACTCGGACAATGCCACCAACTTGAAGACCTTGATTTGGGATGGAGTTTGAATGGTGGATTTCCGCCAGAAAATTGTCTGGAAAAACTAGCTAAAGGATGTACAGGATTGAGAAGGTGAGAAAATTGGTCGACCTCTATATCGTACACATTTTGCTATGATTTTTTTTATCAGATTAATTCTCTCTGCTTGGAGACCTCTAGTAGATGCAATGTTGTTGCCTATAATAGATAATTGTACAGGATTGGAGCAGTTGGATCTGCTGAGTATCACAGGTATTTCAAGTCAATTCATTGATCATGCATTATACAAACTGCCACAACTGAAACTACTAGAAATAAGCTATTGTCCTTCTATTGGTATGGATAAGGTATGTTTTTTCGCGTGCAAAGCAATTTTGTGTTTCTCTATTATGTGTATACTTTATAGGTTGTAAGATGGAGAGTCTTGTACCCCAATGTCACCATCCAAAAATGTGTTGATCTTAATTGATTTTTTTTTTTATTTCATTGTGATTCTCAATTATTTAAGTACTAAAAAGACTGAACTTTTGTATAAAATATCGATATCATAGATTTATTTGTTTGTTGAGTTATGAAATATTATATGTATTTTTATTACGAAGAATATATTTACGAACCCAACCTTTATTCGGAGAAGTTATGTTTTTGACTTGAAAATTGTCGAGATACAGTAAACACTTAGAAGAAGGTAGGTCAATCTTGAACTCAGGATTAGATAACACATGTTTATCTGGAATTATTGGTTTCATTATCTGTGGTAACTCAATTGGATCTAATTATTTTCAGTCTTTCAATTGCTTTCATCACTTTGTGCCATTTAAATTTCATGATGAATAAGGATCTCAATTTTAAACATCGAATTTCTGTTTTAACAGATTCTGAGTATGAAAAAAATTCGGATAATTAACAGTTGTTAATTGCAAATTGAATAAATACTTACTTCCACACTTGAATCAATTTCAAATAGCAGTTCTGTATTGCATAATATTATGAGTGCCTACAATGAATTATTACTCGTGAATGATTTTGAGTATAAAAATTCGGATAAATTACCAGTTGTTGCAAATTAAATAAATATAATGAAATTACTTCCACACTTGAATCTATTTCAAATAGCAGTTCTGCATTGCATAATATTATAAGTACCTACAATGAATTAATACTACTAAATGATAGGATATTTTATTGAAATGTTTTCATGGAGGAAAATTTTAAAGTATCAAGGAATTGCCAAATTTATTGTTCTTGTCCTGGAATCTCTAAGCAAGTGACGAAAGGTGGTAAGCTACATTCACATCTGACTTTGACAATTCTTGAGTAAGGCTGGACTGTTGTTTCAAAGCCATGTCCTACAGGAACCTTTTTGTCTCCGAAGTCACAGGACAATTCTGGGGGAAAATTATTGTTTAATCCAAGGTTTTTCATGAAAATGCAAGAAACCATCCATTTTGAATGTATTCAATACTTACTGCTTTTGGTATCCGATACAACTTTCTCGATTTTTTGGCCCTTATCTGGAAAAATAATAATCTAATTGTTTCGACCTATTCTGATATTAAAAAAAAAACTTTATATTAAGTAATAGGACCAACATGAGGATATAATTTGTTCTTCCACTATTTACTCACCGCAAACCCAGGTTGCCGGGCAACAAAGATCTTTGATGAAATACACGGCAGCACAGTTACGTCGCAGTTTGTCCATGCTGAAAATCTGTTCCAAACATCTCCTCTTCACACAATAGGGTGACTCGATTTTTCCTGAAAACCCCTCCTGACAGAGGCAAGTTTGGCAACTGTGCTTTGGGTAAAACGTTCTGCCCTCTTCGTATGTTTTCCCCTCGAAGGTACAGTTGAGTTTTGGCGGCTCTGAATGATCGAAAATCTGTATGAAAATCTACATAGACTCTACAACAATTTTTCCAGAAATCATTATGGGAAATCAAAAACTTATGAAGATTTGAACTTTGGATTCCTGTAGCCTTTCTCAGAAAAACAGCCTTAAAGCTAATAGGAATATTGTTCCGAAAAATGCAATTTCTGAGTTTGAATTCTATAGCAGAAATATTAGATATAGAAAATTTTTCTTACCACAATCGAGTACTGGACAGCACTCAGTCAAAGAGTCCTTGAATCGACAACCAATTTGTTTCTCTTCAAAACAATCATCTTCAGCACAATCAAAACTTCCGCTGTGAAGTATAGTTCATCAAATATAACATTTTTCTTCTCAAACAAACTTTCTCCAAAGAATTTATACTTACTCTTCATTGCACGAGCAATGAGACCTACAGTAAGAGTCGGTACCATTGTCTTTGATCTCTTCGCCGACTGACAATTGTTTCCCTTCGAAAATGCAGTGAGCTTTCGAACTTACTTCGCATTTGTAGTATGAAGGTTGATTTGTAGCTTTGTCCAAGTTCGCGACGCATTTTAAATCTTCGTATAGGTATTTTCCTAAAGGACTTTCGGGATTTTCACCTAAAATGGTCAGATGAGACAAGAGAAAAGGTAAGAAAAGCAAAGAGGAAAAAGACGTGTTTAGAAAACACGAAGCATATGTTGTAGTACATTTTGGTTTATTCAATTTTAAAAGCACTCTTCACCAGACGTATTCAAAGAAGAATCTGTTTTAAATAGTCATTATTCAGACTTCCATGAAACATTTTCTTCTGTTCTGTAATCAAACGAGAGAAGCAGCTGAAATTGTGCAAAGACTTACATTTCACCACTACGAAAAGTATCGTCGCAATAAAAAATGGAACAACTTGATACACTCGGCACATTTTTATCGAACGAATAAACTCGACTATATTGATTCGTTTTCCAAATAAATTTTAATCTCTCCGAGTGATAAGAATGAAGACTTCTGAATAGTGATATGTTATACGCGAACTCATGGAATGTCTTCCAAGGTTCAGTGACGTCTGCTATCGTTGATAAAGATTACTGGTTTGATCTTTTCGAGCATGAAAAGTTGAGCTAGCTGTTGGACCAAATGACATCTGAGCACCTGTTGAGGTGTTTATTAAATCCGGGAAATCTGTACATTTCTTTATGTTATTCAATCTTCATTCCTTTCGGGAGCAAAAATATAATAATATGAGGCATGCTGACAGAATAAAAAAAAGGTAAATATGTGAGAATATTATAGGATTACCTATAAACTAATTTTCCTAGAATATTAAAGATATCGTTATATATCGTATTTTCCCTCTGCAATGCTAATGTTCTCTATCTTGAGCTTCGCTATATGGTATAGCATTTCTTATAAAGCTTTAGCTTCTGCTACATAGTGTAAATGCGCCTTAAGGACCTCTGTTATCATCAAATGCCTTCAGAACATTGAATACGAAATATGTTTGTTTCCACAGAGTTATGTAAGGGTAAATAGTTCGAAATGAAATGAAAGTTTATTTTCTCTTGAAAAATACGTGGGTACAAGTCGAAAACTACCTGCATACGTATTGAATGATGCACATGTGTTATCCAAGCGTTTGGCAAAGGTGATTCATCCTTGTTTCAGATAAGTTTGTCAACCAATTTGTTTGACTATAGCCATCCTGAATATCATAACAAATGTGCTGAAAAGTCAAGAGATTCTTATTTGTCCAATTTGAAATATTTCAAGTACGTCTATCGGAATAACTATGTAGTTTCGGGAGAATATTTGCAGTCAGTGTGTGAGGCAGAAAAATAGTGCCAGAATTTCAGGTAAATGCATGATTTGAAACTATTATTAGTGTCATGATTCGAAATTTTCTTCATACGTTCAACCAGGTTAAAAGAGCTACGACCAATTTATGCAATTTCATTGCACTTCAGGTATTGAGAACTTATGTTGTTAACCGTTTCTAACGGAAACCTTTTTTTTTCATAAAATTCGCCTTATTTCAAATCATAAGAGTTGAACGTTTGGGCACCTAACTTGATTATTTCAGATTATGTTTTGAAAAAAAGTGATAGGTATATTTTCTTCAGGAAATCTTGAATATTTGTGTTGTGACGTATCTACAAATTTGATGTCATTTTTCGCGTTTTTACTAGAAGAATTTCGACCTGTGTAAAGGCCAGATGCACGTCCATTGAAGTCTACAGTTTCTCATATCAATTCATAAAAATATTCGTTTTAGAAATCTTCAATTCTTTATTTTTCACACAGTTTTCGATATCAGAAAGGATAAGTCTTGAAATTTATACCAGTCGTCCTGGATAACCATTCAATGTACGCTGAAACTCTTGTGTACACGGAGTTGTTGAATTGAAAACGACAAAATGGTAAGATCGCCAAATGGCTCGTAATACCAACTTGGATCAGATGGCCATTGCGTTGGATCACCAGAGGTCCCCCACTGTCTCCCTAGAAAAAATCAGAATTATCATTGATAACGACAATAGAGCAAATTTGAGTTCAAAAAAGTAATTTTCCTAACAAATGAAACTGCAGTCGAGTGTAGAAAACAACAATATTTTTCCTAATAGCATAAATGAAACACTTTCACGAAAAGTTTTCTCTTGATACTGACATTAGCAGAAATTATTTTTTGTGCTCTCTGCTCATAGAGACATTTTTTGATTGGCGCATAGAGACACGTCAATAGTATATTTTTGATAAAGAGGGAAAGTGGAACTTTTCAGTGCTAGCGTGTAATTGAAGGCGAATCATGAAAAGTAAGTTTTTCTCCGAATGGACGTTTTGAAATTCATAAAAATTTGGATATCCAATTCACAATTGAATTTGTTTTTACGATCGTTACAATTGAGCGATCCATGAAAATTTTGCCTAGTTACGGTCGTCATGCAAAATTCATTTTGACAGACATGAAGTATAATAATTATTGCTAGCTGGTGCGAAGTGAAAATGTCTTCAAAAGTTGAGGCTTTGGCCAATGAAGCAGTCTCTTTCCTTGGGCCATCGAAGCACATATAGCTGAATCAGGTATAGTTTCTACACTTATCTAGCCTCTTTTTCGTATCTTGTAATTAACGTACTTTGCAAGCTTTTCCTTCCGCCATAGTTGAAGTTGCGCAAATCTCAATATTTGCAAACTCTCGTTCGCTGAAACATTTATTGAAGGTGTTTACATGCAGTGTGGCTTTTCTGAGTCTCTCAGGAGTGTCGTGGAGATCTGAAAAAACATCAAATTGAGTTTCAACAAAATTAATTGCATAAATCAACACAGAAGCATGCAGAAACACAGAATACAATTCTATACCGTTAGTTATTCCGAATCCTGTAAGATAGACTGTTCTACCTATGAGATTCTCTTTATTGTTGGTGTGCAACTTGATCACCTTCACGTTGGAACCTGAAACGCAACCCTTTCTGTGACACCAGATCTGCTCTGACACCAGTTGGATGAATTTTTCATTTCCGAACCTAAACTGGGTGACGTTTTCAACTTCAGCACGGCAATGTCGTTCCTATCAGTCTCCAGATATGTGGGATGAATTATTGTTTTTTTCCACTCCTATAATTTGGGCCCCCTTGGAGTTCCTGAACACACTGCCCAAAGCTACGAAAATCGATTGCCTGGAAAGAAAAAATTAATTTTAAATTCGAAATATTTCAACACTTTTGGTGGACACACTGTATCAAACTGGTAGGGTACTATGCTGGAATACTTACGGTTCCATTGCTGGGTGGTCACTGTCGAGTTGAACGCAATGCGCAGCAGTTAACACCCATTTTGGGTGGATCAGGCTGCCACCACAAAAACTATAGTACTTTTTGTCGTGCATTAGCATCAGACTAGCATGATAGGGATATTCTCCTTGCTTTGGTTCGCTTGGTTTATAAATACCCTAGAAATAACGAGAAGTTAGAAATTTATCGGTTCATGTCAATTCTCATTTACATCAATGCTCATCGCAATTTTTATATTCCAGTTTTGCGGAGTACTGACAAAATGGTAGCATTCAAATTCGATGAAGATACAGAGTTTTCTGAACGGGTAAGTCTTTACATTTACAGTAGAAAAATGAAATTGATATACAGGGTGTACCAAGTTCGACGGCCTATTAGGTATTTCTGGAGAACTGGACCTATTTGAAATCTGAAAATTGGGATTATATTATTGTTTGACATTATCTACCGATCTAAAATATTCTTGGAGCCTGACCACTTTCAGTTATACAGGGAGTGAAAAAAAAATTTTCAAAAAATTTTTTTTCTGTTTTCGAATTTGATAGAGTATGCAATTCTGGATACATTCGTACTAAAATCGTTGCATTCGTCAAAATACTTTCCAAAATATCGAGAAAAAACTGAAGAAAAAAGGGAGATAAGTGCATTCGGTATTACGTTTGTTATTCCTAACCTAGATATCGTAAGCACAAACAGTTTTTACATTTTTGAAGGCAAAGACTGTGGAAATATTGTACATTTTCAGAATTTTGAAAAACCCGTCACAGGGTGTTCCAAATGTTGGTTCAAAAATTGGGATCAACATTGACCCATAACTTTCGTTTTTCAAATTGGAACCCTATTTTTTTATGATTGCGATGGAATGTGCGAAGAAAAATGATGATAATGTTCCAACATGTTAATGCTCCTAAAATTAATAATATTTGAGTTACTTAGGATTTTCTGGTCCTATTCATGAAATCTGTTTGACATCAACAATGATAAATGAATTCAGAAAAGAGGAAGTCACTAGTGAGTTATTTGAGTAATTTATCTTCTATGACCTGAATAACTCAAGAATTATTAATTTAGGAGCATTAACATGCTGGAACATTATTATCATTTTTCTTCGCACAATCCAACGCAATCATAAAAAATAGGGTTCTAATTTGAAAAACGAAAGTTATAGGTCAATCATGATCCCAATTTTTTGAACCAACATTTGGAACACCCTGTGACGGGTTTTTCAAAATTCTGAAAATGTACAATATTTCTACATTCTTCGCCTTCAGAAAACTGTTTGTGCTTACGATATCTAGGTTAGGAATAACAAACATGATACTGAATACACTTACCTCCCTTTTTTCTTCAGTTTTTCCTCGATATTTTCGAAGGTATTTTGACGAATGCAACGATTTGAGCACGAATGTATTCAGAATTGCATACTCTATCAAATTCGAAAACAAAAAAACAGAAAAAAAATTTTGAAAATTTTTTTCTCACTCCCTGTGTAACTGAAAGAGGTCAGGCTCCAAGAATATTTTAGATCAGTAGATAATGTCAAACAATAATATAATCCCAATTTTCAGATTTCAAATAGGTCCAGTTCTCCAGAAACGCCTAATAGGCCTTCGAACTTGGTACACCCTGTATAGTGATGTTATCGAACGCCAAAAAAATTTTAAGAACATTAATTTGTTTCAACATCCTAATCATTTACTGAGTTTTTCTTTCTCAATGTATAAATATTATTCAGTTAGTTGGTGAACCAAAAATTACTCACGTTTACAATGGCTGGTGCTTCAACGACCGAGAAAATGAGCGAAGTCAGGATCAGCAGCCTGATCATGTTGCATTTTGAAGTTTAATCGTCCTAGACCGCACGCGAAATGTTCAGATTTAAACTCAAGTTCATTCGATAGATACAAAGTTGAATTGTCATTATAGAGCGGTTATTAATGGGTGGAATAGATGGCAAGGTCGATTTTTCAAAGGATGTAATCACCGTCAGATCGTTTCCTGATATAATGATGATTATTAATTTTTTCTCGTGAAAATTTTATATCCTAAGCGAAAAAAATCCAGTAATGAATGTTTTATTACGAACAATTTCACAAATAAATGTTTGTTTAACATGAAAAAAAAAACGGTTTTGCAGCTATATCGATAAACAGTCCTTAAATGTTTTCTCAAACCCACAGGGTTCTGTTCTGGGGCCGGTGATTTTCACTATGTTACTTGTCTTGTGTCAGATTTAACTGGGTTCATTAGGGGTTGTATATAATGGCAATGAGAGCGCTTTCTTCAGGTATTTAATACGTTTATTTGCAATAAAATGTCGAAGACAATCAAAGGTACATAAATGAAATACATAACCTATACAAAGGGGAACACGAATATTATTTTACGTTATCGATGTATACAAACCAGGCGTTAACTCCGAGTTGAGTTCTGATAGAAAGGAAACTCAAAATATTGCAAGATTGATATCAGTTCTGTAAGTTACATTTTCTATCTTAAACATTCACGAGTGAAATTGTGTCAGATTTGAAATTTCGGTGAATTAAGGCCATTTGAGTCAATAGCAAACAGATGAAGGTTAGTTTTTCAATATATAGCTTTTTTTTTAGAATAAAGGTTGAAATGGTCAAACCGTCAGTCATAAAAACGAAAATCCATTCTTGCACTCAATATTGAATTTGTTCAAAATAAATTTGTTTCTAATGCATCAAAATAATAATATACCTCTATCATAACCGCTCCCGAGAAAATAAAATTTAAAAAGGTAATTGGTTTGACCATTGCAATCAGACACAATAGAAAATATCCTTTGAAGTATGTTATTTACATCAAAAACTCTACAATAGGTAATGATTATTCAGCTTACAACTTTTTATATTGCAGGAAGTAATATAATCAAAAACAAACATATAAAGAAATAATCTACAAATCTATAACAATATCTGCACAAACTCATTTTTTTATACATATAAAAAAGTGAAAACTTAAAAATAATAAAATAGGTACTTTTCGATCATATTTACAATACAATAATAATTTAAATCTTTCTGAAACAGAATTTTTGGGGAATGTCAACTTTGGTATCATTTTGTTGGTAAACTTTCATATAATATAGATTTATAATATACAGAGATTACAGGAAATAAATAAAGCTTAAAACTAAAGAAGAAATGACTTTACGAAAAACATAGTCCAAACGTCTAATTTCATGAGTATCTATACAAAAGTTTCGAATAATAATTTAGAGCTTTTTGTACAATATCAATTTCAGTTTACTACTCACCACCAGATCTGAGATTTTATCGAGAAAAGAGAAATATTAGGGGATAGAGGGATTCGAACTCAGTGGTGATAGGATAATTTTGAAGAGATAATAAGAATAAAGATTATCACAAAAAATATTTCTTGCACAGTGTTGAAGTGATGTGTGCAGCATTTCTCTATATGGTGCAACACTGAATTGACATATTCTTTAGACGTTATACTTATCTAATCAGAGAAAACAGTAATTGATTATTTTAAATATTAAAACAATAATTACTCTTCAAATTGGTGTTACAACACTGAATACTCTCTCTTCTTAAAAGGTAAATTGCATTCGAAAAATATCCATTCCGAAAAAAAATAATACTTTTCAGATTCGAACAGATACAGGTTGGTATCCGACGATAAATGCATATCGTGAGATTCTAGACGATTATATTGGAGATCTTTCGATGTTTGGACTGTAGTTCTTCAGTAGGTCCCTCAGCCTGAGGATTTCTTTCTTCGATAGCGCAAGCTCGTTCTCCACGCTGAATACTTTCTCTCTCAGGTTCTTGATTTCTTTCTGACAATTCTGAAAAAAAAAAGAAAATTAATGCTTCACCAAAAAAAATTGTTTCCAACATTTTGTTTTTTTATTTACCCCAATATCTTAATTTGTTTGTGAAATGTGACGGTTTAAAGAACATGCAACATTTTAGAAATGTATATTGCTGGTTTTTTTGGGTTAGGGAACGTAGGAGAAATAAGAAACCACTTTATGTGAAGGCCAACGTTTCGCAAATTTATTTTTGCATCATCAGGGCTCTAGAAAAAACTTACTATATCAGAAGATGAAAAAGGTACCTACGAAAATTCAAATAAATTTTAGAAATGGTCATAATTTAAATGACGGTAGAGAATAAACTACAAAATAAGTAGAGTGCTCTGTGACCAACTCACAATATGAAAACTGCACGAGCAGTTGCTCTGGTACAAGACGGTAGGTCTCAAAATTATGCTTCTAGAATATTGGGTGTTACAGGGTGTAGCGTCCAGAGAGCTGTACAACGTTTCAATGAAACTGGTTGTTTTTCGAGACGAAGAGGATCTGGGCATCTGGCAGACGATGTTCTACAAATGTTCGAGATGATCGTTTTGTAACATTAAACGTTTTGCGAGAAAAAAATACTACTGCTGTCGATGACTGGAGTAAGATTTTATTTTCTGACGAGTTAAGGTTTTGTTCTCCAGATGGCCGTGAAGAATGTACCCAAGAAGACTCAGTAATGGGGGAGGATCGGAAATGGTTTGGGGCGGCATCAGCATGGAAGCTCGTACTGATTTAGTCATTGTTGGCGGAGGAGCAATGACAGCTAACCGATATATTCGTGATGTGCTAGATCCACATGTAATTCCATTTGCACCGTTTATAGGAAAGGAATTCATGTTTATGTACGACAACGCTCGACCACGAGGATTGTATCTCGATATTTGGAGGAAACAGAAATTCAAAGGATGAACTTGTCATCACGTAGCCCAGACCTCAATCCAATTGAGCACGTCTTGGACATGATGGGCAGACGAGTTCGTAACCGAGTTTCTTCTCCAAGTAATTCAAATTTTTTGAGAGATGCTTTGGTCCAAAAATGGGATCCAATTGACCAGATGGAGATTCGACATCTAATAGAGGGTATGCCACGACGCATTGAGGTAGTTATTCGCGCTCGTGGGGGTACCCGTTATTAATTTGTAATAATTATTAGTTTATTTGTTGTTTGATTTGTTCATAAAATTATGTATTACTCTGCAAACTGAAGAAAAAAATTAAGAATGTTACATTGTCTTCGAACCGTCACATTTCACAAACAAGTTAAGATATCGGGATAAATAAAAAAAACAAAATGTTGGAAACAAATCAGTCTTCTTGATAAAGTTGATTGTGTACAGATCTACTAGCAGAATTAACCTACAGGGTGTGTCAAAAGTAGAGGAAAAAATTGTTTTCTGTTCTAGCCTGTATATGCGGCGATTACTGAATTACTTTTAGATGTCCGAATAATAACCTTAAAACTACAGTATTTTATCTAAAAGTTGCTGAAAAATTCAAATAAATCAGCCTCCCCATTTGAAAGTTATAGCATTTTTAAATAAATCATTATTTTGAATGGATCGAATTTAAAGTCGGTAAGTGTATATTGCGCTATCGAAAGTTGATAAGTAAGCTGGGAGGTACGAAATAGAAATCGTCGTCAACAAAGAAAAAAGTCTTCATATAGATTCATCTGTGAATAAAATGATTGATCTTAGAGAGAAAGGGGATCAATGGGCCGCGAGGCCGTGGGCAGTCGCCCATGCCCAGTTACACCACTATCAGCTATTATTGAGTCATAATACTCACCACATTCTGCCTCAAAAGCTCCAGCTTGTCGCACTTGAGGGTCCTGACCTCCTGCACCAGGTCGTCCACGTTGAGCTCTACGGTGACGCTGCCCGGCCTGTCGTTGCACACGCTGCAAGGCTTGGCCGTCGTCTCCGCGCTGGACATGCTCTCCAGGCCGGTGTCGCTGTCCACGTAGTTCGCAGCGGGGAGCTCCAGGTCCTCGCTGGTGAACGAGGAGGCGTCGCTGGCCTCAGAGAGCGGAGACCGGATGTGCGCGTGCGCGGTCAGGTCGGGCGACGAGGCCGTCGACGAGTTGGTGCTCTTCTTCTCGTTGAGCGACTGGCTGGAGAGTTTGGAGATGGAGCGACCACTCTGTAAAGAGAAAAAACAGTTAACATATGAACAAAGTACGAAGTACAACTATATAAATTGTTTCATGGTCTATTCTGCCTTCTGACGAAGCTGTTATTACCATCCCTTAACAGTTACCTAGTGTTGGGTAACTCTTGTAAGAGGCAGTTCATGTGTCCCGGACAAGACGCAGAATTGTAAGAGCGGCTCACTTTGAAAAACTGTATCACCTCATTTCAAATGTCCCACTGCTTTCAGCTTTCATGTTGATAGAAGGTACTCCCATCTCTCCTTTTCACCAGTGTGTCTTGTTATAAATCACCGGATTTGTGGTTATTCCTTATAACAAAATTAGGGTTGTTTTTTAGAGGTTGTTCCTTTGACCGTTCTTACCGATCGAATATAGGGAGTTTGTACTACAATGAGCGCTTCTACTCTAACGTCTAACTTAACGACGTTATCCCCCTTTTGCCCGCAATGCCTCGCCTTATTAGAAGTGGTACACTGTACTGCTTAAGTACAAAAGTGAGGCTCCTCTTACAAACTCAATTTTGAAACGTGTACTACCCAACACTACAGTTACCCTTTCCAGTTCCAGAGATCTAATGAAATCCAAGGCTTTAGCGAGACTGATTCCTCACTCCTACGAATTTCTTGACCAGGGCATTGTTTCCTCTGGCTTACAATGGCAAATCCCCCCACAGAATCAACACTCTTCAGAGTCCGATAAGCTCATTCTCGACAGATGCTTTCTGAGGCGACAATGCCCCGTAAGGAAGCCAATGAGAAGATGTGGTTGATTCTTACTAAAATCCAGATTCCTTTCGGATATTGAAGTTTCAAAGTTCCTTTGGAACTTTGAAGATCCAAAGGTTTCCTGGATCTTTGTAAGAACCAACTACCCCTTTTCATTTGCTTCCTTAAGTGGCATTGTCGCCTTGGAAAGTATCTGTAGAGAATGAGCTTATGGGACACTGACGAGTGTAGATTCTGTGAGGAGGAGAAATTAGCCTCGCTGAAGCCTTCCAAGATATTGGATCTCATTAGATCTCTGGAAATTGAAGGCTAGTTGTAAAGATGTTGTGAGTACAGCTTTTTCAAACGGCACAGTAGACAATTGGCTCCAAAAGCTAAGCGATATGATTAGTTCGAAAAAAATCAAAAACCTATGTCGGGTTCATTTCTGTATACTCTAGCCTTTGGCTTGAGGCTACTGGCATCATCTCCTTCAGCTGCGAACCCGTGATAATAACTAGTGTTGGGTAGTACACGTTTTAAAGTTGAGTTTGTAAGAGCAGCCTCACTTTTGTACTGAAGCGGTACAGTGTACCACTTCCAATGAGGTGAGGCATTCCGAGCGTTCATGACGCGATAGACAGTCGAGACAAAATTTATTCTACTACATACTGTGTCACTGTGTCGCTCGCAACTGGACCTATGCAAAAGGGGGATAACGTCGTTACTTTAGACGTTAGAGTTGAATCGCTCATTGTAGTACTAACTCCCTATATTCGGTCGGTAAGAACGGTCAAAAGAGCGACCTCTAAAAACAACCCTAATTTTGTTATGAGGAATAACCACAAATCCGGTGATTTATGACAAGACACACTGGTGAAAAGGAAAGATGGAAGTACCTTCTATCAACAAATAAGCCCAAATATGGCTTCAGTAAAGATCCCCGACTACCTGGGTCAGTCTCGCGTCTTTCGGATCTTCCGCTCCATTGATTCGTAGTCGCTTAGTGGGACATTCGAAATGAGGTGATACAGTTTGTCAAAGTGAGGCGCTCTTACATTTCTGCATCGTGTCCGGGACACATGAACCGCTTCTTACAAGAGTTACCTAATAACTTTAAAACAAGCTCCAGACGGCCGTCTCTCCTTCAATGGAAATCCTGCAGACGGGCTCTTATAGTCGAACAGTCAGTCAGTTGAATCTGCTTCTCGGGAACACCAACAATCGGTGTTCGCCCATAAAAGCTCGAGCAAGAATTGAAATTGCGCTTTTATTTTGTGTTCTTGGCTGCAATTATAATGCCTTAGTGCCGAGTTGACTCGTGGAGACGGAAGGTCTAGACTGGCATCAAGATAGAGGTTTTAATGCACGCGAACTTATTACGACGTAATAAAAATTTGAATTATGGCGGAATTATTCGTTGAATAATCGAGTTAGGTACGACAGTGATTTTTCAAACTGACCCGGTTTAAATTGATTGTTCTTATGCACGTTGTAAAACCGTTCGGGGAGAATTGATGGGTTCTAATAAACTACATGAACGAGAACCGAATTGTTTAAAGTTTCGATAGCTCGGAATATATTGAATAGTTCTCTCTTAATGTCGGTTTCAAGTTCCAAAATATATGAGTTTACACCATTTCCAAGTGTAATTCAGAAACCGTCAAGAATATTCCAGATTGGGCTCTTTAATTTCAGGAAGCGTCAATTGAATTTCTGAAAACATCAAAAGTATTTCGGATCTCTGAATTTTTTTTTATTTATTTATTCTCAAAATTTCTACAATCTTAATATATGAAACTATGTTGGCAATATTGTTGGTAACACCATTTATAACTCAAGATTGGATGAATTGTTTGTTAGGAACGATTTTTTTGTTGGATTCTTCAAGGGCGGGGTTAACATAAAACTCTGAAAAATTTGATGAAATGAAAAAAAAATAGCAAATAATTTTCTTTTTTGCGAATAACGCCAGTAGGTGTCGCTACGGTTAATAGCGTTTTCGTGGAAGTTTTATATTTGATATTAATTTGGTGAACTACATTTTCTAATAATATTAACGCATCTGAGTCCATGTGTTATTACAAATATCTTTCTTCCGAACACTACGGAAAATTTTATGATGAAATGTTTTGAACAAATCCGTATTCAACTATTATCGGCAATGTAAACAATTACTGTGTATTTTGAGTTGCCTATACGTGCCGATTCACAATGGACAATCAGCCCTATTTATTATCGCATTCTCGGAAAAAAATGTTGTTCATCACAAGGTACTACAATGAAGGAATTGTAAAACATAAAAAAATACCTCTTTACCTCTCAAATAAAGATAATTCTTTTGATGTATGAATAAGAATGTAACATTTTCTGATATTCAATTGACAAATCTAAATAACATTCGATGTTCTCTGTAATATTATAAATACAAGTGATGTTTTCTGAATGTCAATCGACTATTTCTGAATTACAATAGGAAATGTTGTAGGGGTGTTATTATTTTTAGATTCAAGAAAAGTAAATTTTCTTTTGTAGGCATACTAAAGGACAATTGTCCTCCGAACGTTGTTCATTACATCCTCGTGAGAGTTTCAAATTGAAACCGATCAATCCGAATTCGTATAGGTTAGGTTTTCTTATGACATCTGTCATAAAGTTATTTAACTACACAAATGAACTCACAGATGGCGTGGTCTCCGCGATGGTCGGCTGACTAGACTTCTTCGACAGCCTCTCGTGATTGTTGTTGGCCAGGTTCTGGTCGACGCTCTGGCTGCTCTTCACCCTGGCGCTCCAGGCCTTCTTCACCGTATCGATGAACCTGGACCCGGGCCCCGACTCGCCCTTGGGCGTGCCGGGGGCCGTGCCTGGCGCACCGCCGCCCAAGAACTCGTTGGTCTTGTCCTTCAGCTCCTCGGTGAGCGACTCCAGAAGCGAGGTCCTCGTCCGCAGCTCCAGCTTTGCGAACTTCTCCGCCTTGTAGCAGGCGTTCTCTGCGTTTATCAGCTTGGTGAGCAGGAACTCCTTGAACTCTGGCCGTGGTCGAAGATCGCGGGGGGGGAGGGTTGGCCCGAAGAACGGCACGTCCTGGCGGGCCGTGACGCTCACTTTGTACCTGAAAAAAAAAGATTCTGTAGCTTGGGGTCCTCTAAACTCTAAAATTGAGTTTGTAAGAGGAGCCTCACTTTTGTACTGAAGCGGTACATTGTACCACTTCTAATGAGGCGAGGCATTCCGGGCGTTCATGACGCGATAGACAGTCGAGACACAATTTGTCCCACTACATACTGGACCGATAAAAAAGGGGATAACGTCGTTACGTTAGAAGGTAGAGCTGAAGCGCTCATTGTAGTTCAAACTCCCTGTATATTCGGTCGGCAAAACTGTCCAACCTCCAAAAAACAGCCCTAATTTTGTTATAAGGAATAACCACAAATCCAGTCATTCATGACAAGACACATTAATTGAAATGAAAAATGGAAGTACCTTCTATCAACATGAAAGCAATTAACTATAGGGTTACTCGCGGCCTACGATATTTAAAAGGCCAGAATGTTTTGAAGAGTAATATGTGACCGGGAAACGTGTAAAAAAGTTTGAGATTTTTTCGTGTTCGTTTGATCGGTTTTTCAATCAATAAATAAAGTGAATATGAGTGTTGCAGTTGCAAGAACAGTTTGTGATTGAATTTTTCGACATTAGTGTTCATATCTGGAAGGATTATCAACAGGAAGGTTTCCCATTTTAATATTTATCAAAATTTTATTTGGAAATCTTCGATTTGAGTACTATGCCTTGTGCCTGGTTGCAGAAGCACCTATATAAATCTATATAAATCAGGAAGGGTCGGTCTCTTACAAGAGTTACCCGACACTATTATATGCTTAGTGGCAAAGTCAAATGGTGATGAACTTCAAGATGCAGCATTCTAAATCGGGTCTGTTTGTGAGCACTTTACACGGATGAGAACTATTTCACGAATTTGAGTCAACAAGAATATCGCCACGATAATTCAAGGGGCCAAGTTGAATAATCACAATTTAGAGTTGCCAGTTAAGGCCCACTGTCCCCCTTGTGGTATGACAGGCAATCATTCGTTTTTTCGCTGAAACGGGTTAGGCCAGTTATCGGTACGTGTGAAGGGTCAGTTCCTTGAAAAAAATTGGGGATCACCACCCTTGATTCACTTTATATGAATGTGACAAACATGCTAGCTTTCAGTAAGTTCTTGATTCTTAAAGCCTGAAAGCACTTATTCATATCAATCTGAGCAATTACAGATCTGTACTGAATCTTCAAAAATACTCTAATCATTGTAGCAATTTAGATTAATCCTGGTTATCTGCTGGACTTGATTTTGAAGGTCTGACTTTAGTCGAGTTCAACCTTGAGCTTCCTCTGATCTCAAGTCATCTGTGGTTACAGTCTACAATTCTCACCCCCAGGCAAAAGAAGATTGTAGGCACCCCTTCAATCTCCTACTTTTTCATTCCTACACTCATCACGTCATCATCAATCTAATATGTCCGAGGGAGACACTTCGAGACTGTCAACTTCCTTCGAGAAGTATTCCAGCATTCAATCCCGATATGACGTTCCCTTTCGACGTCGAAAAACGGGGTTGGCATAAACGATTTCCCCAGTAGATAAAACTGCCGATTTACATGCATATTTGCATGTCCCTTGATGTATTCGCGGCGGAACAGGCCGTGTAACGAACGTTTTAGCCTGGGCGAAATTGCGTCTTGTATCAGAAATGGGAGCCAGAGGTGGAGGGAATTCCGTAACAACCTGGAGACTCCATATTTTTTTATGACAATCCGAAGGAAATAGTCTAGAGCTTCCAACTCTCTAGGATTATAGATCCGCAATATTTGGTCCTTCGAGCCGGATAAGTAAAATAGGGGAAATTACTTTTCATATCGACATTGGCATTATTTGAGACTTAGGATTAAGTTGTTGTTTCAAAACTTTGGTTGACCGTTTCAGAATTGCCGGATACGCCACTGCCGTGCAAGAGATTGAAGGGTTCAGTTCGTGCCTTCTGCTCCGCGGTTGTTTCTTTGTAGGCGTGTCGGCGAATGCGAAATGTAGATTCGTGTATCGCAATACGTTCTAGAACATTTATGAACTCCTATTTTATGATTGCGGAACTCTTCCATCGTTAAACCTTGTACGAGACCTCTAGATAGTTTCGGTCATAGTTTATGCGCTTTTAGGACCGTACGTCTTCGGTTCTTGGAAGCACGAACTTGTGCTGACCAAGAAGTTATTTTCAGTTCGTATCCCGTGTCCCTAGTATCCAGAACTGAGTGTGCTGAATTTCGGAAAATATAAATTTTATGAATTGCATCTCTGAGTTATTTTTATGAGCCTCGTTACTTCAAATGATCAAAATAAGGTTGCAGATTAGAACATACTAGGTGAGATCGACAGAAGGGATATCTAAAATTGTTTTGAATTAGAACTGGTTGGACAGTAGTTCATTTGACGTTGGAAACAGTTCTAACCCTGTACAACTCAATTGAACTTCTTCCAGAATATAGCAGACCTCATTCTTTGTTTTATTTTATGTATATACATTACATTGTTCAAGACAACGCAATGTCACATGAGAAGAATCCTCTTTTCTTGTTGAAGAGTAAACAATTCAAGGTTTGGGAACATTTTCGTTGTTTGTGGTAACTTTAGGGAAGGGAAGCTAGGTTTCCACTCACCTTATAACAGGGTTCTTCTCCAAGACTTGCACCACGATGAACGCGTGCAAGAAATGCGAGGCGATCATGTCCGGGGTAAAAGGGGTGTTTTCTTCCTGGAACACGATAGCCACTATGTCGTTTCCTATGTGTCTTTTCCTCTGCAACTGCTGGGGGTCACCATCCGTGAAAGGAAGCATTGTGGACACGTGGAACATGATCTCGCGTTCCTTGAACACCTCGTATATTGCCGCCTCGCCCGTATGTCCGTTTTTGATGTCCAGACCTCCTCTATACCTGTAAAATTATTATTTGAATTTAGCTTTCATTTCATTCGGTACCAAACAATTAATAACTACTACTTGTCAGTTTTTAATTATCAGCGGTATCGAAGGTGATAGATTGAAATAATTTCATGCGAGCCAACATTGGAGTCTCATGCTCCCAAATTTTGATTAGGTCTTGCAAGATCAAACCACAGTAATCCACCAGGTGTCTAAAAAGTCTAGTGGTAAGCTTCGTAAGGCCGTTCTTGTGTACAATGTCCACTTAATGTGGAATTTTCTTGAACCTCCACTCACCCTTTGTGATCCCTCAGCTGTATCTTCTGTCCCAACAGCTCCAAGAACCTGTCGAAGGCAGGCGTGGTCACGTTGTTGCAGAACAGTTCCTCCTCAGTCGTCTGTCCGTACTTCTGATACAGCACGCCGAACTTGAAATTCGATACCAGCACGTGCTCGTCGTAATTGGCTATCAGGCTGGTGCTCTTAGGGCTCATGATGGGTATGAAGTTCTCCACTTCGAGCTGGTCGTTGAGCAGCTTCGCCATCTTGGCCGGGTAGGGTTCGAACCCAGGCACGACGTCGGCACTATCTCGTGCATGGTGCCCGTGCGCAGTCGCAGGAGTATCCTCGTGTGTTCCTGATTGGCCACGTTCTCCGTTTTGACGGATAGGAGGACTGGGCCGAAGTTTTCGTCTTGTCCGATGAGGGTGGAGTGCTCCTGTAAAAAAAATAGGTTTAGAGGATACAAGAATACTCAACATTCAAGGAATCGTGGTGAGAGATTCTTCAGACATTGAGATAGTCTTCGAAATCGTCTCCCATGAAGGAGTCCCATGACGAAGGGTCATGGTTGGGTGGTTTTCGACTGTTTCACACGCACTCGAGTTCGTTACACTTGGGAATCGGTAATTTTCAGGTTATCTGCCGAGTGTGGATCGAACAATAGGGTTTCACACACAATGCATGGCACAGATTTAACTGTTCGACTCTTAAGCAACTTTTCAACGCTTAATTGTAGGTTAGTCGCGTTAACTTCGACTGAATATTGTTTCTGCTGTCTCTAACCTTGAAATGGTCAACGTGTGGATTTTTGAAAAGGGGTCAAAGGTGTCAGGGGCACCACGTGTTTGTGCTCATTTCAACAAACCCAAACTTTAGAAAAATTGACCTTCTCAGGAAATGAATTATTACACGAGAAGATTATTCATTTATTTACCCAGAAATGTTTGAGTATTAGTCATACTCCCATTCTTTAAGAATCAAATTCGTGAAATCTTAAACTTATGATCTTGAGGAAAAACAAGCCAATTATTGTCTGCAAAGTCTAGAAACATTATGAAATAGTTAATAAATGAATTTCTGACAACTATGGCTCAGAATACATTTTTAAAACGTATCGAAAAACTGTTACCCGACAACCTCTTCAATTTTTTCCAAAAAAATACAGTTGTGCCTTGCTTTCAACGTGGAGTTTTCAACCAGGCCTTTGAACGATCGTTCGATATGCCATGGGTTTGTTGTTAAACTCGCTTAAGAGATGTTGGATAGCAGCTCCGTCGAGGTTACGATGTTTTGAATGCGATTTCTTGTTTCTTATGACTCGCGGGCACGACATCCGAAGCACGGTCAATTGTTTACAATGTCCTTTGAATAACGCCTTGTTGTGGTCTTTAACCTGGTGCCTGAAGAACGTGAGACCGTGTGATCGAATTTGATATATGCTTCATCAGCTGTGGTCGAAAGGATTCTAGAAGCAAAGCAATCAAACATCACAATCTCTTCTATTTATTTTCCTAACATGACTCCTTACGAACTCTCGTAGAGATTCAGTTTATTTAAAAATAGTTTGATTCAAAGTTATCGAGCGAAAGTATTTCTTCCAAATTTGCATTCAGCTCGTATCTTCAAAGTTCTTGAATTAATAAGGAACGAAAATGAACCTCTGCCTCCATTCGAACCAATTGAACTTCCCTAATGGATTTCCCGAATAACTCGTCTGGCAATCAAAACTTCAAACTGCAGGAATTTATAACATGCAGAATGCACCACGCCGAAACTGTATTAAGTTCCAAAGCGTGCCATTCTAATCCGGTTTATGGTCTACGCGAGGATTTTCCAGAGACATGATGGGACTTCATCCAACATTGTAACTTCTCCGAGATTTATTTCTGGGATCTTTCCCTTTATTAGGATCCCGACTCGAATGTAGGTCAGGGAGGAGTGCATCCTGGAAATAAACCCGTAATAACACCGCCAGTTTCGATTGAAGTTTGTCGAGAGCAGGAAACGAGGTAAAAAGATTTTACGGACCGAAGTACAACGGTCATTTATGGCAGTTTTTGGTCTACGACGACGTCTTATCCTCTCTTGGAAGAAATTTGACAGACAAGGCAGAATTCGATAGGTTATTCAATCGCAAAAGAGAGTAGACAACCTGACAATGGTCTGAAAGAATTATATCCTTCAAGAGAAAAACACTTGGTGTTGAAGTTTTCAAGTTGAGCTCGTATGCTCAGCTGTAATATCTTCAATAAGTCGTTTTATACGCCTCCTAAAAACGGTTTATGCCAACGAATAATCTGATTATCAAATTCTTTCACGAACCAGTTGTTGTTGAGCTTTAGTATCTTATTGGTTTTATCATTATTCCCACAAGAGGTCGAGCCAGCATTGCATTTGGAATTTCCATGATATCTGCGTCAATTTTCGTCATACTAAGAGATGATTTTCCAAACCCTATTTGACTGCAGCTAGTCTTAAAAAATTCGTGATGGTATCGAGTTCCCACGTGGTCCTTATCTTCTTTCGCCACAGAAAGACGTGATACCATCTCATCTGGCCAAGCCCCCCTTCATGGTTGTTAATACACCTTCGCTATAAGAAGAGATAGACCATCGCAAAAATCCATGATGAATGGTGGTGAAGATACGATAAGATGCGGGATTAGATCTTCGGATGATGGTAATTGGCTCGGATGAGTCTTCGTCGGGGCCATTATCGGAAGAAGACTGTGGACTTTGTGGTTGACGAGATGGGACCATAGAGAAAAATCTCGACATATCGTCGATAATTATGGTTGATTGGCTGGTTCGATAGGAGCTTGAAAAAGACAATGAGAGTGGTTATTTTGAGATGATTCGATCAATGTGACGTCGAAAGACAATTAACATTGGTTCAAAACAAAATATGAAATAGTAGTTATGACTTTTCAGTGGGATCTTCAGAATTCCGCGTCCCTAACATCGATTTTCACCCAAGGTGTGAGAAATTTGGATCTATTTTCATCATTTACTCTCGTTTTTCACGAAAATACTTCTTTTTTGTCATAATAGAAGCTGGAAAGTTCTCGCAGTTGGAGATTTGAAGGTGATGTTGCCCCTCAAAGTTCTAAACAAACTGTACCACTTTCAAAACGAGATTGCATTATAATCTCTCGAGATAGGAGTGGTACAATAAATATTTTGCACGCCCACGCTCTATACCTTAAGCGGCGTTATCGTTAGAGGTTGCCAATCCTCCATTGTTAACGGATAATATACCAGGTGTACAGGCGCCAGCTTGATCTGATCGCCTTTCATTCTAGAGACGAAATAAATGATTCTGGGAGACGTAATCTTCTAAAAATGATTCTAGCCTGAAGAATCGTCAGCATGCATGCATCGGAAAATGTCGTAGTTTTTGGTCCTGAAAAATATTCTGTTTTCTTGTGTTATAACATGTTTTGGTTTATCTATGGGAGATGATTGCCTTTCATTGGGGTCCCGTAGCGGTCTTCAAACATCTGAAGTGCCGAAAAATCATCACCTGGAAGGTCGTATCCGGTTTGAAAAACCCTCACGACCAGAGAGCGAGAATTTGTGGATTTTGAATTTGAATATCGAAGGAAGTTCGAAAGACAAGTGTGATTACGTCTCCAAATTAGCTGATGAACATGGTATCGAAGTGATTCTTCTGCAAGAAACCCACACGGCAACAGAAAAAATCCTGGTGAAAGAGGACAGTTGAATGTTATGTATTAATTGATTTTTTACAAGTTTAGCTTGTTATATTAAAAAATTATCAGTTCGTAATTTTCAACAGATTCGGCAAGGGGAAATTGATGGAGTTTTTTCTCGTTTCTTTCAAATTTTGTGAAATTTCTGTCATAAATATTTATGAACCTCCGAACATTATTTGGCCAAGAAATCTGAATGTTGATGTTTTTTAAAGTAGCAAATGCATTTCTAAAATGCATTTGATTTATTCTGAATAATCGGTTTCTTTTCTGCTTTTGTCTTTTTTCATTTCAGATTAAGAATTGCGAGTCGTTTTGGGAAGAATCTGTTTATCCGAGCCCATCGACGGATAACATGAAGATGATCAAACTGATGTCTTTCAAGATTTTCCTGATATTTAATATTTTATGTTATTTTTTTCACGGGAGACAGGTTTTTTCGGCTGAGGTTTTTTCCCCAGGCTGTATAGTATCGTATGATACTAGTGATGATAGTATCGTATGATTCTATAGTATCATACGAAGAATGTTATGATACCCCGTTCTTTCTTTACCCCAGCTAAGGTACTTTTTGTTTCAACATTTATTGTATTATTTTAGCTCTCGTCTTCATAAGAATTTATATAATCTTGATAAAGATATTTGAGATAGACATCAATACAAATTTCAAGCCATTATTGCCAAATGTGATGAGCGATAAACTATACTATATCGACTAAAGCATCTGCAAAACTAATTTCTTAAGATGATTTCAATTTGAAGCTTGAGGGTTCGAAATAAGGATGTTTGTAGAGAAAAGACCTCAATATCGACATCGGTTTTGATCTATTATGTATGAAAGAAGTTTAAAACTATCCAATTTATCCCAGCAAAATTCCCCACGACTCAGGAATATTACGAAACATTCTAAGGCGGTCGTAAAATGGGAATTTCAATACTCCATTGCAGATCATGAAAGTATTGCTCACCCACAATTGGAAAACTTCAGCTGGTGGCAGACTAGAGACCGGATATCTAGAGAACCATCTCGTTTCCTGGAGTAAGGACCGAGTTATGCGCGAAAATTTCGGACGATAAAAATTCAGGGCGCGATTTCGACAATGTCTCTTTTTATTGTTACGGCTGCAATCAGAGCCGGCCATCAGCCTGTTGCGAAGAAGGATTCGAAGGCACGCATTACGTCGTCCTGATGGATACAGCGTGCCACAAACGGTTACTGTCACGACCCGTGTTGGACAAGTCACGATTCGTACGTTATTCTTTTTTTATTGCTTTTTCTACGCCGCTCCGATAATGGAACGGCGTTTTAACCGCATTTCTACATGAGCTACGCCGTTCTATTGGGGTGGATGAGATTAGTTGTGCGAACGGCTGGTCCAGTGTTTGATCACGGAGGATCTGTAGGGAAGAAGAAATTAAAAAAAAAAACTTGGTGAATATGCGAACTAGACTGCGCAAAAAAATTAACGCACATTATGGAAATCTCAAATTTATTCTACAACCGAAGGTGTTCTCAATGATAATTATTTTTATCAGAATTATGCATGCATATGTTATCCACATTCAACGTTTTTCTTCAATACAGATATTTTTCCCAGCAGGAATAAAAAAAGATGATATTATCAGATTTTGAATGTATTGGCTCCATTCTAAAATCAGTTGTTCTCGATCAATTCTAGTGATCAATAGTTTTTCTTTCGTTTGATTTTCTACACTCGATCGCTATGCAACGCGAAACACGCAATTTGACCCAAGAGGAATGTGCCCAAGCGGTAGTTTTGCGAGAAGAAGAGTGGACATACACAAGAATTGCAGAAAGGTTTGGAGTTTCCCATACAAGTGTGTCCAGAATGTTGCAGCGATTCAGGGAGACAGGTATGAATGTCCGAAGACCAGGACAGGGTAGACCACTGGTAACAACTGCCATTCAAGAACGTTACTTGAGAGTTTCTTCGTTGAGACAACGGTTTGCAACCGCTCGCCTCCTTCAAAATCAGCTTGAGCAAACTCATGGGATGCGAATTAGCACTCAGACAATAAGAAATCGCCTCAGAGAATATGATTTAAGGCCTCGTGTCGCGGCAAGAGGCCCAACTCTTACCCCAGCCCATCGAAGGGCGCGTTTGGATTTTGCGTCGTTGCCGAGCTGTAATTAACGCTGGGGGTAGAAATACCAAGTATTTAATCACTTATCAGCATTCCAGTATTTTGAAAATTGTTCATTTTCCTTCTTTCATATAAGATTCGGTGAAATCCTGAATTTTTCTTTCATTTAATGTGTCTTGTTTCGTTCAAAACCTTCCCGAGAGAACATAAAAAATAAGTTATAAAGTCAATGTAGAGTTAACTTTCATTAAAATTGAGATTTTCAGAATGTGCGTTAATTTTTGCGCAGTGTAGATTAAAACAACTTCCAGGCTTCCCGCTTGGACAATAAAAACATCCAACTGGTAGAACCTTAACACCAAAGAAAATTGAAGCAGGAGTGCCTCAAGGATCTGTCCCAGGACCCTTGCCATTCAGCCAAATCAGAAAAGCAAAACTGCCGACTTGGCCAGGCAAAAAATGAAATTGTTGCTGCATCCCTTTGTTCTAGAATATGTTTGAAAGGAACTCTTGAGGAAGGAGCACCTCCACGTTATTTCAAAGATTCATATTCAAGTTTAAACATGAGTTTATATCGGGTAATTTCGACATTTCTTTTCGAAAAAAGGCATATATTTTGTGATATAGCATTCCAAGCCTGAACGATATAATCTTTGCGTTAATTCCAAATGTACCATCCGAGCCAACGTGGTGATTCTTAGCCCGCGAGCCGTTCGCTTTGTTTTCGTTCATTTCGTCCTAGCCAAGAGAAAGTCCGTGTCGAATGAAACAATCCAACCACCACCAAAGCCAAGTTAATTATCCATTTTCCAGAGAGCCATTATGGTAGTAGATGCGCATCTAATAAATGCGAAGGTGGAGTGTGAGAACGTTCTCATCATAGGCGTCGCCGGTAGAACAATGGTCCGTGGTGGTTTCCTCCATTTTTTTTTCAACTCATTAGCGCGGCTCTGCTGAAACAACACGGAGACCAGGGCAGGACTCGATTGATAGGGTCAAGAATTTACTATTTACGTCTCGAACGAAGGGTGGAGATCAAAGTTATTCGAATTTATTGCAACGTTTGGAGTTCCCCAAGGGTCTAATTTGTGAATGATATTATTTCTCATATTTAACTTGAAGATATTCGGAGAAATAAGGAGTCTTTTAGATAGAGAGAATGGTGCGAGGGATTTTATATAAGCGATGTTCTTGGGCAATAGTTAGTTAGTCATCAGTTAGTTGGTTTAAAAAGGGGTTATAGTCTTCTGCAATCTTATGGTGTATTGTGTCCCTTGACAAAGCTGTTCTCAACAAATCCTTTACAGCTCGACTTCCAGTTTCAGAGATCTAGTGATGTCCAATATCTGGGCCAATTCTTCACTTCTACAAATTTCTTGACCTTTGGCTTACAATGCCAAAGCATTCCTTTTTATAGGTACATTTTCTCATTTTGTTATCCTACTGTGGCAATAACAAAGTAGTCATTTCTACCAGTACAAAGATAGTTTCAAGACCAAGAGGTCGTAAATGGCTGAGTCCAATAATGAGCAACTGCGAACGTCTGGAAATGCATGAGCAATTTTCTTCACGGTCAAATTCTCGCTCGTATAATCTCGATTCGCCCAAAAACTCGATTTTCTCCTTCGGCGCAACCCTAGACCGAATAATTTCGCTGTAATCCCTCCAGTCCTTCCTCACCGCAGGGTTGAACGACCCCCTGCAAGCTAAACGCGTTTTCCGCGACCGTAGACAAGCGGGGACAGTTTGACAAGGGTCTTAAATCGATTTTCACGCAGATCGATCCACCCCCTACCGAACGGATTAATGCGGAAATGATAGCGGAAGAATTGAGGAAGTACCAAGAACAGTTACGGGACAGGGTTGGACGACCTCGTCAGACCAGGAAGATGCTATTGTTTTCTTTGAAGATTGCAACTCGGGCATGCTTTATTCAACAAACACACGTGGGAGGATGGATTGTACGATTGCGGATCATCAGTACGTAATTAAAGTTTCAGCTGCGATTGTAATCGATTCAATTCAGTCGGAGAAGCGATTCTCCCGAACAAAGAGACCAAAGTTACTTTGAATAACTCTGTGGATGTTATGGCATCCTCGAACAGATTGTTCCGTAACTTTTCGTGGTGTAGAAACCGTCCAGTCGAATTCATATCGAACGAAACAGAAATGGCAGTCACAGATCTGTGCTTCAACGTGCGAAGTCGTTTATCTCTTCTGGTCGAACTGGATGGCGTGTGATGTCACCTAAATCTCGAAACGGAAGGGTGGATTCTTTGGCATATATCGTTATATATTGAACGAGGATTTATGTGTCGGAACCAGAATGATGTTAGGCAGGGGGAAAATAATGCTATCCGAAAATATTGTCGTTTTTAGTCTATAAAATCGCAGCCACATGACAAGAAGGAATTGTTGGTGTTTCACGAGTTTTGTAATTGCTGGCATATTCGTACAATACAAAAGAATCCTTCTACGAACCTATTAATAAGAGATAAGCAACTCCAACTGATTAGAAGCTACATTCAGGGTAGAAAACGAAAGGTCTTGATCACTATTGATGGAGTCTCTCACACTTCGAAAGAGATCAATACGGTACTTGAAATACCTCAGGGCAGCATTCTAGGTCCCCCCCCTTTTCATTGTTCACGTGAAAAGCTTATGCTGCAGTATACTGGAACTTGGGATACCATGTAAACCAGTTAACTATGTAGACGACAAAAATTTTGTGGCGGGAGCTGCAGATATGGATGAGTTGGTGAAATTTGCTGGGCTTATTTTAAGTAAAGTCACAGACTGGTGTCAGGAATTCAAGTTGACCATGAATATCCAGAAGACAGATAGCATGATCTTCGACATTGGTAGAATAACCAGAGATTGCCCCAAGAAATTAAATTTTCGAAACACTGAGGTCATGATTAATAGTAACGTGAAATTTTTAGGAGTGATACTGGACAGGAATATGAATTGGCTAGCTCATATTGAATATATAAGAAAAAAGCTCAACCCAAACATCTATACCTTTCTGAGACTAAGGAATCAAGTTCATCAAGACATACTTTTCAAACTTTCAGTCTGTGTTGTCGTATGGCATCATTATCTGGGGAAATTCTACCTTTATCAACCAGATATTTGTTACCCAAAAGTGAGCTTTGAGGACAATATACAGACTGACCTACAGGCAATCCTGCCGTGGAGTATTCAGAAGAAATGGCATAATGACGGTCTATAGACTATTTATATACAGGTTGCTGCTTCTCAACATGTGAGAACACGAATAATACAAGAAGACTGCATCCTATATATATATATCCAATCCAGCGAACAACTGCAATGGACCAGACGGCATTATATAGTACAATTAGATTATACAATGCCCTGCCCAGAAGATTCCGAAATGAGATAGGCTATAATGCCTATAAGAAGTTCATTTTTAATTTCATTGTTCAATGTGAACCATACTGCATTAATGAATTTCTTCAATTTTGTAATACTTAAGTTTTATTTTTCTTTTGACTTGTTTCACTATTAATCATGGTTAACGGTGGTGTAATTGTTGAAACTAATAAATTCTATTTCTATTTCTATTACCTTTTATCCTGACCAATGGGTCCAAACGTGTGTACTCAGTATACCAATACTGAGCAGTTCAATATGAGAATAAATAAGGGCAGTGTTGATCGAACTTTTCCAATCTGCGATACAGAACCGGCATCAAAAGACCTCTTCTTTGTCGTGCCAAAGGAACGGCTCATTCTCGGCGATAAATCCTTGATGAAATCAACAAACCTTGAGCTACGATCGCCGGGCCTTACTTTGATTGGGATCGACTGGAATCTCTGCACACTTTGTTTGTTCGGGACTGTTTGCCTCGGGTCGGCTTTTCTGATTGCCCTTTTTCATATTGACGGATAAATGGATGTAAACAGGGAAGTACGAGGTCGTCATGATGAGGTAAGCAACAGATCTATCGCTCGAAGGCTTCCATTATTTCGAGAAATATCACTGAACTGTTTTGGGGGTAGAGAATGAGCTGATTTTCGATAGAACAAATTCTATTTGCGATGAGAAATGCAATAAGACAGAAATCATTCGACCAAGGGAACCAGACACTACTTTGGGTATTTACTTTTGACCCTTTCTTACTCTAGATCGTCATTCACAGCGTTTTCCAATCTATTTGGTCTGAGTCTTTCTTACATAATTTTCTCTTTTCTTCTCTGAATCAACTTGGACACTTCTCCAAATTCTGCTCCATCTATCATCTGGATTTACAACAGTTCGAACGTTTACTATGACTGGCAAAGATTACCATTCCTTTAGATGAAGAGGTAGAGATCTAAAAGGTATCTGGATCTTAATGAGATCAAACTACACCTTCTCAGCGGCTTTCTCACGAGGCATTGTCGCCTCAGAAAGCATCTGCTGAGGAAGGGCCTATCGGACTCTGACGGGCGTAGATTCTGTGGGGAGGAAGAAGAAACTCCTATTGACCTAGTCAAGAAATGCTTTGCCATTGTAAGCCAAAGGAAACCATGCCTTGGTCAAGAAACTTGTAGGATTGAGGAATTAGCCTCGATGAAGTCCTCCAAGATATTGGATTTCATTAAATCTCTAGGAGCTGTTGAGAGTTTGATGACAACAGCTTTGTCAGAGGGCACAATAGACCATAAGGTTGCAGTGGACTATAACCCCTTTAAACTAACTTATATCGTCCTCCATATTTGACCCTACCTTATCAGATAAAAATAATAATAATAAACAATTTATTCCCTTTGAGGTACATCGATTTTCACAACATAAGAACTAAATGTAGTAGGCACATAATGAAAGTGGAGAGCATTTTGCCTAGGCAAAGCCTGTCTTGCTATGCTCTCCCCGATCATCTCTGCGTAATATGATGGTTAAATATGACTTACCCTTCCGACGAAGAACCTCCTGTAGCACTTTGCCGTGTCGTCAGTCTCTATTTTGGCCCTCCACGTGGAGTTGGGCAGCACCGGGTTGCCCCTGTGGTCGTACTGCAGGTTGTGCTCGGTGTCGTCCACCCAGTACCCCTTCTCGGCACCACCACCATGGGGTACGGCCTCGACCTGGACAGGGTCTCTTGCAGGAGCCTCCGGCTCTGCGTGGCCTGCTGGGGGGAGGAGGGCGGCGTCTGGGAGGTCGTGGAGGGGTTGGGGACATCGGCTTGAGGTTGTTGTTGATCGACAGTCTGGATGGTTCATCTTTGAGGTCGGAGGTGCTGAGCTGGCGTTGCGTCGGAGGAGGCTGGAGAAGAAGAGATTTTTTTTTAATCAAATCAAGATACTTTTATTGAATTGTTAAAATTGTAGGGGTACCAAAGATTATAGAGTATAAAGATGGAAAACGAAGCGACTAGAGTGATGCGAGCGACATCTGTAGTTTTAAAAGTGAACGGGTTATGGTTAAAATACTTAGGGTCCATTTGGCAAAGATTATATAGAGATGATTTCGTAGTTTTTGGTCCTGAAAAACATTCTGTTTTCTTGTGTTATAAAATGTTTTGGTTTATCTATGAGAGATGATTTCCTTCCATTGGGGTCCCGTAGCGGTCTTCAAACATCTGAAGTGCCGAAAAATCATCACCTGGAAGGTCGTATCCGTTTGAAAAACCCTCACGACCAAAGAGCAAGAATTTGTGGATTTTCAATTCGAATATCGAAGGAATTTCGGAAGACAAGCGTGATTACGTCTCCAAATTAGCTGATGAACATGGTATCGAAGTGATTCGATGTATAACACAGATATTTCGCCAAGATTTTGTTCTACAAGATATTGCAGAAGGGATTCCAAAAAAGTGAAAAAAAAAATTTTTTTTTAGGTATATCGACCGGGGTCATTTTTTCGAGTAATTCGGGTTCGCAGATTACGAATATGCAATTAGTTTTTTTCTAATATCAGTATTTTGGGAAATAAATCATTTTTTGGGGGAAATCTTCGAAAATTTGGTCAATTTCGAAGTGCTTTAGCAGCCAGAAAAATCACACTAGACAAATTCTAATTCTTTCGCTTGCAGATCGACCTTCTGAGAATATAAAACTTCAATTTCTATTCAATTATCGCGAACAGTTTGAATTTTCTGATTTTTTCCGCGAAGGTCCAAAAATTCGAAATTTCCATCGACCATAACTTGAAAAATAATCTTTCCAGCAAAAATCTGTTTTCATATTTGTAATCTACGTGCTCGAATTAGTCAAGAGTATGAATTTGGTTTTGATCGGAGTAAAAAATTTTTTTACGAAAAATCGCATTTTTTTCCATGCATATGTATGGAAATTTTGCCAAAAAATCAATTTTCTCCGATCGACACCAAAATTTCACTACTGACTAAATTGATAGTGTAGATTGAGAATATCCAAACAGATTCTTTCTCAAACAATTATTTTTTTAGTTATGGTTTATGGAAAATCCGAAAATTTGGACCTTCTCGGAAAAAAATCAGAAAATCAAAATTGTACGCGATATTTAAATGAATATTGGATTTTTTCATTCTTGAAGGATTATTCTATGGATAAAGAAATCAGCATTCGTCTAGTGTGATTTTTCTGGCTTCTACAGCATTTCAAATTTGAGCAAATTTTCTAAAATTTTCCACAAAAAAATGATTTATTTACTAAAATACTCACAGTAGAGAAAAACTAATTGCTTATTCGTGATTTTCGAGTCCGAATTAGTTGAAAAAATGACCGTGGTCGATATGGCTCGAAAAAAATTTTTTTTCGGACTTTTATATTTGTGGCAGGTGTTCAGAACCGAAAAAAATATTTTTCTTGCCATATCGACCTGGGTCATTTTTTGGACTAATTCGGGCTCGCAGATTACGAATATGCAGTTAGTTTTTCTCTAGTACTAGTATTCTGGGAAATTTATCACTTTTCGTGGAAAATTTTGGAAAATTTGGTCAACTTTGAAGGGCTGTAGCTCCCAGAAAAAACACACTAGATGAATGCTGTCTTGTTTTGCTCAAAGATCGACCCCACAAAAATATAATAGTCCAATTGTTATTCAGCTATCGCGAATAGTCCAGATTTCCTGATTTTGATGAAAAATAATCTTTCCAGGAGAAATCTGTTTTCATATTTGTAATCTACGTGTTCGAATTAGTCAACAGTATGAATTTGATTTTGATCGGAGCAAAAAAAATTTGGAAATTTTGCCAAAAGAACAATTTTCTCCGATCGACACCAAAATTTAACCACTGACTGAATTGATGGTGTAGATCACGAATATTCAAACAGATTTTTTCTGAAATAATCATTATTTCAGTTATGGTCCACGGAAAAAGCGAAATTTTGGACCTTCACGGAAAAAATCAGAAATTCTGAATTTTATTCAATGGTTGAATAAAAATTGGTCCTTCATATTCTGGAAGGACCTATCTATAAGCAAAAAAAATTGCATTCGTCCAGTGTGATTTTTCTGGCTGGGGCAGCACTTCAAATTTGACCGAATTTTCGAAAATTTTCCACAAAAAGTGATTTATTTTCTGAAAAACTGATACTGGAGAAAAACTATTTGCATATGCGTGATCTACGAGTCTGAATCAGTCGATAAAATGACCAAGGATAATGAACCTGAAAAAAAAAATTTCCCTTCTGTCCCAATGTGTTTCCGAGAAAAAAATTTTATTCGAACTTAAAAAATCGACTTATAGAGGTGGAGGATCTCTTGACGACTCATCTACTAGACCCTCTAGACTCATTGAGGTGAAAATACACTGGCTAAGATATGTATGAATCGGGTCCAGAACAACTGTTCGACTTATCGATGTTCGATTTATCGGAAGTTCACTGTATGAATAAGTTCTTGAAATTGTTATAATAATTCTCTAATACGTGAACAAATTTTTGAAATGTTCTCAATTTCATAATTTTTGTATTGTAGTTGATTTAACACAATCATTTCAAATAAAAATATAAAGAATCCAGAAGCGTATTTCATTTGATTCAAAACAATGTGTAGATGGAAAATATCATCCTGATCAAAAAGCGGAGCCCTGCTTTTGTTTTGTCGATCAGGATGTTTCTTTTAAAGCTCGACAAGGAATACTCAATTTAATGGAGATTATGAGGAGTATAATTCGAATTTCCAGCCTATTAAAACAGGTTTCTGTACTAAATAATGTTTTCAGCGACCTCTAAGTGTCAAAAGTAAAAATCGTTGTCGGATTTTAGTACCACAGATATAAGGGCGTTTCCTATCTTTCAAATTTTTTGGGGGTACAATAAAAAGAGCAATGAAACTCCCTTAAAACCTACAATCTACAATCTTGGGTCCCGAATCGAATTCAGAAAGTTAACAAGTCTCCGACAGCTAGTTCCTCATCTCCGCTTAAACTTGCAGTTGCAGGATTGCGTACATAACTCATCTACCATTAGACAACCCCAACCCCTAAAAGGCGTAGCATAAATTCTCGTTATAGTTGTAATCACTTCCCCCGTTTCGTGTACCACATATCGGGCTTGTACACGTACAAACACACTATATAAATGCAAATTTTCAGTTTTCGGAACTTCGTTGTTGCCACTTAACAACCCCTTCCGCAAGCTGCACGCCCCACTTGGCAATTATTGTTGGGGGCAAAGCGGGTAGGAAATCTCGAATTCGTTTCGCCAAAAAAATATGAACCCCGGTAAATATGTAAATTAGGGGCTAATTGGGACGTGTTAAATTCGAATGTTTGGCCTGTGTGGAATACATAGTTCGCGAAAACTGCTGGAGCGGAGCTGATGCAAATTTTTTTAGTGCATGATTCTGCAGCCCAGACACGTCGTTTTTTTTTCGTGAATATGCACCACTTTAACCCAGGGTTGGCAAATATCATGATATTTATATAAATATCAAAATATCATAATATCGGATATATATCCGATATATATCTGATATATATCAAAAATTTTGTTCTTTAGCTAAACTGCAAAAAACCGTTCATTGAACATACAGATGTATTGAAACACCATTATTCATAAAATTTTAATTAAAACAAGTAACAAAACTGAAGAAACAAGACAAAAAACGGAATATTTTTTCTAAATGAAAATAAAATAAATAACTTCAATAAATATAACAAAAAAGAATCCCGGAGATGGGAGATCTAACCACAGAACGCACTGTTGTCACGTTTCAATTTTAACCAAATTATCAAGGATTTTTTTCTGCAGTATTTATTTCGTAAAAAAAGTGAATGATATATATCATGATATATATCAAGTCAATAAATATCAGATATATATCAAGATATATATCATGATATATATCACTCGATGTATATCGGCCAACCCTGCTTTAACCCCTAGTTTCGTACAAAAATACTCATTCTTATACTGTGTTCAGGGAGCATCTGAGCAAACCAAAACTTGTAATGTCTAAGAGGCCATCATGAAAAATATACAGATATAATTATTTTATTGGAGTTTTTCAGGATTTTGAAAATTTATGAAAAGAGTCAGTAAAAATGGGCTTATACATTGTAAAAATAACCAAAATATCCAAGGTTTCCCATTTGAGCTTTCGCGAAAACGCTTCATTAATTTCTAAAACACGTTTTTCTCGAAATATTAAAAGAACACATTCGTGACTATGGAATTGGACCGACGATATGATTCTGCAACATTATATAAGAATCAAAGCCTACTGCAATCATCTTTCAGCCTTTCTGCTAAGGAAAACATTAACTCATCCAGAATGTTGAACATAAGGATTGAGATATATTCCTTTTTTTCAATGTGGTCCTTTTCTCCGATCTAGTTCTTACTTCTATACTCAATATAAATATTTCTTCTTGTGATCTTTTTGAGGGTGACTTTAGTTTCGAATATATTTGACATAGTGCTTATTTTATAGATAGATAGATAATTTTCTTTATCTAAATATATAAAACTCAGTCGGCCATATTGTTGGTTACACCATTTATAACTCAAGATTGGATGAACTGTTTGTTATGAAAGTTTTTTGTTGGATTCTTCTACGGTGGGGTCAACATAAAATACATTAAAAAAATCAAAAATTTGATGTAATGGAAAAAAGTAGGCAATTATTTCCCATCTTGCGAATAACGCCAGTAGATGTCGCTGAGGTTGATAGCCTTGTCGTGTAAGTATTATATTTGATATATATTCGGTGAACTACATTTAATAATAATATTAACGCATCTGAGTCCATGTGTTATCACACCTTTCTTTCTTCCGAACACTACGGAAAATTTTATGACGAAAAAACTGAAAATGTGGTTCATCATAAGGTACAACAATGAGACAATTTTTAAATAATAATAAGGTACCGCTTAAATAAAGTGAAGTCTATTCATGTAAATAACAATGTACATACCTGCCTATTTCAATGTAATTAAATTTTGTGTATATTTTGTACTTTAATTTTGTCTTATTTACCTCCTACTTGAAAAAGTACCAGTTTTGTTGATACAATTTTATGAATCTCTGATGCGAAACAAAGTTCGCCGGGCCAGCTAGTTTCAAATATTACATAATGTACATAATAAATGAAATGACGTCAACACAAAAGAAATCTAACTTAAATTTCCTATACTAAAATATTCTCCTAAGCTATAAGGTTCTAGCTCAATTAACATATCTTTCACTTCTTTTTTAAATCTAGAAAGACTTTTATATGATAAGGTAATTTATTAAAAACTTTGATGCACATGTAAAATGGACCTTTTTCGGTCAAAGTTAACCTATGATATGGATATAAAAGATCTTCAGTTCTAGTATGAGAAGGATTTTGGTATAATGATATATTTTGATAGTCCTATCAACTGTAAAAAAAGCCTGTGCATGAGCGCCATTAAAATTGACGCCGAAATGGATAAATTTAATGGTTTTCATAGTAGCGTAGTTGCCCTGTGCAAATTTTCATAGGAAAATCAAATTTCAGACAGCGAAGCCAATCAGCTAGGCAGAGTGGTGCGGACAAACAGATCGTCAATTATTTCCCCCCATGATCTACATACGCAAACGAAAATACTCGCCTTATCGAAGCTGAAATGGAATTGCCTCGTCGATGCCAGTTTCACCCCTTGCCATTACGAAATTCGCATGCTAATTCCGCAGTTTTAACAGTTTACCGACCGAGATAAGGTCGCCGGGATTTATATTCGCGTCCACCTGATGGTCCTTCGATCGGGGATCGTCCCTGACCCGGTCCAGAAAAACTGGGTTGCAATATTCCGTGCACGCGAAATGGAGCGTGCACGAGACCGGGAGAGCCATCTAGACGTGGAAAACTTGTTGTTGTGACTCGCGGAAATTTATGTCGAAATGTAGGAAAATAGAGGGGCGACTGCTTTACATTATTCATGATGCAGACGAGACCGAAGCGGTGAAATGTGAGGAATTTTAAGCTTGCATGAAAGTGAATGAATATGGGCAAATATAAGAGAAATTTAGATCTCTGGTGTGCCCCAAGGGGGTCTTCTTGGGCCAGCACAATATTATTCAATCCATTTATGAATGATTTTTTATGTTGTCTGAGTTTCTGAGACTTGCATGAATGAAAAAATCATCAAGTAACATTCTCTATTTCCCTCAAACTTCACTTACTTTTTTTTTCTAGCTTTCCCAAAACGTGCAGAGCTCTCGAACATTCCTCGATTGACATTAGTTCGTCGATGAGATGGCAGTCATTTACCAGAGTCTACTTATAACTTCAGAAAAGGTAAGATTTGAGCCATTGTGATACATTGATAATTCTAAATTTGATATTATTTCGAGCACAGCAGTTGAAGTTTTTTTTTAATTCATCGAAGGTGACTAGGAATGGTTGTAAGTTAAAATTCTAGCACAGCATATTTCTTCGTTTTCATAACCTGTAAAACTGAAGCTGCTCATGTTTATTTAAAAATAGAAAATGCACCTGAGCTCGTAAACCTTTCATCATCATAAATTTACCACGGTAATTTGATGAACGAAAGAGGTATCAACGCAAGGTCGGTTGTTCGAAAAGTAAACCGTGGTAGAGAGGAACAAATAGGAGCCACATCTAATAACGAGAAAGCCATCTGCGATCCTACGTAAACAAAGCGAGAAAAATGTACCGATAACTTATTTATAGGATTGAAGTTTAGAAAATCTCTGTTAATAAACTTATAAACCTCTTTTCACTCCTTGATTCACGATCCATCAGAGGAATTGTAATTGTAATTAGCTTGGGGGAAGTTAAATTATTCGGTTCGCTTAATTATCTCGTCTTTAATTTTCATTACTTTTTTTTTTATTCATTTATACCCGCTTTCTTTGTTCATTGAAATTCGAACTTGAGATTAATTAGAGGCAATTCGTTACAGAACTATGCTTCCAGCATTTAATTCGGTTTTCTGTGAGATTTGATGAGATAATAGGGAAAAATATAATATTCTTTTATTTATTGCATTAAGAATCTAGAACAACATTTGGTCTAGTCAAAATCAAAAATTAAAGAGAAAAATCAATCGATTAGATCAATCAACTGCGGTTCAAATTTGATTGAGATGAAAATAAGTCAACGCAAATTATGAATCGACCGCTCAATTCATTATTGTATTTTGTTTTATCTCGCCTTAATTGGGGATAAATCCTAAACTTCAAGGGATTTTAATTGCCTTAGTCATCCTAAAATTCAAATTTGCTGAATACAAGTGAAATTTTCAAGGATAAGCCCCCGCTGATCTCCCTAGATTCAATTTGGAAGGCCCTGGAACCTACAATATTGCTCTAATGACCTTAATCGTCCTCTCGCAAGGCGTTTGATTGCAATTAAGGGATTAGTTTCCACTTTGAGGGCGTTTCAACGGCCGAAATTACCTCGGTCTTATATTTAATACCTCCACATATCATCTTTACGGCCCGAAACGTTTCGTGGCGAAAGTGACGCAGCAACCGTAATTACAGGGGGGGTCGTACGCTACATTTAATTGAAGACGGGAGGATCTTACAACAAGGAAGACGTGTGCCCGTGGCTTAAGAGGGCTGGACCACCAGCGAAGTCACGAGGCAGGTGAGATTGGCCAAGTGAATAAAGATTGCTGCTCACGCTATCTTAAAATGCGGCTGATTTATGCTTTGATCTTGGTGTGTGTTTTTCGGTTTCGTATAGCAACTGGGTGAAATACACTGCGCAAAAAAATTAACGCACATTATGGAAATCTCAAATTTATTCTACAACTGAAGGTGTTCTCAATGTTAATTATTTTTATCAGAATTATGCATGCATATGTTATCCACTTTCAACGTTTTTCTCTAATACATGTATTTTCCCAGCAGGAATAAAATCAGATTTTGAATGTATTGGCTCCATTCTAAAATCAGTTGTTCTCGATCAATTCTAGTGATCAATAGTTTTTCTTTCGTTTGTTTTCTACACTAGATCGCTATGCAACGTGAAACACGCAATTTCACCCAAGAGGAATGTGCCCAAGCGTTAGTTTTGCGAGAAGAAGGGTGGACATAAACAAGAATTGCAGAAAGGTTTGGAGTTTCCCATACAAGTGTGTCCAAAATGTTGCAGCTATTCAGGGAGACAGGTATGAATGTCCGAAGACCAGGACAGGGTTGACCACGAGTAACAACTGCCATTCAAGAACGTTACTTGAAAGTTTCTTCGTTGAGACAACGGTTTGCAACCGCTCGCCTCCTTCAAAATCAGCTCGAGCAAACTCATGGGATGCAAATTAGCACTCAGAGAATATGATTTAAGGCCTCGTGTCGGGGCAAGAGGCCCAGCTCTTACCCCAGCCCATCGAAGGGCGCGTTTGGATTTTGCGAGAGAGCATATCAATTGGAAGAGGCCGATTAGGAAAGAGTTCTCTTCACCGATGAGTCTAGATTCTGCCTCTACCATTGTGATCGACGTTCTCTTGTATAGAGACGTCCACATGAAAGATATGCTCAGTGCAATTTCCTGAATACTACTGGTTTCGGAGGGGTATCGATTATGGTATGGGGTGGAATATCTTTGACTGCTCGCACAGACCTAGTGGTCGTTGATAATGGAGCTATGAATGCTGATAAGTATATAAAGAATATTCTTGAAGAGCATGTAGAGTCATTTGCCCCATACGTTGAAAATTTCATTTTTATGGACGATAATGCCAGACCCCATCGTGAGCGCATCGTTCAGGAGTACCTTGAAGAGGTTGAAGTCTCTCGAATGGAATGGCCAGCAAAAAGTCCAGATCTCAATCCGATTGAGCAGGTTTGGGACAACCTCAATAGAAGGCTGAGAAGTTCAGAAAATCATCCAGCTACTCTTAATGACTCAGTAATCCAACTCGGAGAAATCTTGGAAGTATTAGATCAGAACATTTTAAGATCACTCATTTTGAGTATGAACAGTCGTTGCCGAGCTGTAATTAACGCAAGGGGTGGAAATACCAAGTATTGAATCACTTATCAGCATTTCAGTATTTTGAAAATTGTTCATTTCTCTTCTTTCACATAAGATTCGGTGAAATCCTGAATTTTTCTTCCATTTAATGTGTCTTGTTTCGTTCAAAACCTTCCCGAGAAAACATAAAAAATAAGTTATAAAGTCAATGTAACGTTAACTTTCATTAAAATTGAGATTTTAAGAATGTACGTTGATTTTTTTGCGCAGTGTATATTCTTCAAATCATTGTCCTTTCTGCTGTATACCTCTAGGTCGTCATGTATATCTTCCTGATTCCATGCCAGACATAAACCACTATCGTATTTATATTTCTATATATACCTATAGATGTAGTCACTTTTGGTCTTCTAGAAGGATAATCAAATGTATCGGCAATGTTGAAGTCTTTCCTCCTAAGAAAAGAAAGTTCTGAGACTTCCTCGTTCGTATCAACCCATTCAAGTCGCAGACGAAAATCTCGATCCTACCAAATTCAATCCTGGAAACCATTCAACTGCGGTTTTTGCGACTCCTTATCAGCCGTTGCCACAGCAGCGTACACAATACCGACTCTGCATCTAACCCACATCGATAAGGAGCCAAGGTAATTCACCTTCGCGAGTGTTTTCTCTAATCTCTTTCCCTTTTTTCTCCTTATGCGACAAAAAAAAAAGGCGGCCCCGTATAGGTTCCGAGACGGCGATCGGCTGAAATTACATCCGACTTTCAAGTGTCCATTCTCCGTCTATCTATGGGCAAAGGTCGGTTGAAGACCTTGCCGGGCTCGGACTGGTTCTGGGTGGGCCTCGTGACCACTCTCTGTCGTCGCTTCTCGATCGATTGAAGGAAAAACGAAGAATTGGGTCTATTGTTTTTCAACCCACGCTGCTGGATATCGGTTCGGCTTCAGGTTGCCTGTCAATAATAATTCTGCTCGGAAAATCGTCATTTGGATGGATGAATTCGATTTTAAGATCCATAATTAACCAACGAACATATTGTAGAGATGATTCTCTTCAAGAAGGCCCTAACTGCATCAGAAGAAGACCTTCTTGAACCAAGATTATGTACAGATTGGTTTCTTGATGAATTCAGTCACAATTCTACACTCCTCAAGTTTCATCTCTGGATCCCTGGGTGGTTGGTCAGTTGACCATTTTCTTAAGATGATGGTCACAAGAAACCTCCAGAAGAGTCATTGTGGGCTCTTTATTGGGATGTCCTCAATGTTTCCATTAATATCCAGAGAGGCTTCATCGCTGAGGAATAATAGCTGTGATGATGCACAATCAGTCAACGAAGACCTATTTCATTAATTTCTGTGGTATATCTACTTCCATCGCTCCTTATATTAAATTGGTTAAGCTCATTCAGTGTTTGGCGACACCACTGAAGAGGTTCCAAGCTATCCCGATCAAGGTTAACCAATTCTCTAGGAAAAAAACACGTGGGGCACTCGAGGACTGCCGCGGTAAAGCTATTGCATAGCATCTATTCAAAAATAAGAAGATAATATTGTTGATTAATTTTTTTTTCATTTGTCTTACAATACATGTAGGTTATTCAGGAATGTTTATCATTGAAACTATAGGTTAATGGTAACTGAAATAAGAAACATGAGTTTGAGACTTAATGTCTCCTAAATATCTGGAAAATACAGCGTCAATAGTGTTCCCATATTTTGTTGTGGATTCTTGTGGATCATTATTCTTTTTCAAATTCAATTTTTCCGAAAGAAAAGTTGTCAACCGCTCTCTCAGCGAAGTTAATGTTGAAATCGCCAGCCAAGATAAGTGGAAATTTATTACCATTTGTACCATGCATTTTCGACCCTTCTCCAGTGTACTCCAGTAAAGTGCGATGAATAAAATTCTCTACCTCATCCAATTTTGGATTCGGAGAAATGTAAATTGCTCCATGACTAGGTGTGGGCCATTTCTAAGTTTGCATAAGCATGCACAAATATCTCCAATAAATGAGCGTCTAACATTAACATCGCCAACGTCTTCAATATTTATTTCAATATTCGGAGTCATAATATTAGTAACATTATTACTATTTTGGTAAATAGCTACCCCACCTTTTGGAACATTATCTCGTTTGAATTGAACAATACAATTGCAATTAGGTATTTCAATCGGATTATCACGCGTCACGCGAGTTCCTGAGAATGTGATTTACTATACTCATATACTATTTCGTCAAAAGTTCCACCTTGCGACTTATGTATAGTTGGAGCAAGAGCTGAAGTTAATGGAAAATGTTTGCATTCAGCTATACATTTTCTATCCGATGTTAATGAAATATTTGCCGTAATTCAATGGGAACAGCGAGATTGCCGACTCCATTTTAAACTGCACGCATCCGTCTAGTCGTAAGCACCCAAACACCGTGCCGAAGTCTGCCGAACTGAACCGACGAAACACGGCTGTGTTAGGTTTTTTCGTTACGGAATTTCTACATTCGGTCGCCGCGTTCAGAGCCAGAGATAAAAGCTATGCAATAGCTTAAAAACAATAATTCAACACCAACGTCGTAAATCAGAGCTATCTTACCCGCCCTCATTAAGGTCACGGTCTGCAAACCCATCCTAGAAATAGAATATTCGATTGACCTCCCTACCCGATACTTCGTCCCACCCTTGCGAAACGTGCTATTCGCCGACCTGTGCCCTATTGGAACTCGAGACCCTAACCCACATCCTCTGGTTTTCGCTAATTACCATGTCGAGTACCTCTATCTCGGAATCTGCACACCTGAAATCCGTCCAAACGGCATTCGGTTCTTTGAAGAGATCCTCCGTTGGCTGCACGTTCCCCCACACCGAGGACAGTGGCGTCCCTCGGCAGATTGCCTCTCGCATTTATCATGCTTCCACAAAGATTTAAACTTCGATTCTTAGATTTCGTTGTCCCAGGACTTTCAGAAAAGTTTTAATGAGATTGAAACCATTTATATCTTATCTTCTCATTCATATTTCTGTATAAGATTTGTGTATACAGGGTCTTTCACGAGGAACCTCACCCATATTTATACGGGAAACTACTGAACGTATTTTCATGAAATTCAGCACTTATAAGTATTTCACGATGCTGATGAAATCTAAAATATTTTCAAGGCATGAGCACTTCCGGTTTTTCCGGAAATGACGTCAACTTCCGTTTTTCAAATTAGAACACCATTTTTTTATTGCAGAAATAGATTCCTTAGAAAATTTCAAGTTATTTTGATGTAACATTTTCAGTTTTGGTTGGAAAATTCTCTCTGAGCGGGAAAATTCGAAAAAAAAATCGAAAATAGAGCTCCGCTGAAACAAGAATAACATCGAGGTTTTTGGATGGAAAATTTTCATTTTTGGGATTTTTCAAGATGTAAGATTGATGTATCCACTTTAAAAATTGAAATCGCGATTCATGATACAGGGGGTGAAAAAATCGCTTTCAAAGTTAGGGATGACAAAATCGTGAAAAATCAATTTTTTCAAATTAGAACCCCATTTTTTTATGGCAGATATTGAATCTACGTTAAAAAAGAATGTGAGTGTATGCATCACACCCTTGCCCTAAAATGGATATTTTCTGAGTTATTCACAAAAAACTGTTTTTCGTCTTGAATTTTCAGCTATTTCTTTTCCCTTCACGCCAAAAAGATGAAATTTTCAGGAACTGTTACTTAAACCATGTTTTAGATTTTACTACCCTAATATGCAAGAGAAAAAAGTTACAGGTAGTTCCTAAATAGATGGCGAATTTTGATTCGAATTTGTATCGGAAACCTCTTTATTTCAACTAATCGGCCATCGGTTTTCTCTCCAGTGATAAATAAATAATTCCTTATGAACCATATGCAAAAACTTACCATGTTTTACATTCTTTTTTTTTAATGATAGATATCATTAATTACATCTGCCAAATTCCTCTTTATTCAGTAGCATTTTGTGTTTACTATTAATTTTGTGATAATTCGTATTAAGTTATAAAATCGATCACTATGCCTAATTTTACCAATGAAGATTATTTAAATCTCATTCTACTTCATGGAGAATGTAATAAAGTTGTAGATAGAACGATTCGACTGTTCATTGAGAGGTTTCCTGTCCGACCCAGACCAACGAGAGATATACCATTAACAGAACCATGACAAACTTGAGAAATGTCGGATCTTTCGTTAAGAAAACTGTACACAGAGAAAAAAGTGTAGTAGAAGATGAGAACAACGAAATAACAGTTCTTGCATATTTTCGTGTGAATCCCCTCTTGCATATTAGGGTAGTAAAATCTAAAACATGGTTTAAGTAACAGTTCCTGAAAATTTCATCTGTTTGGCGTGAAGGGAAAAGAAATAGCTGAAAATTCAAGACGAAAAACAGTTTTTTGTGAATAACTCAGAAAATATCCATTTTAGGGCAAGGGTGTGATGCATACACTCACATTATTTTTTAACGTAGATTCAATATCTGCCATAAAAAAAATGGGTTCTAATTTGAAAAAATTGATTTTTCACGATTTTGTCATCCCTAACTTTGAAAGCGATTTTTTCACCCCCTGTATCATGAATCGCGATTTCGATTTTCAAAGTGGATACATCAATCTTACATCTTGAAAAATCTCAAAAATGAAAATTTTCCATCCAAAAACCTCGAAGTTATTCTTGTTTCAGCGGAGCTCTATTTTCGATTTTTTTTTTCGAATTTTCCCGCTCAGAGAGAATTTTCCAACCAAAACTGAAAAATGTTACATCAAAATAACTTGAAATTTTCTAAGGAATCTATTTCTGCAATAAAAAAATGGTGTTCTAATTTGAAAAACGGAAGTTGACGTCATTTCCGGAAAAACCGGAGGTGCTCATGCCTTGAAAATATTTTAGATTTCATCAGCATCGTGAAATACTTATAAGTGCTGAATTTCATGAAAATACGTTCAGTAGTTTCCCGTATAAATATGGGTGAGGTTCCTCGTGAAAGACCCTGTATACTAATGTCTATGATAACAATTGATTCCTGAGACTGTCTCTACAGTCCGAAGACTTCGTCTTCTACAAGACGACTTCGGTAATTTACTCTTAGCACTCTTCAATTCTGAAATTGTACATTCCCAGTATCGAATAGTGTTGGGTAACTTTTGTATGAGGCGGTTCATGTGTCCCGGACACGACGCAGAAATGTAAGAACGGCTCACTTTGAAAAACTGTATCACCTCATTTCGAATGTCCCACTAAGCGACTACGCCTCATTGGAAAAAGTACACTGTACCGCTTAAATACAAAGGTGAGGCTCCTCTTACAATCTTAATTTTAAAACGTGTACTACCCAACATTAGTATCGAACGTCGCGCCAACACTGACCGAGAAAGAAACGTGGTGTTCGAACTTTGACGTGTTTGCTCTTGTCGTTCCCGGTTGAACCGGTAGTGGCTGGTTCATTACGGTAGCGGTTTAGAGCGCTGGAAGTCTCTTGACGCACCGCGGGGGGTTTTCCCATCGATGGATTATGGCTGTATCAAGCTCGGGAAACTATTACGAGGGTATTGAAACCTTTGAACTGGAAAGGATGGAATCAAGATGTAATAACTATCGGTTCTGAGGTTGAGGCATCAAGGGAAGTTAACCAACGACGTAGAAACGAAACTTGTTCGAATTTACTGTTGAAGCTACTTCTATTCTTATCAATCCAAGCGGAAAATGTCCTATTTCAAAATCGATATTGCATATTTCAGATTGACCCTGCGCAAAAAAATTAACGCGCATTCTGAAAATCTCAATTTTAATGAAAGTTAACTCTACATTGACTTAATAACTTATTTTTTTGTTCTCTCGGGAAGGTTTTGAACGAAACAAGACACATTAAATGGAAGAAAAATCCAGGATTTCACCGAATCTTATGTGAAAGAAGAGAAATGAACAATTTTCAAAATACTGAAATGCTGATAAGTGATTCAATACTTGGTATTTCCACCCCTTGCGTTAATTACAGCTCGGCAACTACAATTACTAACTTAACTTTCAAACACAATTCATGTAATTTCTCTATTTGTATATTCCTCTGTCACAATGAAACTGGTTGGAGAATTTGCATTTTCATATTTCGAAAGCGATGATGAAAACATCCTCGATATCATATTCCCGAGAAATAGAATTGTTCTCATTAGAGTCAAGGGAAGATAGATCTGTTTATGCGAACATAGTAAGGTCGCATGATTTTTTCCTACAATTCACGTTTATTACCCGTAATTACCCGCTTTTTTCCCATCATTACCATCTTGATTTGCACCATTACCTGATGGGAATATTAATTTTTTCTAGAATCAAACGTCCAAGGAAAAACTACGTGAATATATCGCGAAATAGCAGGAGAAGAGAAAACCTCCATAGCCCGATCAAAAATAATCTTTCGGGCGATAATTGGACTTGAGTGAAATTCTCGCCTTGACTTTGGACATGCTCGGCAGCCACCAAATTTAATCGGAAAGTGAAGCTTGTGGTAAACGACGCGTGCCAGCTCAAGATTGGGAAAAATCTAAAAACGGAAAGTTTGTTAAAACAACCGTGAATTTATAATTGTTGTCACTGAACTCAGTTGAGAGTTTTTCTTTTCATCATGTGTATATTTGACTTCATCAGTCCTCTTTGAAATTATGCGAGTATTAACTGTGCTTTTGGGCGAATAAATGAGGTAATCATCACCACAAAAGGGGTTCATCAACGAAATGACCTACTCTCGAGCACGGGTCAAGTCATTCCTCAACAGAATATAGAGGGCCCTTTCGGTGGCCGAATAATGGACAGGTCATCATTCTTCGGTAGCGTGGGCGAGTCGCATCCTAGACACCCCCTGGGAATAATTGAAAACTCTGAGGGAGGTCCGAAAACGCGGTCAAGGGTAGCTACATCCAATTCACCCACGTAGACGTTTCTGCGCGTTACTCTATCTCTCACTGAAGGTTACCACTGGAATCCATCGTCTTGAGAAGGGTCAAAATTGAACTGTCTGACAGTTTAAGAAGGAAGATTCCAGAAATTGAATACCAGATAAACACAGATAAGATGGCATATTAACGACTGGGAGTGACCTTTTTTCGATAACGTCAATGTAATTGATTGAATTGTCACACGAATGTTTGAAATAAGCTAACGCTGATGAAATGCAGGCACTTATACTGACGTATTAGAAGATTCTTTTGCCCTTTAAGTTTCGAATTGATCAATACTTTGGACTGTTCGATTTGATCTCAAAATTCTACAGGGTTAATTAATTGTCAGAATGACAATTCTCGGAATATGTCGTAGTTTTTGGTCCTGAAAAATATTTTTTTTTTCTTGTGTTATAAAATGTTTGGTTTATCTATGGGAGATGATTTCCTTTCATTGGGGTCCCGTGGCGGTCTTCAAATATCTGAAGTGTCGAAAAATCATCACCTGGAAGGTCGTATCTGGTTTGAAAAAAACCCTCACGACCAGAGAGCAAGAATTTGTGGATTTTGAATTTGAATATCGCAGGAATTTCGAAAGACAAGTGTGATTACGTCTTCAAATTAGCTGATGAACATGGTATCGAAGTGATTCTTCTGCAAGAAACCCACACGGCAACAGAAAAAACCTCGTGAAAGAGGAGAGTTGAAAGTTATGTGTTAATTGATTTTTTACAAGTTTAGCTTGTTATGTTGAAAAATTATCAGTTCGTAATTTTCAACAGATTCGGAAAGGAGAAATTGATGGAGTTTTTTTCATTTCCTTCAAATTTTGTGACATTTCTGTCTTAAAAATTTATAAACCTCCGAACATGATTTGGCCAAGAAATCTGAATGTTGATGTTTTTTAAAGTAGCAAATGCATTTCTAAAATGCATTTGATTTATTCTGAATAATCGGCTCCATTTCTGCTTTTGTCTTTTTTCATTCCACATTAAGAATTGCGAGTCGTTTTGGGAAGAATCTATTTATCCGAGCCCATCGACGGATAACATGAAGATGATCACACTGATGTCTTTCAGGATTTTCCTGATATTTAATATTTTATGTTATTTTTTTTACGGGTAGACAGGTTTTTTTCGGCTGAGGTTTTTTCCCCTGGCTGTATAGTATCGTATGATACTAGTGATGATAGTATCGTATGATTCTATAGTATCATACGAAGAATGTTATGATACCCCGTTCTTTTTTTACCTCAGCTTAGGTACTTTTTGTTTCAACATTTATTGTAATATTTTAGCTTTCTTTTTCATAAGAATATATATATATATATTTTTTATATATATATATATATATAATCGAAATATTGCTGGAAAACTCTGAGTGTCCAATGAAAACTATCGGGAACATATAACTTCTCAATGAATTGGAAGTGAAATATGATGAACAATAAGTTGATTTACATGTTTGCGTCCAGATGGACGCATGGACGCATACGTAGGGAAATAAAATCGACTTCATTTTGTTCATTCTTATATTGGATCTAGGTACACGATGAAATTGACTATCAACGTGTGACATCAGCGACCAACAATTCTTCGAAAAACTTATGAATGTTTACAGTCGGATCTGTGTCAGCGGACGCATAATTTTTTCATCTCTCCATCAATCTTTAACACCATCCAAATTGAATGAGGCCTCTAAACAGAACGACATTTGGCACCTAACTCGGCGAAACCTGTCTTTCATCAATCGTCTTCCACTCTATAGCATCTCGAATCTTTCGACGGTTTATTTTTCCACTCGAAACGAAAGAGTTGAGTTTCTAACGTGTTCACGAAGACGTGCGTATTTTTGGAACGTGGAAAGGATGGATATAGGCACAATAACTTCCCAATCTTTCACAGAGGCGACAATTTGGAGAGCCAGATGTTTTCAAAGAGTTCTTCGAAAAAGATTGGGTACCTTTCTCAAAGTTTGGAGGGTATTTTCAAGGAACAATTACATACAGATCAGTTGGTGTGGAGAGTTGCTAAGATTCTAATTTGAAAATTCATAAAAAATCTTTTCTGTGTGGTAAAGTGGGGTCACCTTAGGATTCAAGTTTCCTTAGATAGAGTGGTTTCTCCGTCAGAACTAACTATACAGGGTGTACCAAGTTCGACGGCCTATTAGGCGTTTCTGGAGAACTGGACCTATTTGAAATCTGAAAATTGGGATTATATTATTGTTTGACATTATCTACTAATCTAGAATATTCTTGGAGCCTGACCACTTTCAGTTATATTTTATTTTTTTTTTCTGTTTTTTTGTTTTCGAATTTGATACAGTATGCAATTCTGAATACATTCGTACTCAAATAGTTGCATTCGTCAAAATACTTTTCAAAATATCGAGAAAAAACTGAAGAAAAAAGGGAGATAAGTGTATTCGGTATTATGTTTGTTATTCCTAACCTAGATATCGTAAGCACAAATTGTTTTCACATTTCTGAAGGCGAAGAATGTGGGAATATTGTACATTTTCAGAATTTTGAAAAACCCGTCACAGGGTGTTCCAAATGTTGGTTCAAAAATTGGGATCAAAATTGGCTCATAACTTTCGTTTTTCAAATTAGAACCCTATTTTTTTATGATTGCGTTGGATTCTGCGAATAAACATGATGATTGTGTCTCAACATGTTGATCCTCCTAAAATTTATAATTCTTGAGTTATTTAGGATTTTCTGATTCTATGAATTTGACGGTACGTACGACATGAAATCAGGAAATCCTGAATAACTCAAGAATTATTAATTTTTGAACCAACATTTGGAACACCCTGTGACGGGTTATTCAAAATTCTGAAATTGTACAATATTTCCACAGTCTTTGCCTTCAAAAATGTGAAAACAGTTTGTGCTTACGATATCTAGGTTAGAAATAACAAACATAATACCGAATACACTTATCCCCTTTTTTCTCGATATTTTGGAAAGTATTTTGACGAATGCAACGATTTGAGCACGAATGTATTCAGAATTGCATCCTCTATCAAATTCGAAAACAAAAAAACATATATATATATATATATATAACTGAAAGTGGTCAGGCTACAAGAATATTTTAGATCCGTAGATAATATAATACCAATTTTCAGATTTCAAATAGGTCCAGTTCTCCAGAAACGCCTAATAAGCCATCGAACTTGGTACACCTCTATATTGGGCAAGGGAGTTTGGAATTTTTGCCCTGGAAAAGAAATGTTCTGAATGGTGTCCAACAGGGAACGGAGCTTGGGCCAATTCTCTTCTCATTGCCAACTTTCTCCGTCTCATTAAGGTCAGTTTGATACTGAATTTAGCTGCTGTCATGAACGCCTACCCATAGTATGACTATGTATATGTGGATATATTCTTGATCTCCGATAGAAGGAAAAAACCCTTAGCTACAAGACTTCTTGAACTTTATGTCGAATCTAACTATCTCAGATTACTGTCGTAAAGTCGATAGGGGATCCCAGTGACACATAGGGAGATCTGGGGCGCCCAGAAGTTTTAAACAAAAGACGACGGGAGTTATCGGTTCGAGAAGCGATCCGGGTAAGTGGAGGACCAAGCGCCAGGGGCCGTAAAACTCCTTCGTATTATCGAGTGATGACAACGAGCAATCTTGTGCTAAGAGGGAAACAATTTAGGTTATGCATAGCCCGAGACGACGGACGCTCCTTATCTACTCGAGGGTTTTATGTTTTCGATAATAGTGAGAAGGGTCTCGAGAAGTTTTGATTGGTGATTAGGTAGAATCGGAGACGTAGAGATGTCGGCAAACTCTAAATGGACTTGACATGAAAAAATGCAGTTTCTTCGGACCACCTATAGTGTGATCTGATCTCTAGTTTAAACCATGCAATTTGTCGAAATGTACCACAGATAAATTGTTTGTATCGTTGGCTTTACAGTGTTTCTGGATATCAAATGTAATTAGAATGAGTTGAGGTGGAAGATACCCAAAGTTTTAACCCGATTTAAGTTGTATGTTAAACTCATCTTCCCAACCTTTCACAAACATAACCATTTCTCGAAAAGTTTCTGGCATACTCACGAACTTTTCATCTCCACGTCTCGAAATGAAGTTTACCTGGAAAAAAGAGAGAAAATCATCAGTGAGTGTTCTGCATCTAACAAGTTTCCTCAACACTTCCAAAGCAGATATTCATGTTTCAATTAATTTCTTTCGGCTTCGGCGCTAAATTTAAATCTCGTGCCTAAACGAAAATAGAAGATAGTTGGCACTGGTATTCGGTGAGATTGAGCACTATTTATACTTTTATTGTCGCTAGGAAACTCGAGGAAAACCTCATCAAAAGAACGATTTTAGTGTCGGTTTTAACGACCCTGTCGGAAATACTTTTCGTATGTTTATTATCTGTTGTTATAATTTCTGTGGAGGCTTTCTAGAAAGTGTCTCCACGCTCCTTCATTTCGATTCTGCAAAGATTCTTGAAAGAGTTAAAAAATATATTACGGACATAATTTACTACATCATCGTTGGGAACAGAGAAAGTACTCAACACACATTAAATTTACTACTGCCGATGAGGTTAAGGCTTCATATATCCAACGACCATTCTTCCACTGAAAAATTCATCGTAAATTATACGAGACTCCCTATAACGTATCGATTATTATCATCTATTCCAACGGCGTATATTACTAAAATCCATCGTCGGATACTTCATGAAACTCAAACAGCGCAATTAAGCCTGCTTTGCCTGTTAGAGCGCACAGTAAAACTGCTCTTTTCATCGAAACAAGCGTGTTGGTTAAGCCGCGTTTACACTGTGTAGCAACCCCTGCTTAGCAAAACGGAGAATGAAGAAATGTTGAATACAACTTTGTTGCCTGTATCTGGCAAACAGTATACTTTGATCTTTATCATCTCGAATCTTCTGATTGCAAATATTTCTGCCTGAAATTTTATTATTTAGGAAAATCTGCCACTCATTGTAATAGTATATTCTAAAACAAGTTGCAGAATGAGCTCCTATTCCAACACGAATGCGAAGTTCGAAAACGAGCGACGAAGGAGCGAGTTTTCGATAGCATGAGTGTTGGAATTGCCTTCTGCAACGAGTATTAGACGGTATTTTCTCTATTTCAGTCAATTTTTGTGAAATACTCTCGAAATTCAAATGAAAATTCTGATTAGTGACTTTTGTATTGTATTTTGGCAGTTGGTGTGACATACGAAATTTGACAGATCACGGAATTTGAATTGATTTGATTCGAAACTTGATTCGATCGGAGGTCAGTACTGACAACCATAAAACGAAAAATAGAACTGAAAACAATGCTGTAATGAGTTTCATTACAGCACTACTTTTAGTACTGTAATGAACTCATTACGATACTGAAATAGAGAAAATATATTTCAATATTCTTTGAAAAAAGGGCAACTTCTGCACGAGAAAAACGCATATTAAATTTTAATTGTGCACACTGCCGCGATTGGAGAATTCTGCCATCAAATTGAACGCTACTTGCATTTCGAAAAAGCTGGGAAGCAGAGTGTCTACCTCATTATGATGCAACGTTAATGAAGTTGATTCGATCTTGTGTGAAATAAAAGTGGACTAGATTTTAATGGTTCACGCTACGTACGACTTTAACTCTACTAGATCTGATGATATCATTATGGGGTTCTCTTGCTTCGTAACAATTTCTTTCCCGTTCTTAATGACTCATATTGGAGCGTTGGTAATTCCTCTGCAACAATCTGCTCATTTGGAAATGGTTTAGAGGAATAGGTTTCCGAGAACTGATGCGTTAAAAAGCTGGCTATGGGATTTTTGCCTAGTTGACACACAGTTATTTATTTTATTTGTTTCTCATTTGTAAACGTCAGTTTCCAAAAACACAATATTAATCAAGAAAGTTTATTTTATCAAGTCACTAACTTGTAAAACTGACAGTTAACGAAAAGAGTGCGAAAAGAGTGGCCGATGTATAACTCTGGGTCTTTTAAACCTAAATATTTCGTTATTTCCTTTGGGACACCCTACCAATAGTGTGCTGGCCAGCATTAAGGGAAATGCACTTTCCATGTCGGTATGTCAAAAAAAATCTTAGGCTTTCTGTTCCAGGAGGCCGAAGATTTACATATTTTCTGTATAACATGCAGGGCTTGAAGCTGCAGCCATCATCGGTTATGGTGAATCTTCTTGTTGTAAAATTTTTTGTTTGCCGCAATGTCACAATAACGTATTATTCCATATCTTCTACATCATTCATGTTTAAGGGGAAAATTTTGTCACATCGACAACATCCAAAAATCCCAAATATTGTTACAATTTTCGCCAGCAACCACTGGTCATCAGGAGCATGTAAAAGAAATTGTTCAGCCTCTTCTTCACTTAATACCTTGGCCTTTTTTGGCGTATAACGCTCATTTTTTCGTTTCAGAAACGCTATAACCTTTTGAAATCTGCAAATGACAACTAAACGTTATATTTTTCAATAAATTTTTTAAGGAAAACAAACTTGGGAACAGGGGCATTTTCTTTCATTTCCAAGCAGCTTTTCAGCATAGACCATTTTGCCCATAAAGTATTAGGGCTGAATCTAGCTGATAGTTGATTCAAGTAGACCAACAAAACATCTTCAGTTACCCCAATCACACTATTTTTGTTTTGCCACTTTTTGAAGTCGTCGTATTCTCGCTCGTACCTTGAAGCTGATTTTGCAGGTTATAAACTTGATGCTACACTGCTGGCTGCATCAATAATTTCTTTTGGTACATTCATTTTCGCTTCCGCCAAAACAAATGTAAAGAAAAATAAACAGACATGTTCATGGCAACGCTTCCATAGCTTACGACATTTGCGACAAATTATTGAGATTTTTTGGAATTTATCTAACCTTTTTACAAATGAGAAACAAATAAAATATAAAACAATACACGCAAGGTAACAGGTTTTACTGGCTCAAGGAGGTAACTTATATCCTCCATTCGCCAGTTAAAACCCTCTTACCTTGCTAGTAATGTTATACACTATAGATAGTTTATGGTATTGAGAATTCTAAAATCGATGAGGAATTCGGACGACCAGTTGAGAAGTTTTTATTTTAAACTTTGTGTACGGAAGCACTGAAAGTGTTACATAAGGCTTACGGTTATTTATTAGAAACAGGCTTTGGAATGGCGAACTCAAATGAAATCGATAAAAGCAGGTCACAGTCGATCAAGAGTGAAGGTAATGTCGTTTTCTTCAATTACAGCAGTCTTGTGCACTCAAAATTGAAGATTATTATCTTAGCTATGGAGCACCATCTCATGGGGTGAACATTGCGAATAAATTTCTGGCCAAAGTGTTGCATTAAATATCATCCAAGACATCGTCCACTCTCAAATTTTTTCCGTTTCGAAACCGATACGCCGCCATATGTCCGAAAATTATCTTTCTTGTCGCGACGACAAAACGTTTCTGAGAATCCCCTTGGGTTTCTTACCACGAAACTTTTTGCCAAAGCCTAAAAGACGGGGTCGTTGGCACTGCACAAACACATGGCCGCACCGGACTCGGAGATCAAGCCGATTAGGATGATGGTGCCGAGTTGAAATGTTAAATTTTACGAGCTCAAGAAACGTCGTCGGAGTTTTTGCGAGCCTGAGAAGGAGGATTGGCAAGAGTTCAAGGAGGTTAGATGATATCTGAGGCAAAGGGAGTGTTCTGAAGCTGATTGTGATTGTCCAAATTTCCATCAAGTTCTTTTAATAGATCTACCTAAAACTACGGAATTCTGATCATAACATATAAAACCCTAAATTCTTGTGGATGAATCACTGCATGTTTTGGTCTTTCAAGAAAAGTCTGCGTTATAGTAGGTACGCTATTAATCACTTGTACATAAGCTTGTCCTACTCGTGAGGCATGTACAACAGAAATTAATTATTGCCAAGCAACTGCAAGGTATCATTATGATTATCTCCAGCGATTACGAACAATGTATAACGTGTAATGGTCTAGTGAACATAGATCCAAAACAACATAGACTATGGTGATGGAGAGTTAGCTCTTAAATGTATCGATCATACATTTCGACGATTTTTTCCAGAAAAAAAATTTATAAACATCTCACTACGAGTAGAATAATGCATCTCAATAAGAATGTGCTTAGACAATTGGTTCAAACGCTTGCAGAAGTGTACAGATCTTGGGGAATATTCTGAGAAACAATAAAGCGATTTTCTTTGCTTATTATTTTCAATAATGACAATTCTCGGAATATGTCGTAGTTTTTGGTCCTGAAAAATATTCTGTTTTCTTGTGTTATAAAATGTTTGGTTTATCTATGGGAGATGATTGCCTTTCATTGGGGTCCCGTAGCGGTCTTCAAACATCTGAAGTGCCGAAAAATCATCACCTGGAAGGTCGTATCCGGTTTGAAAAACCCTCACGACCAGACAGCAAGAATTTGTGGATTTTGAATTTGAATATCGAAGGAATTTCGAAAGACAAGTGTGATTACGTCTCCAAATTATCGAAGTGATTCTTCTGCAAGAAACCCACACTGCAACAGAAAAAAATCCTCGTGAAAGAGGACAGTTAAAAGTTATGTATCAATTGATTTTTTACAAGTTAAGCTTGTTATGTTAAAAAATTATTTGGCCAAGAAATCTGAATGTTGGTGTTTTTTAAAGTAGCAAATGCATTTGTAAAATGTATTTGATTTATTCTGAATAATCGGTTTCTTTTCTGCTTTTGTCTTTTTTCATTTCAGATTAAGAATTGCGAGTCGTTTGGGAAGAATCTGTTTATCCGAGCCCATCGACGGATAACATGAAGATGATCACACTGATGTCTTTCAAAATTTTCCTGATATTTAATATTTTATGTTATTTTTTTAAGGGGAGACAGGTTTTTTTCGGCTGAGGTTTTTTCCCCTGGCTGTATAGTATCGTATGATACTAGTGATCATAGTATCGTATGATTATATAGTATCATACGAAGAATGTTATGATACCCCGTTCTTTTTTTTACCTCAAGCTTATGTCCTTTTTGTTTCAACATTTATTGTATTATTTTAGCTCTCTTTTTCATAAGAATATATATATATATATATATATATATTTTCAGTCTTGATTATAAGAAAAACCAACGTATATGCAATCCTTCCCACACACGTGTAAAGCTCCTGTGAGCTCCATAAATCTCGCGTCATATCTTCAGGCGAATTATAAAAATGAAAAAAAGTCTTCTGTCGAGATGAATTATTCACTGCGGAATACCGTCTTGCTTCCGTACGTAAGCCGTGCGGTGAAAAAAAATCGTTACAGTTCTCGTTGTTCGGCCCCTTTTCGCGTTTTATTTAATAAAACATAAAGCGCGTTGATATTTATCGAGGTTTCGCGAAAATGTTATTATCCATTCTAATATTTCTTCCGGTCCATTTTGGCATAGCACAGGCTGCCTGAATATTTCATCGAGGTTATGTACAGCGTCGTTGTCCAACCGGAATGGCCAAAAAAGAAAAGGAATATGGTATACGTGGTGTTTTACCATGCCCGTATGTTTGCTGAAACTACGTTAATGGTCCACAATTTAAATTCGAGTAGGGAATACATGTATGCAATAGGTTGTACGGCATCTTTTGTAAATTTTTCAGAAAACATCGAAAAAGTTAACCCTAGGAAGTTTTTCATAATTTGAATAATAACAACCTAATGCTCTGCATAGTAATTCCACATACCTTGTCGTGTTGTGCTTCTACCTTTTTTAGGATAATACAGTGTATGTATATCCTAGGGAGAGAAAAACACTGATTGGAATCGACTAGAGTCCACGTTTACAACTTAACGAGAACATAAGCTAATAAATTTCCATTCGGGGTTCCAATTCTTAATGTGAGATGAAGAACTACTAGTATTAATGGTCCATTAGCCGTTTCAACGACCAATTTAAATTCTTCTCCTAACGGATATGCTGATTCGGATCCAAGAGATAAAATCCTAAACATTCTACGAGGATAACCGTTAATTTCCGAAATTATACGATATCATTATGCAAGCTACTGACCCAGAAACTTGTATGGTTGAACTTCTTCCTATATTTGTCTACCTGATTGTTATCTCATTAGCTGTCCCGGTTTCTCAGATAATTGAGTTATGTTTTCGTTTCTTGGTTTCATTCAGTTTTGGGTGTTGATTTCGACATATCAGAATTTCAACTAAACAAGATTATAGTCAATAAGGCTTTATGTTTCACATGCATTCACTATTAATTATCCAATTCTTATCTCAGCTCGTAGAGAGAATAGTTTATTACGAAAGTTGTATGCTTATAACTTAATTTTATTGGTGTACTATCACACTAATTTAGTATATCGTGCAAAGCTTTATTGGGAAAACAACAAATCTCAACCCAAAAGTCAATAGAAAAAATAAAGGAGAATTCAAGATACATAAGCTGATTTCTTGAATGAATTTTTGGAAATGTATATTCATATTTTGTGGTCAGATTTCGATGTTTTTACTACTACAATTAAGCGAGATAGAAAAAAAAGTAATATACATGTCATGTTTTCTTTTTCCGAGAAACTCAAATTGCTGAAAACCGCAATTCGCTAAGGTGTCTAGTTTCCATGCTACAGGGTGATTTTGAAATTTGGCCAATTATTATAATTGGCTATAACTTCCCCAGTGTTGCTGCTACGCTCTCGAAATAAAAACATCTTCAGTGGAGTTTTTTCCGTACTTTTTACCAGTGCTATCAAGATTTTAGTGCCCCTTCAAATTTTAGAGAAATTAAAAAAATATATTTTTTTTCAAATGGAAACCATAGTGTGCTTTGATGATTTTAAATAGACTTTTCTTAGACAATTTCAAAAATATATCATGATATACTTCCGAGCTCAAATATCGAAAATTCCGAAAAAACAGTTTTCAATTAACAAAATCAAAGAGGGTTTGGATTTTGATTCATTTTTTTTCACCTGAGGAAGTCATACAACTTGAGCCTGCTTAAATTATGTTGATCGAAAATGGTTTTTTCAGAATTTTCATATTCAAGGTCGGAAGTATATCATGATAATATTTTTGAAATTGTCTAAGAAAAGTCTATTGAAAATCACCATAACACACTACTATTTCCATTTGAATAAAAATTAATTTTTTTAAATTTCTCTCAAATTTGAAGAGGCACTGAAATTTCGATAGCACTAGTAAAAAGTACTGAAAAAACTGTCTTAAAAACGTTTTTATTTCGATTCCGTAGCGGCAATACTGCGGAATTGGCCAAATTTCAAAATCACCCTGTAGCATGGAAACTAGACACCTTAGCGACTTGCGGTTTTCAGCAATTTATGTTTCTCGAAAAAAGAGAACATGACATGTATATTACTTTTTTCTATCTCGCTTAATTTAGGAGATGTAGTACTAAAACATCGAAATCTGACCACCCTGTACATCGTCGACCAGCTCTTCTGGTCCATTCAGGAAACGCTCTTACTACTAACCTCGAGTTCGAGATCAACAGGAGATGGCACAAATCCAAGAATGTCAAATGGACTAATACGAGCAGTGATCTTGTACAACTGGCGGATGAGGGCAGAAATGAAATATAGAAAACTTCCGGAACAATTTCTACTTCATCAATCAACCAAATCTTCCCCCCACGTGCGTAGGAGAGAGAAGGAGGACATTCCACTGTTTTGTGTCCTATAAATAATTCACCTCCGACCCGTCGAGGGTAATGAGCTTCATTAGCAACATCTTCAATTATGACCGTTTACAGTTAACCTAAGTCCGTGCCGTCTAGAGAACGAGCATTAAATCGCATCTCTTAATTGCGAATAGAGATATATGAGCGTTTCTTCGGGAATACAAACTCTCGACTTTTTCCGAATTAATGTCGTACGTTGAAAAAATATCGGCGGTCGCTCGGTCAACAGATGTCGCTGTATCTGTTGCGAAGGACCATTAGATGGATAAATCATCGGTGATGATTTGATTGCCAGAGAAAGCTGTGTGTTGGATTATATCGGATGGGAAAATCAATTTATTGTTTTGTTTAATAGATTGCCACCATGTCTTTCACCATTCACTGTTTGTAATTTATGTGAGTTTCGATCGATTTTTCCACTTCTTTATGATGAATTTTACGAGTGAGTTTATGGAACAAGAACTAAGTGATAATTTACTGAGCGAAGTAAAAGAATCCCTCTAGGAAGTAACACAAGTTCAAACAACAGTTATTAACAACTTTCGCTCAAATGGCTCCAGCCAAGCTGTGTTGAAACTGAAGGAGATAATACAAAAAAATCTCTGGTAGGTTCCGAACGCATTCTCTGCTGATTATGCCGAATTACGTAACGCTAGTTTCGCATAATGTTCTAATAACGCTGTTATATTCGTTATTGTTGGGTCTTGTGAAGAATTACACAAGAGGTTGAAGTATACACGTTGAATAAGATCAAGTATATACCAAGGCGGTATTTACAGTTAACAATGTTTGGAATCCGGAGGGAAAACAAAGACTTTTACGCTGAAACATGTCAAGGATGTCCGCCGATAACCATAAATCGGTTCAATAGACAAACGAATGAAAACATAAACAACGGAAGAGAAAACAAAATCCAAGAGTGTTTTAAAATGTCGATAAACCGTAAACAGCCTTAATTGGTGCCGAGGAGATAATATGCATGGGAAATTGAATGCAGAAGCGGTAAAATGCGTGGACAACTTTTACTCGGGATGAGTTCATCATTTTCTCGTGTGCCTCGGAGATGTCGTACACATGACTCATTAAAAGAACGTGTCGTCTTTCAATTATTTCGCTTTTTAAGGAAGCAGAGAGGTCTCATCTTATTGCTTACTATACGTATCATGTCTAGCTCAGGCCTACGCAAGTTAAGGAGTTTCAGGTGACAAAATAAAACAAGATGCTTTCGAGCTTCCAATAAAAAAAATTGTCGTCCTTTTAATTCGCTTCCGTTTAATATTCTTTTATCGGCAACTCGTACAACATCCGGCTGAAGACCAGACAGCTTGCCGTCAGGAACAGTTAGCAGGAAACGTACAGGTCTATTGATAAATCGCTAAATTTACCAGCACCGTCAACCTGTAGCTTGGTACTAGAACGACTTCATTTCTCGAATTTCTACTCAGCATTTCCTGGTTTCGCGCAAAAAAAATTAACGTGGGCGAATCTACGACCCGTTCCAGAACGGTGATAAATCAGGAGAGGCTGCAGTGTGCAACGCGCTAAATCTGGAAGCGTGAGGCATGTGAAATTCCGGTCCAGATGTCGCCAGAGATTGATAGGCACCTAATTACTTGTTACGCTCGTTTCCTGGAACGCGACACATCTGTACCACCCCCATACAGTCTGGTTCTCGTCCGAAGAGGTCTTTTATTCGTTTCCAACGAGATTCCCTCGATCCGTGATGTTCGGGTGTTCCGCAAGGCCCCTTTCGTGGTCCATTTTACTTCTGATTGTCCTGTGAGCAAGGAAACAGTAGGAGATTTTGAGAAATCTTGGGTTTGGGAGAGTCTTCATAACTTTAAGAGGAATATGTCGTAGTTTTTGGTCCTGAAAAATATTCTGTTTTCTTGTGTTATAAAATGCTTGGTTTATCTATGGGAGATGATTGCCTTTCATTGGGATCCCGTAGCGGTCTTCAAACATCTGAAGTGCCGAAAAATCATCACCTGGAAGGTCGTATCCGGTTTGAAAAACCCTCACGACTAGAGAGCAAGAATTTGTGGATTTTGAATTTGAATATCGAAGGAATTTCGAAAGACAAGTGTGATTACGTCTTCAAATTAGCTGATGAACATGGTATCGAAGTGATTCTTCTGCAAGAAACCCACACGGCAACAGAAAAAAATCCTCGGGAAAGAGGACAGTTGAAAGGTTATGTATTAATTGATTTTTTACAAGTTTAGCTTGTTATGTTGAAAAATTATCAGTGCGTAATTTTCAACAGATTCGGAAAGGGGAAATTGATGGAGTTTTTTTCATTTCTTCCAAATTTTGTGACATTTCTGTCATAAATATTCATAAACCACCGGACATTATTTGGCCAAGAAATCTGAATGTTGATGTTTTTTAAAGTAGCAAATGCATTTCTAAAATGCATTTGATTTATTCTGAATAATCGGTTTCTCTTCTGCTTTTGTCTTTTTTCATTTCAGATTAAGAATTGCGAGTCGTTTTGGGAAGAATCTGTTTATCCGAGCCCATCGACGGATAACATGAAGATGATCACACTGATGTCTTCCAAGATTTTCCTGATATTTAAGATTTTATGTTATTTTTTTTACGAGGAGACAGGTTTTCTCGGCTGAGGTTTTTTTCCCTTGGCTGTATAGTATCGTATGATACTAGTGATGATAGTATCGTATGATTCTATAGTATCATTCGAAGAATGTTATGATACCCCGCTCTTTTTTTACCTCAGCTTAGGTACTTTTTGTTTCAACATTTATTGTATTATTTTAGCTCTCTTTTTCATAAGAATATATATATATATATATATATATATATATATATATAAAGGCGTCATCAAGATGACGAGAGCATCGTGGGAACATAACGGCTTCCTTCGGCTCACGAAGACGAATTAATCCGAATGCAATGCAACGTCAAAGGTAGACTCCATCATCATCATACGCTCACCACACCTAACATTTAACACTGCTGCAAAAAACTCGAATGGTACAAATATGAACCGAGCAAAAACCTTCTCACGTCGACCCTAATTGGAATATCAATCAGAGCCCACTAATTGGAGACGATTTAAATTTCAAATTTCCCGATCTATCGAGTCGGATGGAACGGCAGTTAAATTAATTATGAGCAATTGCAGAAAGGAACAAAGATCGCATCTCCAGTCCGGCTCTGCTTGATATATTACGTGATGTACAGTTATCTTATCTCGGGGGATGATGGATGCAGGCGAGCTGCTCGGAAAGGTGGAGTTGTACCGCGCCTCCGATACAGCCGGACTTATCGCGACTCGATTAATTCGAGTTGGTTTTTTTTCGGGAAGCGGATGTTTTATCGGACAGGAAGTAGGGATTCTTGCTTTGTCACGTACATCGGGGAGTTCCATACTGGATTAATTGATCTTCAGAGTGGAAAAGATGCATTTTCGACGAAGCTCGTTGCTGAAAACAGGGAAATTTAAGACGAGGAGGGTTGAGTAACTTCAGAAACAATATCCGGACTAATTCAATCGTCTCAATTGGTTTTAGTGTTGGGTAACTCTTGTGAGAGACGGTTCATGTGTTTCGGTCAAGACGCAGAAATGTAAGAGTGGCTCCCTTTGAAAAACTGTATCACCTCATTCCGAATGTCCCACTAAGCGACTACGCATCGGTGGGGCCTCATTGGAAGTGGTACACTGTACCGCTTAAGTAAAAAAGTGAGGCTCCTCTTACAAATTCAATTTTAAAACGTGTACTACCCAACACTAATTGGTTGGTTTTCTGAAAATTCATGACAAAACTTGAGGGTTGCTCCTTTGATAACCAAGCAGAGGCCTTCTTGACCTAGGCTTACCATTTCTTCATTTTATTACTGGTTGAGTTGATGGAGGCTTTTAGTCCTATTTTAGGCTTTTCGATTCTTTCTCTGGGTGAAGGTTTAGATTCCTTATTGAAGAATCTTCTTTAGTTCTTTGATTTTCATTGGAGCATCAAGTGATGTAGTTGATTTCGTCCTCAGATCATACGGCATCGAGCTGCTGTCGTCCCATTAACCAACATAAACGCAATTATCTCCAATTGTCGCACCGCTTTATTGTCCTAATTGAATCCGCGGACTCGTTTATATCGTTATGCAATTGGTACCAATTATCGTCAATAACAATTTGGGATTTCGACTTGTTTGACGCGATTTAATCAAGCCCAGCGTTAACTGGCGGGTCAATGCGATAAATCTTGGCTCGAATCAACGGAGGCGGAGATGGACCGTGATGTCGTAGCGGAGATCTTTATCTTCCGGTCGCAGTTCAAGCGAAAGAGGGTGTGCCGACACGGAACAAGTTCTTCATTGCATGGATGAGGTTGGACTTTATCCAAGAAATACCTAATAATTTTGCTCGATACGATCCGTTCAATCCGAGCAGAAGGACCAGAAAAATCTGAGAGATATCTCAGCCAAGACACTCCTTGAGTTAACCTTAATTCTTCAATGACATCAGTATATTCCTCACAAAATCAGTATCGAAGGAGCAACGTTTTGTTTGTTTTGATGAAGACATTGAGATCGTTTAGAAATTAGAGGAGAAGTAGTTTGGCACCTTTACATTCTGAATTATACAATGATCCTCCAAATTTGGATAGTTAATCATTTGCAAAACAGACTTGAAATAGAGTAACAAAAGAATTCCTTCCCAAATAAGAAACTTGGCAATACAGGTCTTGCTAGCGCAACAGTGGGTCACTTGAATAATGAATCAGTTAATAGAGAATGTTGGCATAGATGCAGACTGTAAATAAACCGACCCCTTCTTGGAAACTTGGCAACACAGATCTTGCTAGCGCAACAGTGGGTCACTTGAATAATGAATCAGTTAATAGAGAATTTTGGCATAGATGCAGACTTTAAAAAAACTGACCCCTCCTTGGAAACTTGGCAACACAGGTCTTGCTAGCGCAACAGTGGGTCACTTGAATAATGAATCAGTTAATAGAGAATGTTGGCATAGACGCAGACTGTAAATAAACTGACCCCTTCTTGGAAACTTGTAATGCATACTGGAAAAATTCGAGTCGGTTGAAAATACCCTTTCACCATTTTAGACCCAAGTTGAACCTAATTTGGCGCCATATACTTTTCAAATTAGGCTTCGTTGGAATAATGAAAAGGGTTTCGAACAAATTAGCAATTATCGCTGCACCGAATTAATTGAAAATCGCAGTTTGCAAACATGCGATACCGTATATTAATAATGAATGGGACAATCCGAAAAATTGGAATGATCGTCAATCAGCTTTCAACGGCCAACTAGGATGGGACCGAACAGATGACGCGGAGTTATTCTATAGGATTCTGCAGTATCGAAAATCAGAGAGGATTGTTTGGGACAATTATCGAACAACGCGCCAAATTGAACAAACAACGAAAATATAATAGTATTATTCTTCAATATTAAAAGAGCTGATGAGTTCATTTAAATGGACGTTTGTGTCAGCACGTTGCCGTGTTAATTCTTCAATCATTTAAAAGAAACATAGACCTTTAGTTTTCCTATTTGAGAGATGTTCACCCCTTCTAACCGTCGACAACACTGCATAACTATTTTGAGGGTGATGGCAAGGTCTACGACGAAAAATCTCGTGTACATCAACCCTTCGTAACATGCAAATAGCTCAGGAGGGTCCTTCGAGAAGATGACCCGTCAGCAAACCCGTTTCGAGTGTTCTAGAAGAGGAAAGGCAAGTTTTCCGACTAGGGAACAAGTGTTGACCTTTGAAAATTTAAGAGGATAGTACGTGGATGCTGTTGGTTCCGCCAGCTTTTTAATTATTAGTAAATCGTCTAGCGAAGGAGACAGCAATCTGTGTTTATCACGAAAGGATGTCATCACTTATGGATTGATATACAGGGTGTACCAAGTTCGACGGCCTATTAGGCGTTTCTGGAGAACTAGACCTATTTGAAATCTGAAAATTGGGATTATATTTTTGTTTGACATTATCTACTGATCTAAAATATTCTTGGAGCCTGACCACTTTCAGTAATACAGGGAGTGAATAAAAAATTTTCAAAAATTTTTTTTTCTTTTTGTTTGTTTTCGAATTTGATAGAATATGCAATTCTGAATACATTCGTGCTCAAATCGTTGCATTCGTTAAAATACTTTCCAAAATATCGAGAAAAAACTAAAGAAAAAAGGGAGATAAGTGTATTCGGTATTATGTTTGTTATTCCTAACCTAGATATCGTAAGCACAAACCGTTTTCACATTTCTGAAGGCGAAGAATGTGGAAATATTGTACATTTTCAGAATTTTGAAAAACCCTTCACAGGGTGTTCAAAAATTGGGATCAAGATTGACCCACAACTTTCGTTTTTCAAATTGAAACCATATTTTTTTATGATTGCGTTGGATTCTGCGAAGAAAAATGATGATAATGTTCCAACATGTTAATGCTCCTAAAATTAATATTTCTTGAGTTATTCAGGATTTCATGTCGTACGTACCGTCAAATTCATAGAATCTGTTTCATATCAACAATGACCTTGGTCATAGAAGATAAATTACTCAAATAACCCACTAGTGACTTCCTCTTTTCTGAATTCATTTATCATTGTTGATATAAAACAGATTTCATGAATAGAAACAGAAAATCCTAAAAAACTCAAGAATTAATAATTTTAGGAGCATCAACATGAAAGAACATTATCATCATTTTTCTTCGCAGAATCCAACGAATTCATAAAAAATAGGGTTCTAATTTGAAAAACGAAAGTTATGGGTCAATCTTGATCCCAATTTTTGAACCAACATTTGGAACACCCTGTGACAGGTTTTTCAAAATTCTGAAATTGTACAATATTTCCACATTCTTCGCCTTCAGAACCGTTAAAACAGTTTGTGCTTACGATATCTAGGTTAGGAATAACAAACATAATACCGAATACACTTATCTCCCTTTTTTCTTCAGTTTTTTCTCGATACTTTGGAAAGTACTTCGACAAATGCAACGATTTGAGCACGAATGTATTCAGAATTGCATACTCTATCAAATTAAAAAAAAAAAAACAAAAAAAAATGTTTGAAAATTTTTTTTCACTCCCTGTATAACTGAAAGTGGTCAGGCTCCAAGAATATTTTAGTTCGGTAGATAATGTCAAACAATAATATAATCCCAATTTTCAGATTTCAAATAGGTCCAGTTCTCCAGAAACACCTAATAGGCTGTCGAACTTGGTACACCCTGTATATTCTGATTTCCTTCTGTATTTGAAATATCAATTGTTGTTATTTTTTATGGGTTTTTTTTCATCTCAATTTTGAGATGATTCGAGATGAGGATGGCGAATCCTTTGACTTCATGACATCTTTGTCTTCAAGAATAGATCGATCAGAATTCGAAATAATCGTGGATTTCATTAATATCTGGTAAGAACAAACTTTCCACTATCTGCTCAAGATTTTTATCTTGGGATTATTGAAGCTATATTCTTCTGATAAAGAGCTAATAATAATATTATAATTCAATAAAATATCTATAAATATTTAAGCAGAAGTAAATTGTATTCGACATCCCCTGGAATGAAAATTGCGAATTTTTCGACAGACTGCGTAGGTTCATAATTCTAAATAAACCAGAGAGCAATTCCTTCGTAAATTCCCATACTCTAACCCCCAGATTTCCGTCTGCTAAATGAAAAACCTCCTTTCACGATTTCCCCCCCTAAATCAGTCCGTCGAGAAGTCCGTTGTGATAATGTCCGAGTCAGCAAACATCCATAACTCCAACCAACCCCTCCCTGCCCTTCTCCCGGACTCGGGAGAGCTCTGTTTGAACATCCCGTAGCAGTAATTACGACCCTACCAGACGCAAGGCTCGAATCCTTTCTCTTCCTCGTCCATTTTCCGCTTTTTCAGTTTCGCACGAACAAAAAAACTCTACATGCCGTCGAGAGCTTTCAGAAACTACGAGTTACGTCTTGGAGTTTGGACCAAGGGATGTGAGACACAATGGTGTTCATCAAAGAGGATGAAGTCTCCCACTGTGTGTAAGAGAAACACTGTGATGTTCCACTTGCCTAAAAAATGTATAATTCAAGCTAGAAATCGTCCAACTGATGATAAATGTTTCAATCCAAGGCGAAGTAAGTGAGTTCTAGGTGTTTGTTCTCAGAAGAGACACCCCGTATACCTCAGATAATTTTCTTCTAAATGATGTCGAGAATGCAAACATTAGTGTCACTCGTGACAGTAAACAATTTTTTTGTACTTTATATCCGATCCTTAGAAGTATTGTTAACTTTTCTTTCTTATTTTATTTTGAGTTTATAGGCTTCGCCTAAACTTTTGATCATATTCAATAATAATAATAATAATAAAATGAAGTATCAGGAAGAATAATCCGACAAACGCTGAAGATCCGACTCGAAAGTTAATTCCTAATAGAAAATGAAGAACTGTTATTCAAAACCTCGACGACAGATAGAGAGAGAAAGAGGTACCAAGAAGCTGCTGGCAGACGTTTGGTATCACTTTCTCTCCTTAAGTTTTCGCCGGTAAACCCCAGATTGAGCTAATAAGGAGAGACTGTCGATCTTCTTAGGTTAATGATATATCGACTTTTATTAACAACTAGCTGGCCCGGCGAACTTTGTTTCGCCTCAGATATTCATAAAGTTGTATCAACAAAACTGGTACTTTTTCAAGTGGGAGGTAAATAAGACAAAATTAAAGTATAAAATATACAAAAAATTACATTGAAATAGGTAGGTATGTACATTGTTATTTACATGAATAGACTTCACTTTATTTAAGCGGTACCTTATTATTATTTAAAAATTGTCCCATTGTTGTACCTTATGATGAACCACATTTTTAGTTTTTTCGTCATAAAATTTTCCGTAGTGTTCGGAAGAAAGAAAGGTGTGATAACACATGGATTCAGATGCGTTAATATTATTATTAAGTAGTTCACCGAATTTATATCAAATATAATACTTACACGAAAACGCTATCAACCTCAGCGACATCTACTGGCGTATAGTAATTCTTCTATTGACCCTCTTCCTCTATTCTAACAATGGTAATTGAATCCTTGTTTTCCATGCAAAATAATGGATTTCTTTTCACTACACCGTATATTATCGGGACAATCCAATAAAAACCTCAACTTGCCTGACGTTTTTAATTGCGAACCAGAGGCGGATTGATTGGGGGGGTATTGTGCGGAACCCCTGAAATTGCGCATCGTCGAAGGGCTGATTACGTTCGTTTGTTTTCAATTTTTTTTATGCCACCGTACGTGCAAACGAGAGTGCGTACGAGCTGCATTGTCGATTCAGACCGTCGACCATTGAGGTCGATTGCCATAATCGACCAATTAGCTCGAGAACAAGCGGCTCTAATAAGGAACAGAACGCGCATATTTTTCGTTGATTGAAAAGGCAGGTAAGGGAGTCGACCTCGATTAAGTTTCTCACCTCAATCAGCGCGTCAAGAATATTAATCGAATTATTATAATTATTACGAAATCGGGCTACTGACGTTTAAAAACTACAGGAAGAATCTGCATTATTGCAACGAGGATCACTGATATGGCAACCTTGGCTACGGTAACCATGGTAAACCATGTTTACCATAGCAACGAAAATGATTGGCAGGACGAACTGAATCGTCATAGCAACCAGAATTGTTGTCAGGACAACTAGAATGGTTGTCATAGCGATTGACATAGTAATGTTACTGACAGTGAACATCATCTTAACATCATTTAGGCATCAGTTCGAATTATATTCCGTGAATTTGGACATTAATCCAAGAAACTTCTGTTGCAATTTGTATAACAATTTCATGGATGAATCCAAACGCAAAAAAGTATTATTCCTTCCGAGCTCTCGGTTTCACCATCCTTATCTGTCAATAACATTCTGGATCGCCATAAGCGAACAGACTTGCTGAACTCAAACGTTCATGAGACTTTCACCTTGAAGCAGTGAACGTTCCAACAATTTTTTAAGGTGTTTCAATACCGAGGCAAACGCGTTTACGCACAGGGGATCGGGTTTTAGAATTCGGATGTATTTTGGTTGCAGTTTATGAATCTGTGCGTTTGCAGGAATTCCTTCGAACTCGTCTCTTTCGAAAACTTTATTCATTTCACATATAGAGCATGAACAAGTTATGTATTACTAATGTGTTCAAAGGGAAATATAGAAAAAAATTAACAGAAATGTTACTCGTGAATAACTTTAGAAAATTAATTCATTTGTATGTTGAAAGAAACCAATAGACGTTTTAAGTAACATCGAAAGTTTATATTCATTCTAGATCGAGAAGTTTGAATATAAACGCAGTAGACAGGTTATTCGTAACTATCATTGTTATGCGCTACATTTTTGGAGAAACTCCAAGTTGTCAACATTAATGTGAGGTTTTTTCCATTACACTCTAATCGGAGAATTGTATTTTTCCAACCACGAATAATATTTTTCCATTGAATTAACCACAAGGTAACATCCAAACTTTAATTTCTTCGTTTGAGTTCTTCATTATTCTGATCCGAAGATGAAATATACCAAGCTTTCAACCATATCAACTTGACGAGAGAAATATATTGACAGTTTCACAATGCATGCAAGAACAGTAATCGCGTTTCTGGAAACCTAAGAGGCTTACTCGTTTGAGGATTTATTATTCTGTTACGAGATATTATACGAGTTAGCTTTCCAATCCAGAGATTAAAAGTAACGGTAGTCTGAGAAAAAACCATCCAATTCTCAAGGTTCTCTTTGTTTATTACACAGGAATTGAACAGTTTCAGCATAGGAGGTCCCGATTCAATTAAAGATGAAAGGCACTGTCTGGGACAAATGGAATATCGAAAGAAAGAAAAGAATCGAGGGGAAAATCATTAGGAATAAAAGAAGGAATTAACCTTCGAAAGGAAATAAACATGAGAAATAGAAAATATCGGATCAGAAAGCAATTGAAATACAACAAGGAGGGAAAATACAGGAATTTCTCTGAATGGAAATGGAAATCTCTACCATACAACATTTCTCCAATTCAAATACATTATTATGGCCTATCTTGGTGTATCGTTCTCACGTTTCTGAGTATGCTCGGGTTAAATTTGGAAGCCTCAAAGTAGACTCGTTTCGTAACATCGTAACAAGATGAAAAGACATTTCTATAAATTCATTTTACGACCTCGATATTCCCAGAAACCACTCCGATACAAGATATCAGAGCACTTCTCGCATGTCAGTCATGCACGTGAACGTTTCCCATCGTCCTGATAAATCAAAAACATCATTTTCTCGTAATGCAACACCTCAACACTTTAACGAATTATCGTTTCGGCAATTTCGATGAGCTGCCGACGATCACGAACGTCTCATTTCTCGTTGTAGACTTGCGAGAGGCGTATAATTAGAAATTATCCACTTTGGACCGTCTGGAGATCCTCTCCAGAAGTTATAAATAAGCGTCTATCTGTGGAGAGGTCTCATTGGTTGTCTTCGCAGAGATATGCGAGACCAAAAAGGTTGTCCAGGCAGAGAGAAAGTGTGAAAAAGGATGCCGATAAGATAATCTGATCATTGGATGAACTACACCTCCATCTATACTCTCCGTCAATAAATTCCGGACAGGCAAAATTTTTGTCAAATTCAACACCCTGTATCTTTTTCGTGGTGCTCCGATTTTGTTGAAATTTTCAGCAGGTATAGTATTGGGTCTTGCAATATTAACCTGAAATTTAATTTGCGAAAATACCTGTAGTTTATCCGTTATACAGGGTGAAACAAAACCTTGTTTAATACCCTCTATTTCTGAACACCCTGTGGTGAATTTGAGGCGGAAAATTTGATATCATTAAGTTTTAATTTGAAGTGTGACCCTTTCTTAACAAAATGTTTTTTGATTCATGTCAGTATATGCTTTCAAAAAAAAGATACACATTTTCAAAGAAAGTGTTGCATTTTTTCAATTTTTATAACAATTTAAAACATTACAATACCTTATCGACTAGCAAACATAAAAAACATATGAAAATTAATAGCGTGTATTTCCACCTCTCTTTCTCATCACTTCTATCATACGACGTGGCATACTTTCAATGCAGTTCCGAATTTCATTTGGGGGATTTACGAACAGCCCTTCTTGAAGAACGGGAAAATATTTCCCCAGCAGCAATTCGGAAATGCACGTCGTATACTGGAAGTGATGAGAAAGCGAGGTGGAAATACATGCTATTAATTTTCAGATGTTTGTTTATGTTTGCTAGTCGATAAGGTATTGTAATGCTTTAAATTGTTATTAAAATTGAAAAAATGCAACACTTTCTTTGAAAATGTGTATCTTTTTTTTAAAGCAGATACTGACGTAAATCAAGAAAACTTTTGTTAAGAAAGGGTCACACTTCAAATTAAAACTGAATGATATCAAATTTTCCGCCTCAAATTCACCACAGGGTGTTTAGAAATGAAGGGTATAAAACAAGGTTTTGTTTCACCCTGTATAACGGATGAACCACAGGTATTTTCGCAAAGTAAATTTCAGGTTAATATTACAAGACCCAATGCTATACCTGCTGAAAATTTCAACCAAATCGGAGCACCACGAAAAAAGATACAGGGTGTTGAATTTGACAAAAATTTTGCCTGTCCGGAATTTATTGACGGGGAATGTATAAGCTTGCTTCTGGCCTTAGATGTATATTGGGCGGTACTTTTTGATCTATAAGATAGTGTACCAATTCCGCTGAACGCCTGATACCGTATTTCGCGGAAACAACGACCATGGTCTGCAGCAGGAAGTCGTCCGATATAATTGATCGACCCGATCGAAGGATGAGACCATAACGAGTCGATCCGCTGTTATTTAACACGCTGCCCGTTTGCCATATTCGGCAACGGACTTTCCGTTAGACCTCCGCATGGCAGGCATACCGAAAGAAAACCTGCTGTCCCATTTCCAAGATATGTTAATGAGAGATCGAGTTGTTTCGGTGTCGTAAATTGGCGTTTTTTGGGCTCTGTATAGCTTCAGGGCGACTCTGTCTGTATCTGGACTACGTACATGCGAATCAGGTGGACCTATTGCTTCTTATGGCTTGAAATCGCTCGTAGCGATGGTTATCTTGGAAATATCTAGACGTAAATTGTTCATTAAAAGACTACCATGACATTCTGAAAGGTTTCTGGTATGACCAAAGTCTTTCCAAAGCTCTATTATATGTCTGAGACACGAAAAGAGAACCATTGGAGACAACCAAGCAAGGAAGAATCTCCCAGAGCTGAATTAAATTAACAATGGCCATTAGATACATCTTCGAATCTGCATGACCAACAGGATCAATAGAAGGGCTTTCAACAAGTCTCGTCTTGTAACTCTTCACCAATAGGGCTAAAAATGTTACTCTTACGAAAAATCATAAGAATAGATGACAGTTTGGAAGCTTAAGCGGAAATGAGAGACAAATGGTGGAGCAAGAAGATTCTTTAAGGGAAGCCAAGAAACGGCACATAGAGCAGTGGAAGACCAATCGCCAGCTTCATTGATGAAATGAAAGGAATTTTGAAGAGTTTGGTACCAACACAGAGGCTGTATGATGACTACAAACTTGTATTAACTGTCCTACACATGTTTGGATGAGATATTGTATTATATTCTCATCATATGGCAAACATCTTCATCCTTGGTCATCAAACCACTTCTTCAACATCTAAAAACGGTCCACCAACATTTGAAGACCCTAATCTAGACGCATCAGTGTCAAACGGTCAACTTCTTCTAGACAATCGACCATCAGAAGACCGGATCGCATGCCAATCGACAATTACTGTTATCTCCAGCCATCCCGAAGATGTCATCTTCGTCCTGGCCATAATTTCCCAAACGCTCCGTTAGATGTCGTGCCGTCCGAGACCCAGTGCTCCATATAGCATCAGGATTTTTCTTGGAACATCTTCGATCGGTGCTTTATCGGATAGCGATCCGTTAGCCTGCGGTGGTACCGTGACTTTACGGGTACCTACGGAGCGTGGAGACGATTGCACCGTTTCGTGCTCCTCTGACCTCTTCAGGTTTTTGGTCCGGGAAAGCCAACGGTTTGGAATCTGCGGCTAATCGTCGGAAAATAGGTTAGAATTCGATAATTGTAGTTTATTTGCTCTCGATATGATCGTTCTAATGTTAGGATACACGAGAACGCGTCGTTAAATGGCAGAGGAGGTCGGATGTGAAAAGATTCATCTCATAAACGAGGGGAACTGTACTGTGGCTGCATATTCCAACGGTATTCCCCAATGGCCTATTTTTGGGCCGATGTTATTGTTTAAACTCGAAATAATCAGAGCAGGTATCGAATTGATGCTTGCAGTTTTGCATGTTTCGTTAAATGAATGTCCATCAATGATTTTTAACTGTCGTTTAACATTCTTCGTCTCGATGCGAACTCATTGTGCAAAAGTCGAGGAAGTGGAGAGAATGGAATGATCCCATTTGGCGAAGAGGAAAAAAAGGTAGAACCAAATTCGTCTTTCATAATTCCGTCGAATCTAGGACAGCTGAATTAGCACCTGCGGACCTTTGAAAGTTCATTAAATGCGTTCACGAGGTGTAATTATCGACCACAATCCGCTCGCGGCGAGAAAATTGCGTTATCAGCCGGTTCGCCAGACCGTATGTGGGTGAGCGATGGGTGTGGGCGATTTTATTGACGGGATTTAGATTGGCGGAGCCGATATTTCCCCTCTGGGGCCTGCTTTCAGTTTCTGATTCGGAATAATCAGCTATTTCGTCGCTTAAGCATCTGTCCACTCATTATTGAAATTGAGGATGTCTAGCTTCCTTGTATATCTTTCGATCTTCGCAGTTTTCACCTTTTTTCTGTTGTCATTTTTCTCTCATCTTCAAATTATTTTGTTCTGCATTCTTCATGCTCTGTTCAAGAGTATTATTTTGCCCTTAGTTTAGCCCACTGCGACCTTATAGTCCATTGTGTCACTTGACAAAGCTTTTCTGACCAGCTCGCCTTTCAGTTTCAGAGATCTTATGAAATCCAATATCTGAGAAGGCTTCAGTGAGGCTAATTCCTCACCCCTACAAGTTTCTTAACCAAGGCATCATTTTCTTTGGCATACAATCACAAAGCATGGTGAATAGGAGTTCCTCCCCACAGAATCTACACTCTTCAGTGTCCGATAAGACCATTTTCAACAGATGCTTTCTGAGGTAACAGAAGCCGGTGCGGAAATATAGTTGGTTCTTACTGAGGTCCAGATACCTTTTCGATCTTGTAGTTTCACTTTTTGAAGTGATCCATCCCTGGGAGATTCCACAAAAGCGTTTTCTGTTTTAGCTTTCTCCTTCTCCGGAAACTCCTTCTTATTGTACTTTTAATTTAGTAACTTGAACTCTTTTTCTTCTTTCTTCCTTTTGGTTGCTCTCATCTTGAAAAAATTGGTTCTGCATTGAAAGTCCTTTTTTCAAATCTTCACCCGGCTATTTTTGTCTCGTTTCTATTGCGAAGTAAGTTATTAGTCTTGAAGTATGATCGAAATTATGAAAATAGGTAATCATCATATGAGGAACTGTACAAACTGGAATTACTCCATGATATGGTTCAATACTGGGGTTCAGTTCATTAATAGCAATTATCTGTTAGAGATCTCTTTGAGCAATGCTTAAAATAGAAATTACGGAAACAACAGTAGTAGATATAAGAATTGCCTAGTCACTCGGAATCTGTAGATAATGATGCAAACACACATCTAGCTTCGCAAGTTGAAATTATAATAAATTGATAGGTAGAAGTGACTCATGAAAACAAGGAGAAACCAGAACCGTCCTGACGATGATCGAAGCATTAAAAAAATTCGTTGTCCATCATACGAAACCGGCTATCCCAATTAGGACATTTATTCAAATGAGGATGCAGAGGTATTCGAAAGAGTATTTACCACTAACCTACATAATTTTTTGAGATGCTCGTGTCTTCCTTTATAGTGAATTTATTGTGGATTCAAGTTTGAAATGATATCATGAATATATTGTAGGTGGTGTTAAATGTATTCTAGAGAGAGTTTCAGATTTGGGTTTTAACTTCTGCGTGTAGAGCACCATCTGTGTCGGTTCAAAGACACGTGTCATATGTTTTGAGGTCTAAACTAAAGCCAGATTTACACGCTATTGTCTGAGGTAGCCCCAAGGCCCTGAAGTGTTCAATGAATTCTTACGTTGGCTCCTTGAGCAAGCGATGACGTAACCTCTAAGAAATCAATATGTCGTCAATGACTCACGCTACGAAACACAGCGAACTTGCACAGAACCATCAAGGATTTCAAACACGCAACAGCACTATACAGATTATGTTCGTCTGACGTATGTTCATCGAATTGTTATTAATTTACGATCGGTGTGCAGTCTGCAACTTAAAACGTTCATCATTTACAGTCAACAATGGCGGCTGGCTGCTACTTCATTATGATGTCCCATAAGGGGAACGAGGTTCCGATCAACAAATCATTTTAGCAGTCGGTGATTAGGGATATAATTCGTTAGAACAAACAGGGTGGTGGCATATTTCATTGTTATTATGGATTCCTAGCGAGTTTATGCGCCAAAATAATAAACCAGATACAGGGGAAATGTCATAAACTCTGCTGTTGTTACTCTGGTTGAACTGATTCGATACATCCATTTTGTAGAATTCCAACAGAGTGTCTCTGACACATTGTGGAAAATCTTAAGAACCTCTTGCTTGCTTCTGATATAAATATCACAGCTGTCATTAAGATTGTGGTAATGTTGTGAAAAAACCCATGTAGCTATAATGAATACAGTACAAATTCAATTTTCAAACGAGGTAAAACTCACCAGAATTACCGCTATTGATATGACAATGCTTACCTGAAAAGAAAAATAAGATTAATATTGTTAATTTTTGTAAAATTGAGATTGAAATAACTATCAGAAATAGACCTTCATTCATCGTTAGATATTCTTTCCGATATCAAGAGAAAATCTTCTTTCTATTCGTCTTCTCACCGCAGTATTCCAGAGGCGTCACATAGAATTGATTTGAAGGGCCAAAAGCCCGAAGATAAACCAGGCTAATGAAAACGATGAAATCGTATGAGATTCCGTAGGATATCTACAGAAATAGCGTCAGGAAAGGTTCTTCCTTTGTCTTTAACATTCTCTGAGGCGAGGATGTGGTGCCATCAAGGTGAAGAGAAAATTTTTAATTGGCGGATTTTCAAGTTTGCATTCAATCCCTTCAAAGTGGAAAGAAACTGAGAAGTTGAATGAATATCTGAGTATGTAGTTGGACGCCTACAAGCATGAGCTATTCATCTAGTTGTTTTTTCCGATCCTGCATATATTTCGTTCGAGCTCCTTCTGGTATTTCGAAACCAAGGCTGCTGGCAATGTAAACATAGTGAAGAGCAAACATAGGAACTTTGGGAATTGTTGTAGCGAAACAATAGACAATCGTGTAACGCTTCAACGACTTGAACAATGGTTCTTCGACTAAATAATCGTCACATAATTTGTGAGTCATGTTCGAGAGCATCTGTAGGTGTATCTGGAAGGAGAGGAATGTTTCTCACCGATGACTTTCTCTGCCTGGTTCGAGAGCAAATACACATCGGCGGTTTGGTCAAAAGTTGAATGTGTGAGCTGCACTCGAAATTAAACAGTTACTTGCGACAATAACGAAACGAAAAGTGAATAAAAACATTCTATTTGAAGAAGCAATCAAACAGTTGAATGATAGTTGTGCTGTCGATTCAAATCGATTTCTTCTGGGTTATCAGCCAACCGCGAAATCGCGTAACTCCGTGCCGAATTCTACAATCAATTCGCGAAATAATCGAGGCCGTTGCGGTACGCTCGTTAATAAAGAAAAAAAAGGTACCGGTTCTTGTTCCGACCAATTAACATCGAACAACTAACAAATGAACCCATTACAGTGTACGACGCCATAAAATAAGGAATCGCGAGTTCAATTGTCGCTATTTCTCCGCCAAAACAGAAACAGTCCCTTCTCCATCTTTGTTCGAAGGCTTAAAAGTTGCCCACCAACCACAAATCGGACTTATCTGACGGGCAAATCTTGCGTGCAGCGCTTACTTTCGTGATTTCAGCAGATCTGTTTCGGCTAAAGAATTGCAGATGAATAGCAGGCAACAGGACGAATTTGTTCGAATGATGAGGTCATAATAGTGTCAATCATTCAAATAAGTATAGGTCAAATGGTACGTGAAAACTGGAAATTTAGATTGACGGAATAACCATAATCAGTCGTCTTAGCCATGAGCCATCTGAGATGGAACACCATGTATACATGGATAACATTGTCAGAATGACAATTCTCGGAATATGTCGTAGTTTTGATCCTGAAAAATTTTCCGTTTTCTTGTGTTATAAAATGTTTGGTTTATCTATGGGAGATGATTTCCTCTCATTGGGGTCCCGTAGCGGTCTTCAAACATCTGAAATGCCGAAAAATCATCACCTGGAAGGTCGTTACCGGTTTGAAAAACCCTCACGACCAGAGAGCAAGAATTTGTGGATTTTGAATTTGAATATCGAAAGAATTTCGAAAGACAAGTGTGATTACGTCTCCAAATTAGCTGATGAACATGGTATCGAAGTGATTCTTCTGCAAGAAACCCACACGGCAACAGGAAAAAATCCTCGTGAAAGAGGACAGTTGAAAGTTATGTATTAATTGATTTTTTACGACTTTAGCTTGTTATGTTAAAAAATTATCAGTTCGTAATTTTCAACAGATTGGGAAAGGGGAAATTGATGGAGTTTTTTTTCATTTCTTTCAAATTTTGTGACATTTCTGTCATAAATACTTATAAACCTCCGAACATTATTTGGCCAAGAAATCTGAATGTTGATGTTTTTTAAAGTAGCAAATGCATTTGATTTATTCTGAATAATCGGTTTCTTTTCTGCTTTTGTCTTTTTTCATTTCAGATAAATAATTGCAAGAATTGCTGTTTATCCGAGCCCATCGACGGATAACATGAAGATCATCACACTGATGTCTTTCAAGATTTTTATGATATTTAATATTTTATGTTATTTTTTTCACGGGGAGACAGGTTTTTCTGCTGAGGTTTTTTCCCCTGGCTGTATAGTATCGTATGATACTAGTGATGATAGTAACGTATGATTCTATAGTATCATACGAAGAATGTTATGATACCCCGTTCTTTTTTTACCTCAGCTTAGGTACTTTTTGTTTCAAACATTCATTGTATTATTTTAGCTCTCTTTTTCATAAGAATGCGAATGCATAGAGCACCATAAACCGCTATCAGTTTCGCTGATATGATGGGGGGAACTCCAATAATCGCATTTTCCAAATCGCGTTCGAAATTCGGAGTCCAGTGGCGCGCGAAGCCAAGAGGCGTTCGTTCTCTTCTCACTTTTCCATCTTTTCTCCAAGCAGCCTTCCAGCGGGTAGTCCGAGGATCTCTTCTCTTTGACGTTCCAATAGTTTGCAGATATTGGATCCGGGAAACGGGAATATATGCGGCGGACCGAAAATAACGCAGCGTAAGCCCCTCGGCGAGACGTCCTTTGGCAGCTATCGCCTAGAGCTTAGGCCCTCTTTCCACCTCCATTCGCGAGGACGACAAAAGGGACCCACGGAAATATGTTCTTGTTGCGAGGATTGCGGAAGTAAGGATTTGTCGGGAGAGATTTCCGTGTCCCGTATGCAGAAAAGTTATAACGTGAATTTGGTATCAGGATTTTTTTCAGCAAGGCGCTCAAAGGTTGGATAATATCAGAAAATCTTAGAAGATTCTTGTTTCAGTCAGTTATTCACTTCGATGTCTCGTATTTTCCATGAACCAGATGAAGATGATGGTGTAATTTTTGATATTTTTACTCTTCTGTTACTTGAATGACATAGACAGATCGCAAGTATTGAAGATACCTCAATTAGAGTGGACAACGTGCTTCGACAATTGATTCAAACCAACAGAATATTTTGAAAAACGAGAAACTGAATCGAATGGTTCTCCGTAATTTCTCATGAAATTTTCCATTTAATTTCAATCTGCGAAACTTAATTCGAATCGAAATAAAATACCAAGGGTCATATATCAAATTTCACATCGTAAATTCGACAATTTAACGTTTTCTCACTTCGGAAATTATTCATGGTAATTGCGCTAAAAACAATTTCGACTCCAATTCACTTAAACAATCCAATTAGCAATAAACCAAACAACTCGCCGAATACCAAGGTCCGAATAAAAGACACCGTTAAGTCGAATCGTTTTGCTTGATTTATGAAAAATTTGACTATAAAATCGTCGTTGTTGATTTTACGATAGCAACCTAAGGTTTTGTCATTCGAACATCTCACAACTAGTACGCATAGTTATGTTGTTATATTATTGATGTAATATACTGCAAAGGGGATCAATTGGCTTCAAGGTTCATTCGATTGAATGCAAATTCAGGAAGAGCTTTCTGTTCTTCACAAACTTGAAGAGCTAATCAAACTTTTTTCATGAAATTACCATTTTTTCGTATCCAATTAATGAAAATATCTGTATTTAATTTTTACTGCAGGCGGAATGCATCCAGTGAAGCGCAAATTTAAATGAAAGTCGAACAGGAAATTGGCAAGTTCCTAAGAAAATCAATATCCGGCATTGGAAGTTATGCAAATCGATAAGCGGTATTGGCGTTTGAATTTTAAGAAGTCTGCCCAGACTTCAAGGTCTCTGATTCTCCGATAGTTTGGCGCTGAGAAAAGAAATAACAAATAATGCAATGGATTTGTCTAAGGAATACAATACCTTAAATAAAATCCTTTTAAATTTGTCAATTGATATCCACTTTTCACAATTTCCTGCCAAGGGAAATATACCATTTAATAATCAGAAATTGGGGAGAAGTGAAACACAATTCAGGGTTTTCATTTTAAGTTAAGTTATTCGTTGGAAAACATTATGAAAATCAAATCAAGAAGAATGTCTGTGGGGTCAAAGTGAAGGGTCTCATTTCGCACAAACAAGTCTCCTGTTGTCTCGATAGAAACCCCTCTCTGCAAGGCCATCTTTCAGCTCGTCTCTCTGGATTAAGGGGGCAAGTTGTTCGTCCATTATCAAGATCATCTATCGAAACTTTCTAATTCCGCAGCCATAGTTAGTCTCGCCGGAAAACAAAGCAATCCGCCACCACCCCACAATAACAAATTAGGAACCGCTCCTCTGTCTCCCATGGAAGCAGAATCCTTACGGAACAATGCAGTCGAGTATCAGTTTTTGGTATCGCATACATTTTCCTGTTTCGTCGTAATCAAGATAGTCGATTGTTTGCCCGTATCGATCTGTCCTAGGAAGGGTTGCAAATCATCCCTGAATATGGGACGAAAATAATGATGAGGTCGCAGAAAGGGCAGGAGGAATCTCTTTGTACAATAGGAATGAGTTAAAAAAAAGCTTCCCCCTGGAGGTATTTTATAATATTTGCGAACTGGAAAAAGTTACGAAAATAATATGGTAATCCAGAACTTTAAGTTTTATTCGAAAGTCCTTGAGAAACTGAGAATTAGAGAATGGAATAGCCCATAACAACCTGACCATGAAAATGTATGGACCATCTGTTTTATGAGCGTAATAAGTGACTTGGAGGTACTCATGTTGGTTGAGTACATATAAGCAAAAAATTTATGATAAAAAGTATATTCTTCTTTGTCTACGATATATACAGAGACAATTATTAAAATAATAAGATATCATGATGAAATATGTCACAAAATATATTCGAACATAAAATTATTTTTCAAACAAGCGTCAATATAATTTTTGAAGCAGTTGAAATTTGGGTACAGAAGAATAAAGAAAGCTACCTCAATTGGAATCAGAAGATATTCCTCATCGTCTTCCATGTTGGAAAGTGTCTACACTCGGGTTTAATAAAATCAGCTGGAAGAAAACACAATAAAGCCACACACAACTTAAAACTGACGGTACACTGTCGTGTTGTCTTGATCCTAATTATTAAGCATTTAAAGATCAGGAAGTGATAACATTTCTGGATGCTTATGTACAATATTAGTCACGGAACTAATGAGTATGTTTGCATGAGAAAAGTCGAGGAAAATGAAGCTCGAATTTTAAGGAAAGTTCTCTACATTAAATATATAAGTAGCTGGGGAATAAGAAAATTATTAAAGCACATAGAATTATGATCTAACTCATCATTTGTAGTTATCAATGTTAGTTTTGATTCAAGAACTTAAAATGTATATATCTTCGTATCTGAGCTGAACCTCAAAAAAATTATTTAAAAAGAAGATCTGCACAGGTATAAAGCGGAGCATTCAATTCGAGAGGTCTTGACATTTCAGATAGAAAACAGACATTCATAACAAATGAGGACCTTAGAAGGTTCAAGAAAAATCACGGCAAAAAAGATTCAATCTCGTTAAAAACGTCGCTTTAGGAGAAGAATGATGTGTTCGATGGTAAGGCCATGAATACACTTGCGTCCGAAACGTCAGTCGTTGCGATGGAAATGGAATTCTTCCATTTATAAGATTCTAACGGGTCAGATTTTATGTCATCTACAGGAGTCAATCGTATCTGATTTGTTTTCATCGAATCATCGAAATTTTAAAGCTCGAGGCCTCTCTTCTGGGTGATTGAACACCCCAGGACTAAAATTTTCTTTCTCTTTGCAGTCACATTCAAAAAGACCATCAGAATTATGGAAGAGACATTTCCTGAAACGAAACCTACCAACAGCTCTTGTGATTCGTTTGTGGACAATAAAAGGTAAGCACAAACCCTCTGTGGATGATCAGTTACTTATAGCAGATAAAAAAATGTACCGGCTCTTGTTGCAAAACAACGGACGTGAATTTTCCTGACACATTCAGCTTCGCTATAATGAACCGTTCAATTTTCAATATCACCTCCAGGGCTTTCCCCCAAGGGCTGTGGATTATTCCTCCCACAAATGGAGGGATAATAGCTCACCTCGCTCTTTGACGACTCGCGACAAATCTGTGCTTCATTATTATAGGGCTTATCGTTCATTTACGATCCTCGGATCACGTCTATTCGAGCCTTAACCTAAAGGTCGGCAGCCACGAGGGGTGCCCATCGGATAGTCGAAAGATCGAAATAGTTATTTATCATATGAGCGTAAAAAGTGACGTTTTATTTTGTGAGTGAAAAAGTTTGTGAAATGAGCGGAGCGAATTGAACAATTTCACGAACAAAATAAAATCACTTTTAACACAAATACCATACAATGTTTTTTGTACAACTGCCCTATTTTGATGATGAAATGGGCGAGTTTGCAATGACAAGAATCTTCAAAATGCATTTTAATATTGAAATAATCAAAAGGTTGTTGTGAATGGCAAACGTTGCCAACGTTATGATTACGTACAAATCAGAAAAGACGCTGTCATTTGAATTTCGTTCCTGTCCAACTTTCGTCTTGGGTTTTTAACTGCTTAATATGTTTGTGGAGAGTTCAATTATTAATAAAAGTGACGATTTGGTTGTTCCTCTGGATATTGAAGAGTCTGCAAGAAGAGAAAATTTGGAACTCCTACCTAAAAAATTTGTTCAGCAGTACGATATTGCATATAACAATTTCCTGGCCTGGTGTAAATTGAAAAATATAGAAGAGAACTTCAGTGAAACTGTTTTCCTGGCATACTTAGAGGTAAAATCAAAAATATGGAGTTCATCAACTTTGTGGAGCAAATTTTCAATGATAAAGTCAAACGCCCTTGTTAAAAATGGTGTGGATGCTAGTAAATATTTTAAGTTAATAGCATATTTGAAACGGATAAGTAAAGGATTTCGTCCCAAGAAATCGAAAATTCTCACTCGTGAACAAGTTGAAAAGTTTTTAAGGGAGGCACCAGATGAGAAATACTTGATGGTTGAGGTTGCAACTATTTTCGGATTATTTGGAGCCTGATTATTATCATAAGTACTTTGCAATGCACCCTTCTGTCATCAAACATCGTCGTTTTTTCCTGAAATACATGAATAATAAATGCACTGCCAATCCAGTTGGTATTAATACATTTGGGAAAATTCCATCTATTGTTGCCGAATTCCTCAAACTGCCAGCACCAAAGCAATATACAAGACACGGTTTTCGAAGATCTTTCGCTTCATTGCTAGCAGAATCAGGAGCAAATATTACGGTTATAAAAAACATGGTGGATGGAAGTCTACGACTGTAGCCGAGTGCTATGTTGATCATTCCATTGCATATAGAAATGTCATTGCTGAAAAAATTCTCCCAACCACAACAGATTTTGAATCATCATCATCCAATATAGTACTTCCGGTTTCTACAAATACTGATGGTGCTGAGGATTCTAATATTGTGTTGCGAAGCTCCCTAACGTCACAGGGCATTAATGTTAGTAATTGTTCTAGTTTTACGATTAATATTGATGTTCATAAGTAATGATTGTTAAATATTGATAATAAAAATTTGCAATTGCTGAATTTTTCTCATCTGATTTCATTATAAGAAAATGGAGTACTAAAAATATTTTTAACACGCTTCCACGTAAACAATCAATTTTAACAATTTAACTGTTATGTTTAAGTGTCACTTTTAATGGCAGTTGTACAAAAACTTTTTTGTACTCATCCCTTAATATTCGTGATTTGATTGCTGTTTTCCACATAAAAATTAGGGATTTCTCAAATTTAGTGTCATGCAAGTTGTTTCTTGTGGTAAAATTGGGTTTGAACTTAAAAGATCGAGCTATCTGAGTTTTCTCAACAAACAATTACATTTAATAACATTTGAATTGTTAGCTTCTAATTATCCCAATTCCACAAGCCCGTAATTTGGAACTTCTGAAACTTCGTCGTTAGTGAACTCAAGCATCTAGTGCACGGGTTTAACACGAAATAATGGTACAAGAGCTGTTATTATTCGGTCAAGAAGGAGGGGCAGCTCAGGTAGTGCTTGAATAATACCTTCCTCATCTGCCCAAAATGGATGATTACACCTATTTTAGGTAATCAGTATCATCACAACGTCCAGCTTGTGCCTGAATAATTCAGGAATGTCTGTGGGAAATCTGTCGGAGTGAGATCCCGCATTGTACAAGGCCGTCAAAAGAAAATTAAAATTTTCTCGAATCTTTCCCCCTGTGCGAAGGTTTTCCCCGTTGAATTTCCAATGCGGTCCTTTGTAGAGACGTAGGCTCTCGGCCTGCAGCCCCCATGAGGATATTTCCATGCTGGAAGCCGTACAAAGAAACTGAAAACCTTTGCGTTGCCCGATGCAGAAACGAACGCGCTAGTCTGATGTGAAACCACGCGTGAAGTTCCGGGGTCTGACGATATGAAATGGAAATTGAGGCCTGGAAAGGGTAGATTGCATTCTTGGAACAAACACGATTATAAGGGATGACGTATGCGACCTTTCGTCCCATCGAGATGTGGCCTCTCGATGTTACGCCTTTGATGGTGAAGATTTTTTCCAATGATGAATTCATAGTTCCGACAATTTCTTGATATAATCCAGCACATGAATGGCTTAAAAAGGCGGTGTAGAGAGCATACTAAAAGTTAAGGGTGGGAGTAACGTTTTCGATTTTTTCATCTGCATCTCGAGAATGGAGAATCTTTTTGTAAAAAACACAGAAACGAATGAAAAATAATAAAATTCTTCACAATTTTGAGTCTTTAAACTTCCTATCTATCCCCAACCGTTTTCGAGATATAAGTACTCAAAATATCAGGAAATCTTAATATATAAAACTCAGTCGGCCATATTGTTGGTTACACCATTTATAACTCAAGATTGGATGAACTGTTTGTTATGAAAGTTTTTTTATTGGATTCCTCTACGGTGGGGTTAACATAAAACAATGAAAAATTTGATGAAATGGAAAAAAGTAGGAAATTATTTTCCTTCTTGCTAATAACGTCAGTAGATGTCGCTGAAGTTGATAGCGTTTTCGTGTAAGTATTATATTTGATATAAATTCGGTGAACTACATTTAATAATGATATTAACGCATCTGAGTCCATGTGTTATCACACCTTTCTTTCTTCCGAACACTACGGAAAAAATTATGACGAAAAAACTAAAAATGTGGTTCATCATAAGGTACAACAATGAGACAATTTTTAAATAATAATAAGGTACCGCTTAAATAAAGTGAAGTCTATTCATGTAAATAACAATGTACATACCTACCTATTTCAATGTAATTTTTTGTATATTTTGTACTTTAATTTTATCTTATTTACCTCCTACTTGAAAAAGTACCAGTTTTGTTGATACAACTTTATGAATCTCTGAGGCGAAATAAAATTCGTCGGGCCAGCTAGTGTAAATATGAAAATTAATGCAGAAGCCGTTTCTTGATGAGACCTTTTGAGGAAGTCATAACACTTCTTGTAACTCATTCTGGTCAATCTAAATTTTGATGTGCAAAAAGTGTGGCGTAAACGACACGTTCAATATTAACGATTTCGCGTTTCAGCAATAAATTAAAACAACCGGCTCGATTTTAAAAACTTTCGCTCGCCCATTTCGACACGATATGAATAAATCGCCAGTTGAAAATGAAAATAAACACATATCGTTTCTTATTATGGATAAACCGAATGTCGAACATTGATTTCTCGATAAGGATGCGTTGTTTATTTATATTGTCGCGCTGTTGAAATGGAAACAATGGTCGGCGATAAGCTTATTCACTTGTCGCGGTGGTTGAATTCATTTTTGGATTTACCAGAGGAGCTTGAGACATGTTAAATTACGCGGAGAAACATGAAAATGAAATTGACATTCAGATATTCGATGCTAATGTTCGCTGCGTCGATCTGAACCACCTGTAGAAGCTCTATTCATCTCGACTCGAGTCCGGACAGGTTCCATCTTCTTGTTTACTATGCTAATTTTTGGACCATGCCCTCTCAATGATTGTACCGAAAACACGGAACAGGTTTTGCGGCAATACTGCGTTCCCCACATTTATGGGCTCGGTATTTGAGTACCGCAGGAAGTACATTGACGAACGTACATATATTAACGCCCAAGAGGAGCTGTAAAAGTTTTTTTTTGGTAAAACACAGATAGTACAGCAAGTAGTGAATTATTCTCTGGTGTTCTCTGCACCACAGTTCTTGTTGCCGGCGATGCTCATCCGTAAGAGGTAACACAAGAAGAGGCGAAAATGCTGCAGTCCAAAAGACCTTAAACGTCTATGTTTTACCAAAAAAAAATTTTAAATTCAAACAGCTCCCTCTTTCTGAGTGTTGCGGTTTCTTTATCAGATAGTGTATATCTAAATCATAAACGTCATTATACAGGGTGAAATGGATGACTTAAGGACTCGATCAAAATCATCAGTTGTACTTAACATAGTTTTTTTCGATGTATGGTACAAAAAATGGTAGAAATGTTGTTGGCGTTGCTTTGACGCAGAGAATTGCAGCCCCGCTGATCGGCGAACGTGTGAAAACGCCGAATTCGGATTAATCCGATCGCGAAAGCGAGCTGTCGAAATGTTTGTTTTGAAATTGTATCCACGTAGAGAGCGTGATTGTATTTCTTGAGGCGAGATTTACGGTTCGTTTTTCGTCCAGCCAGTGTTTCGGTATCGGATTAACGAAAATCGTTAGATTCTACCGTTGATAAGGGAGATTTCAACAGTGGACGGATTAATTGCAGTTAGGAAGTACGCTGTCGAAATGATCATGTATAACACAACAGTCTGTGTTTTCGTTTCGCATTAAGTCTGGCAGGGGTTCATTATTGTTTGATGAATTGCTGCAGATTTGTGTTCATCCTAAAGTATCTGTTTTGATTTTGTAACTTCAGGTTTACGGAATAATGTGTTCATAATTTCGAAATTCTTCAACTGGTTGATCTAATATGTTTTTTAGAATCTTATACAGGGTGTACCAAGTTCGACGGCCTATTAGGCGTTTCTGGAGAACTGGACCTATATGAAATCTGAAAATTGGGATTATATTATTGTTTGACATCATACACCGGTCTAAAATATTCTTGAAGCCTGACCACTTTCAGTTATACAGGGAGAGAAAAAAAAATGTTCTAAATTTTTTTTCTGTTTTTTGTTTTCGACTTTGATAGGGTATGCAATTCTGAATATATTCGTACTCAAATCGTTGCATTCGTCAAAATACTTTTCAAAATATCGAGAAAAAACTGCAGAAAAAAAAGGGATAAGTGTATTCGGAATTATGTTTGTTATTCCTTACCTAGATATCGTAAGCACAAACCGTTTTCACATTTTTGAAGGCGAAGAGAATATTTTACGATTTCAGAATTTCGAATAACCCGTCACAAGGTGTTCCAAATGTTGGTTCAAAAATTTGGATCAAGATTGGCTCATAATTTTCGTTTTTCAAATTTGAACCCTTTTTTTCTGTGATTGCGTTGGATTCTGCGAAGAAAAGTGAAGATAATGTTTCAACATGTTGATACTCCTAAAATTACTAATTCTTGAGTTATTCAGGATTTTCTGTTTCTATTCATGATATCTGTTTTACATCAACAATGATAAATAAATTCAGAAAAGAGGAAGTCACTAGTGAGTTATTTGAGTAATTTATCTTCTATGACCTAGGTCATTGTTGATATGAAACAGATTCTATGAATTTGACGGTACGTACGACATGAAATCAGGAAATCCTGAATAACTCAAGAATTATTAATTTTAGGAGCATTAACATGTTGGAACATTATCATCATTTTTCTTCGCACAATTCAGTGCAATCATAAAAAAATAAGGTTCTAATTTGAAAAACGAAAGTTATGGGTCAATCTTGATCCCAATTTTTGAACCAACATTTGGAACACCCTGTGACGGGTTATTCAAAATTCTGAAATTGTACAATATTTCCACATTCTTCGCCTTCAGAAATGTGAAAACGGTTTGTGCTTACGATATCTAGGTTAGGAATAACAAACATAATACCGAATACACTTATCTCCCTTTTTTCTTCAGTTTTTTCTCGATATTTTGGAAAGTATTTCGACGAATGCAACGATTTGAGTACGAATGTATTCAGAATGGCATACTCTTTGAAATTCGAAGACAAAAAACAGAAAAAAAATTTTTGATAATTTTTTTTTCACTCCCTGTATAACTGAAAGTGGTCATGCTCCAAGAATATTTTAGATCGGTAAATAAGGTCAAACAATAACATAATCCTAATTTTCAGATTTCAAATAGGTCCAGTTCTCCAGAAACGCCTAATAGCCCGTCGAACTTGGTACACCCTGTATATTTCATAAAAATTTGGATGAACGATGAACTTAATATCTCAGAAATGAATGCATGATAATTTCAAGCTCAAATTGACGCAGATATAATGAAAATTTGATCGTTTGTTCAAATTTTCATGAGGTTACGGGTCACTACACGAAGTTCAAAGCTGAAAACATTGAAACTGTTTGAACAACGTTAGCTGACGCCCCCACGAACGTCACTGGAGCATATCTTTGTTTGTAATGTACAAAATCGATTTTTTCCTGACGTCCAAAAGTTCGAAGTCAATTTTCTCAAACCATCAATCTCGCAGATTCGGTGTAGTAATTTCTTCGAGATTAGTTCTTTCATAAATCACCCATTCACGATAACCCTGAAGTCGCAACCCTCGAAAATAATCCCTAACCCTTTCAACACATCCATTCATCTCCCGTCCATTCTACAGCCGCACAAAGCCTCGAATCCGAAAGAACGGATCGGATATCAACTTGCTCTCATCTAGGATGAGTCTCCCTTTGAAATTTACCTTCAAACTTCCTCCCCTTATTATAATATCGTCCCTAGTTGTGGGAACATCCTTCCACTTGAGCATTCCCATGACGGCCTGCCTAACCCACCCCCTGGGCAAGGTGTTCCTCTCGGATTCTGCGAGGGTACGCATCTAGCCAGTCCTTCACACCACACCAAACACAGAATCCATCTGGGATGCGAGAAACTCACAAAAAAATCACCAACAAACTGAAATTTAGTCAAAGCAAAAAAAAAAAATCAGATCCGCACTTTTCGCCTGTACGAATTATCACGGACGGGTACGTTCCGATGCCGGACGGCAAAAACTAGCCGTGCCTGTGTCATTGAAACGTCACAGCGTGAGAACTGCCGGCAGAGCTTGGGAAAGTTGCAGCCGAAATTCGGTCGGTTTTTCGGTGCACCGAGCGTCGCGACGACTGTGCACTTGAAGGGACGAGCGCAAGGCGCGTCAGGATGCACGGCAGGTTGCGCACGTTGGCTCTCGTAAAGCGAGAAACTGAACTATCCGCTCGCTGCATGAATGGGAACGAAGAAGTCGGCTTTGACGGTCTCGGGTGTGTACGGCGACGTTCGGCAGGTTTCGGCCGATTTGAAAGTTCGAATTTAGCGTGCTGCATACATTATGTACGTTTTGTAGGTATATAACGTGCTTAAATCGATGTTTGAGGTATCGAGCGTCGAGATAAAGGAACAGGTAGATGTACGAAGTTTTTCTCGCTATCTTCGAACGTAAAATGTTACGTTTAACTCGAAAAAATTGGATGATTCTTCGATATACTCTGTGTTTGTTGAAAAGAATCTTATATCTACGAGCCAAACTGAAAACTGATTATCATTACTACTTTGTTTTCTCAAAAAATTCAAATCTTAGCTTCAAAATTCCCTGAAGATGCCTGCTGCAGTTGCAGGCGAAACGTTAGGTGATGAACCACTTTCTGAACGAATGCCTCTTGAGGTTAGGAATTGTCCTAATTTCAGAAACATCCAACAAATATAACTTTTGAGTGATACTTCATTTTAAAGATGCATGAAAAACGTAATTTTAATGAACTTTTTACGCGAAAGCTCAAATATTGTGGTTATTTTTACAATGTACAGGGTGGTAAGATTCCGATGTTTTAATACTAAATCTCCTAAATTAAGCGAGAAAGAAAAAAATTAATATACATGTCATGTTCTCTTTTTTCGAGAAACATAAATTGCTGAAAACAGCAAGTCGCTAAGGTGTGCAGTTTCCATGCTACAGGGTGGTTTTGAAATTTGCCCAATTATTATAAAACATATTTAGGGCAGTTTTTTCAGTACCTTTTACCAGTGCTATCGAAATTTCAGTGCCTCTTCAAATTTTAGAGAAATTAAAAAAATTAATTTTTTTCAAATGGAAACCGTAGTGTGCTGTGATGATTTTCAATAGACTTTTCTTAGAAAATTTCAAAAATATAATCATTGATTGAATATGAAAATTTTGAAAAAAACACTTTTCGGTCAACATCATTTAAGCTTAGGTGAAAAGAAATGAATCAAAATCAAAACCTCTTTGATTTTGTTGATCGAAAACTATTTTTTCGGAATTTTCGATATTTAAGCTCGGAAGTATGTATATCATGATATATTTTTGAAATTGTCTGAGGAAAGTCTATTGGAAATCATCATAGCACACTATGGTTTCCATTTGAAATTTTTTTTTTAATTTCTCTAAAATTTGAAGAGTCACTAAAATTTTGATAGCACTGGTAAAAAGTACTGAAGAAACTCCACTAAATATGTTTTGATTTCGAGAGCGTAGCAGCAACACTTCGGAAGTCATAGCCAATTATTATAAATGGCCAAATTTCCAAATCACCCTGTAGCATTTAAACTAGACACCTTAGCGAATTACAGTTTTCAGCAATTCGAGTTTCTCGAAAAAAGAAACGTGACATTTATATTACTTTTTTTCTATCTCGCTTAATTAGGGAGATGTAGTACTAAAACATCGAAATCTGACCACCCTGTACAAGCCTATTTTTACTGAGCCATTTTTACAAACTTGAAAAATCTTAAAAAATCACATTTTTGAACAAATTTAATTGTTTTCTCATGCTTACAATGAAAAAATGCTTACAAAATTTGAGTTATTTGACGGCACTCATTGTTTCGTTGGAGGAGTTCGTCCAAATTTTCATGCCGAGTCACAAGAATTTTTGACGTGAATGGTTCATCAAAATGTCGTTTTTCATACACACATCCTGAAAATAATGTGGAAAAAATTTAATTTCGTGAATCTTCAAAACAGAGTTGCATTCAGCCAAAGCACTCCTTTCTTCAATTTCACAGATAAGTTTTTATGATCAGCTGCTAATGGTTCAAGGGGAAAACTGCCGCCAACATAAAAATGTAACTTCGTGATGAAAACTGCCCATGAAAATTCTCACAGGAACTGGTGACCCAGTTCCACGGCGTAACGAAACTCCTCGCGATTAAATTAGGGAAAAATTCCGCGAAAGTTTCCCAGTCAGTATCGCCAACTTCGAAATCATCACGGCTAACCCAAATTGCGACTTAACTGCTAGGGGCAATTTTTCCTGGAAACGGTAAAATTCCGGCGTAATTAGGAAATCTTTATTGTCTCCGGCACGCTGAAGCTCTTCCTAACTTAATAATAGATCGAGGTGCATAATGGAATTTTTGATTTATAGAGATTGGGGCATGGACCGGCAGATTTATCCGGTGGAAATAGATTCTGGCGAATTCTCCAACATCTGGACCTTTTTCGATATTTATGAGTTCTGCGAGGCTCGCAGGTGGGATCTATTGGAGAATTATTCACCGGGACAAATGAGGAAAACGGCACAGAAAATTTAGTTTACTTCAGTTTCTTTATCCCATCAAAATTTCAGATGAATATACACTGCGCAAAAAAATTAACGCACATTATGGAAATCTCAAATTTATTCTACAACTGAAGGTGTTCTCAATGATAATTATTTTTATCCGAATTATGCATGCATATGTTATTCACTTTCAACGTTTTTCTTCAATACAGATGTTTTTTCCCAGCAGGAATAAAAAAAGATGATATTATCAGATTTAGAATGTATTGGCTCCATTCTAAAATCAGTTGTTCTCGATCAATTCTAGTGATCCATAGTTTTTCTTTCGTTTGATTTTCTACACTCGATCGCAATGCAACGCGGAACACGCAATTTGACCCAAGAGGAATGTGCCCAAAAGGTAGTTTTGCGAGATGAAGGGTGGACATACCCAAGAATTGCAGAAAGGTTTGGAGTTTCCCATACAAGTGTGTCCAGAATGTTGCAGCGATTCAGGGAGACAGGTATGAATGTCCGAAGACAAGGACAGGGTAGACCACGGGTAACAACTGCCATTCAAGAACGTTACTTGAGAGTTTCTTCGTTGAGACGACGATTTGCAACCGCTCGCCTCCTTCAAAATCAGCTTCAGCAAATTCATGGGGTGCCAATTTGCACTCAGACAATAAGAAATCGCCTCAGAGAATATGATTTAAGGCCTCGTGTCGCGGCAAGAGGCTCATCTATTGGGTATGGGGTGGAATATCTTTGACTGCTCGCACAGACCTAGTGGTCGTTGATAATGGAGCTATGAATGCTGATTAGTATATAAGGAACATTCTTGAAGAGCATGTAGTGCCATTTGCCCCATACATTGGTGAAAATTTCATTTTTATGGACGATAATGCCAGACCCCATCGTGCGCGCATCGTCCAGGAGTACCTTGAAGAGGTTGAAGTCTCTCGAATGCAATGGCCAGCAAGAAGTCCAGATCTCAATCTGATTGAGCAGGTTTGGGACAACCTCAATAGAAGGCTGAGAAGTCCAGCTACTCTTAATGACTTAGGAATCCAACTCGGAGAAATCTGGGAAGGATTAGATCAGAACATTTTAAGATCACTTAACGCAAGGGATGGAAATACCAAGTATTAAATCACTTATCAGCATTTCAGTATTTTGAAAATTGTTCATTTCTCTTCTTTCACATAAGATTCGGTGAAATCCTGAATTTTTCTTCCATTTAATGTGTCTTGTTTCGTTCAAAACCTTCCCGAGAGAACATAAAAAATAAGTTATAAAGTCAATGTAGAGTTAACTTTCATTAAAATTGAGATTTTCAGAATTTGCGTAAATTTTTTTGCGCAGTGTATATTCGCTCGTGTTCGAATAACTGCAATTTCAGGATTTGAGGAAGGAAATGATCGCAAACAGTTTCAGACATTGCCATCAAACATTGACTTTGCAGTGAGCTTGAAATTAAAATTTGAAAATTTAGCAATCAGTATCAGATATTTTATTAAGTTTGTCGGGAATGAGAAATAATTCTGTAACTGTGGAAGACCTGCAATCCGTTGAAAATGATTTCTTTCGATCGAACAGGGTTTTTACCCATTTCTCATGATGAAAGATTTGGAGAAGGTCGGTTTTTGTCCCAGCATTCCGAATGATATACCACAAATGGCGTTTTGGCGTTAAAGCGACAGCAGAAAGCATATTTCCTCCCGTATACAGACCCACATTATTTCGGGCCACTTCCAGATAACAGAGGCAGAATGGAGGCAGTCACAAAGGCGAGCCAGAATAACAGAAAACTGTAATTAAACTGGAGAACCGAACAAATTCGTAACCTAGTTCTCCCGAATAAACCACTATCGCGTGTTCCGACAACAATGGTCCTTAATTTAGATTTTAAAACAATATATACGGTTCTGACGTAAGTTGAACGTGTTTACTCATATCTAGCTTAGTTTCGGTTTCAAAGTCCGCGCTATATTTCGGAGATGTAAACATCCCCTTGGAATAACACGGAAGGCGAGCTATCCCAAGAAAATCCCGAGAGATTCGTTTGATTTTCGTGAATTTCACGCCGTTCTTTATTCATTTCAGTTTACTCAGTTGTCTCTCTGAAGAAATCATGTTTGATTTCTCAATTCCGTTTTACTCTTGATAATCATTAGACGTCCACAATGAAATCACAATAAATTTTAACAACCCATTATCGTTTTATTCCATATAATGTTCATGGAATTATTGAATTAACTGTCGGATCAAATTATGGTTGAGGAATTTTTTCAAGTTCAAAAGAAAAGTCTACACCTGGCATCACTGCCGCATCCATAACCTCAAATTCACGTATGTATGTAACCGGAAACGTCTACGTGTGCTCCTGCCATTACCGTGAACGTTTCTCTTTCGGGGTCGCTTTGCACTCCCGCACCATCATCTTCTCTCACAATTTATTAAAATAGGTGTCCCGACCGCACAATGATGCTATTTTCCCTTCCATTATGCCCCGAGATGGGAGAACGTTTTTTTCGATGGCGCAATAACGATCGTGTGATACAGGCATCAATCGAATGAGTATTTCGAGAGTTGAGAAAGGAGAGTACTCAGTATGTGGACAGCTGATTGCAAGTATGGCTAAAACAGGGTGTTTTTGCATGATTGTATCATCGAAGTGAGCTATGATGTTTTGGAAATCACTACAATCATTGAAAACAAGTCTTCTGTTATAGATCAACAATGATTTAAAGCCAACTGGGATGTTACAATCATTTATAAAGATCCTGTATAGAACCACTGTTCTTCATCAAGTGAAATATGTATTCGTTAAATCTGACCAGTTTCTATTTAAATTCCGAATAAAAACGACAATATTGTGTCATTTTATTCGAGAAATGTACTAAAAATTGATTGAATTTTCATATCGAAATAAGTGAAAAAAGAAAATTTCAAGAGAAGCCAAGAAAACGTGAATACTTTTTGGTCGACAGGTAGCACTTCGTCACGGTTATACGAAAGGTACTTCGCTGGTACTTGTCGTGCTGTCTTCGAGTCGGATAGACCGGAAACGGATGTCGGTTGCGCTCTAGCGACTATGGTAACAAAGAACGAAGGTAGAGGCACTACCATTGAGGGGGAGATAAACCGCCATGTTCGGGAAATTACGGCAATAACAACTTCACCGGTTATCTAGAGTCGAATGATTTTGAAATACCGTAAAATTTGGGTAGGACCAATAAATTACGAGCGTCTAGGCGACGCCTAAGATCTTTGGGATCGTCGGTAACATTTTTTTGACGGTGTAAATGGGTGCATTTCGAAATAAAACGTTGAATCCTTCAACTACCTCAGATCTCTTGGTTCAGTCCAATAAATGCAATATTATATTCACAAAACCTTATTACATACCGAATGAAATATCTGGAGTACGATTCTGTACTGTATTTGCTTCTGATCGTCCAGACAATGGGAATAAACTCGGTAGTTTTATTGCAGACGAGAAGTGAATACCATTTACCTGAAGTCTCTACCAATTTGTACACGAGTTTCAAAGATGTCGAGAAAAACAGAAGGCAGACATATGAAACTGTAATTTTTGATTCATTTCTCTGTAATGAACGAATATTATCTATCTCGTTCACATATACCAGAAAAAATAATTTTGTAGAGATGTATGTCGAAGGATGAAACATTTTCAGCAATAAAAATGACCTCTGATTCTTCATACATAACGCGTATGATTCTGCCTCACCCAACCTCAATATAGATGTCAAATTTACGAGTGTATACCTGTTGAACATAACATTTTAGTCCCCGAATGATTTACGACAAGTTAATGTTTCGGAGCCATTTCCGTTTCCACTTCTTCACTTAACAACAGTCACGTCTGGCACGTAGGCTCTTTCTTTTCGTAAAAAGCGGACAGAATTTGAACAAAGCTGCGAACATTCGGGGATAGAGCAACGAAAGTTTTTTATGAAATTTGTCGTGCAAACTACCGGTTTCATAATTTTGACCTTCCTCAAGAGGTCAGTGTTGATGTTTTACCACCGAAATGATGGGGAGAAAACAGTGGACCTTGCATCTACCCCCATAGCATTTTTCTAATTATTTGAATAAAATACTCAAAATCGAGTTGAAGAAGTTTCCATTGGCTATATCGCTTCCTCTATGTAAGAGAAAGAGAAGAAATTGACAACTGACGTTGACACGTGTCAAAACGTCAGAGGTGCCAACTGCCTGACGAAAAAATAGGTCGAATCGAAGCCCAACGCAATTTCTGGAGCGTGGAACGCAAAAATCCTCATCTCATCCATTACCTGCGACTCGTTTATCTGTCGAAACAGCCTCAGATCTGTTCCGGATAGCGATGGTCGCGTCATTGGGTCTCGCGGGACAGAAGATAACGCCTAATTAAGCCAATTACGTCGGGTCGACTCCAACCCTGCGACCACGAATCGTTAGTCAACGACGTGGAGCGGATTATCTTCGCCGTGAAGGCGATTCGTTGGGTTTCGGCATAAAGTATCCGGTTACGGCATTCGCGATTACCTCCAGGCCAATTAGTCCCTTTTTGATGAGGTTTTGCGGATTAGAATTCGAATCGAGGTCGTCAGGAAAGGGTGGTTTGACGGAACCTAAGACGTGATGCGAATTTATTAGCTGATTGTTTAGCATGTCGATGAGAAAAGTCTTCTCAAAGAGGAAAAGAAAAATTCATTGGCATTTACGTCATTGGCACCACTGTCATATCATTCCGAATTAGGATAGGTTAGATTTGATTAATGCAAAACTACAAAAAATTTATCAGACCCTCGAATAACTTTGAATTTGTTTACAGGCCTTCTTCAGAGTCAACAATACAATTCATCACTTCGTCAGTTGGACCTCATGATGGTAGCACAGAAGAATTAAAAATGAAAACTCCGGCTGAGAGAATGAAGATGTAGAAAAATACCAAATGGTTTTGAGCCTCCCTCGACAGTGGAAAATTATCAGCATGGAAATACTTACTCATTGATGAAGTGTAAAATGTGATCAGAAATGCATACCTTAAACAAAATGAAATAAAATAAAATAAAACGATGTGAAACAAGACAGAGTTTCATTTAATCCTTTTACAAAATGAAATGAATCAACTGAGGAAAACATGCTCGTGTATTAGAGTTTTTGAATTCGAGAGCATTTTTCATTTCAAAAGAGGAGGTATTCAAATACCCGGAGCAGCGCCTGAAATTTTTTGAAATACGCAACCCACAATGCACCATGTGCGAACGACGGGTTGCCTATCTGAATACCTCCTCGCTCTTCTGTGATCCTAATACAATTTTTCCAACTTTCGTAAAATTCAACAAAACATCGACCAAATTTCGATCGAAACGAAAATTTTTGGGTGAAAATTTCGTCGAAATCGAAAAATGGTATTAGGATCACAGGAGAGCGAGGAGGTATTCAGATACCTGGAGCAGCGCCTGAAAAATCCCGAGGTAGGCAACCCGTCATTCATAAATGGTGTATCGATGGTTGCCTAACCCGGGATTTTTCAGGCGCTGCTCCGGGTATCCGAATACCTCCTCGAACTCCTGTGATCCTAATACAATTTTTCCGACTTTCGTGAAATTCAACAAAACTTCGACCAAATTTCAATCGAAACGAAAATTTTTGGGTGAAAATTCCGTCGAAATCGAAAAATGGTATTAGGATCACAGGAGAGCGAGGAGGTATTCAGATACCCGGAGCAGCGCCTGAAAAATCCCGAGGTAGGCAACCCGTCATTCATAAATGGTGTATCGATGGTTGCCTAACCCGGGATTTTTCAGGCGCTGCTCCGGGTATCCGAATACCTCCTCGACCTCCTGTGATCCTAATAGAATTTTTCCGACTTTCGTAAAATTCAACAAAACTTCGACCAAATTTCGATCGAAACGAAAATTTTTGGGTGAAAATTCCGTCGAAATCGAAAAATGGTATTAGGATCACAGGAGGGCGAGGAGGTATTCAGATACCCGGAGCAGCGCCTGAAAATTTCCGAGGTAGGCAACCCGTCATTCATAAATGGTGTATCGATGGTTGCCTACCTCGGGATTTTTCAGGCGCTGCTCCGGGTATCTGAATACCTCCTCGCCTTTCTGTGATCCTAATACAATTTTTCCGACTTTCGTAAAATTCGACCAAATTTCGATCGAAACGAAAATTTTTGGGTGAAAATTCCGTCGAAATCGAAAAATGGTATTAGGATCACAGGAAGGCGAGGAGGTATTCAGATATCCGGAGCAGCGCCTGAAAATTTCCGAGGTAGGCAACCCGTCATTCATAAATGGTGTATTGATGGTTGCCTACCTCGGGATTTTTCAGGCGCTGCTCCGGGTATCTGAATACCTCCTCGACCTCCTGTGATCCTAATACAATTTTTCCGACTTTCGTAAAATTCAACAAAACTTCGACCAAATTTCGATCGAAACGAAAATTTTTGGGTGAAAATTCCGTCGAAATCGAAAAATGGTATTAGGATCACAGGAAGGCGAGGAGGTATTCAGATATCCGGAGCAGCGCCTGAAAATTTCCGAGGTAGGCAACCCGTCATTCATAAATGGTGTATTGATGGTTGCCTACCTCGGGATTTTTCAGGCGCTGCTCCGGGTATCTGAATACCTCCTCGACCTCCTGTGATCCTAATACAATTTTTCCGACTTTCGTAAAATTCGACCAAATTCCGATCGAAACGAAAATTTTTGGGTGAAAATTCCGTCGAAATCGAAAAATGGTATTAGGATCACAGGAAGGCGAGGAGGTATTCAGATATCTGGAGCAGCGCCTGAAAATTTCCGAGGTAGGCAACCCGTCATTCATAAATGGTGTATTGATGGTTGCCTACCTCGGGATTTTTCAGGCGCTGCTCCGGGTATCTGAATACCTCCTCGACCTCCTGTGATCCTAATACAATTTTTCCGACTTTCGTAAAATTCGACCAAATTCCGATCGAAACGAAAATTTTTGGGTGAAAATTCCGTCGAAATCGAAAAATGGTATTAGGATCACAGGAAGGCGAGGAGGTATTCAGATATCCGGAGCAGCGCCTGAAAATTTCCGAGGTAGGCAACCCGTCATTCATAAATGGTGTATCGATGGTTGCCTACCTCGGGATTTTTCAGGCGCTGCTCCGGGTATCTGAATACCTCCTCGACCTCCTGTGATCCTAATACAATTTTTCCGACTTTCGTAAAATTCGACCAAATTTCGATCGAAACGAAAATTTTTGGGTGAAAATTCCGTCGAAATCGAAAAATGGTATTAGGATCACAGGAAGGCGAGGAGGTATTCAGATATCCGGAGCAGCGCCTGAAAATTTCCGAGGTAGGCAACCCGTCATTCATAAATGGTGTATTGATGGTTGCCTACCTCGGGATTTTTCAGGCGCTGCTCCGGGTATCTGAATACCTCCTCGACCTCCTGTGATCCTAATACAATTTTTCCGACTTTCGTAAAATTCGACCAAATTTCGATCGAAACGAAAATTTTTGGGTGAAAATTCCGTCGAAATCGAAAAATGGTATTAGGATCACAGGAAGGCGAGGAGGTATTCAGATATCCGGAGCAGCGCCTGAAAATTTCCGAGGTAGGCAACCCGTCATTCATAAATGGTGTATTGATGGTTGCCTACCTCGGGATTTTTCAGGCGCTGCTCCGGGTATCTGAATACCTCCTCGACCTCCTGTGATCCTAATACAATTTTTCCGACTTTCGTAAAATTCGACCAAATTCCGATCGAAACGAAAATTTTTTGGGTGAAAATTCCGTCGAAATCGAAAAATGGTATTAGGATCACAGGAAGGCGAGGAGGTATTCAGATATCCGGAGCAGCGCCTGAAAATTTCCGAGGTAGGCAACCCGTCATTCATAAATGGTGTATCGATGGTTGCCTACCTCGGGATTTTTCAGGCGCTGCTCCGGGTATCTGAATACCTCCTCGACCTCCTGTGATCCTAATACAATTTTTCCGACTTTCGTAAAATTCGACCAAATTTCGATCGAAACGAAAATTTTTGGGTGAAAATTCCGTCGAAATCGAAAAATGGTATTAGGATCACAGGAAGGCGAGGAGGTATTCAGATATCCGGAGCAGCGCCTGAAAATGCCAGAGGTAGGCAACCCGTCATTCATAAATGGTGTAACGATGGTTGCCTACCTCGGGATTTTTCAGGCGCTGCTCCGGGTATCTGAATACCTCCTCGCCTTTCTGTGATCCTAATACAATTTTTCCAACTTTCGTAAGATTCAACAAAACATCGACCAAATTTCGATCGAAACGAAAATTTTTGGGTGAAAATTTCGTCGAAATCGAAAAATGCTATTAGGATCACAGAAAGGCGAGGAGGTATTCAGATACCCGGAGCAGCGCCTGAAAATTTTTGAGATAGGCAATCCACAATACACCCGTCGTTCGTAAATGGTGTATCGATGGTTGCCTACCTCGAGGATTTTCAGGCGCTGCTCCGGGTATCTGAATACCTCCTCGCCCTCCTGTGATCCTGATACAATTTTCACGGAATTAATAATTTTCGACCAATATTCTGTTAAAAGGAAGATTTTTGGGTAGAAATTCCGTCGAAAATTTCGATTTCAGAAAAGTTGTATTAGAATCACAGGACGAGGAGGTATTCAGATACCCGTAGCAACACCTGAAAATTTTTGAGATAGGCAACCCGTGGTTCGTATATGGTGCGTTGTGGGTTGCCTATCTCAAAAATTTCCAGGCGTTAATCCGGGTATTTGAATACCTCCTCGCCCTCCTGCGATCCTAATGTAATTATAATAACCAATTTCACGAAGATTCTTGTGAAATGGAAATAGCTCTCGAATTGTAAAATTCTCATAAATGAGCATGTTCTCCATATTAGAATCATTTCATTTTGTAAAAGGATTAAATGAAACTCTGTCTCGTTTCGCATTGTTTTATTTTATCTTAATTCATATTGTTTCAGGTATGCATTTCTTATCACATTTTACATTTCATCAATGAGTAAGTATGTCCATGCTGATAATTTTTTCACCTCTTCAACAGAGGCTTGAAGACATTCGGTATTTTTCTACATCTTCATTCTCTCAGCCGGAGGTTTCATTTTCAATTCTTCTTTGCTTCATCACGAAGTCCAACTGACGAAGTGATGAATTGTATAGTTGACTCAGAAGAAGCTGTTTTGCCTGTGAACAAATTCTGAGTCATTCGAGGGTCGAAATCGATTATTCCAGAGAAATTACATTAGGATCACAGGCGAAGAGGTATTCAGATACCCGGAGTAACGCCTGAAAATTTTTGAAATAGCAAACTGGTTTTCGCAGATTGTGTATTTTGGGTTGTTCATCTCGAAAATTTTCAGGCGCTACTCCGGGTATCTGAATACCTCCTCTCCCTTTTGTGATCCTAATGAAATTCATGAATTTCAACACAACTTCGATTTCTATTGGAACGAAAATTTTTGGGTAGAAGAACTTTCGAAATTGATGATTTCAGAAAAATTAGACAGCACAGGGGTGGGTCGAGGAGGTATTCAGATATCCGAAGCGTCTGGAGTTTTTTGAGATAGGCAACTCAATACAGCATCAACGAACGAGGAGTTGTCCAACTTTCGAACTCTACGAATACCTCCTCGCCTTTCTGTTGTCCTAATGTAATTTTTCCGAAATTCATCTACTCCATCAGAATTTCGGCTTTTGTCCTTGTTGATGTTTTAAAAGGAATTTTTATTTCGGAGAAAAGAAATCAAAAGGATGCAGAAATAGGGGCCGATCATTTGGTGAAAATTTTTTTCGAGATTAAGAGCGATTGAGAAAAATTCCCAATGACCACTTTGAAAAAACTGTGCACCTGGAAAGAGCAATCCGGTAAATCCACCAGTGGAGTCCGTCACAAAAGCTTTTTTTTTCGGCTGGAACTTATTAAAATTCCACTTTCCGATCTCGCATAATTGTCAACGATGTCCGCTCGCAGGGCGATCCGAAAGAGCGTAATGATATGCTTCGTGCCGGCCGAGAGACGCCATTAGAAGAAGAGTTGATTAACGGTGCCGTGCGGCACAAACGGTTCCGCCATTGTTCGTCGCCATTTGAAAATCTAATTTTTACGCCTCGGATAATGGCACTCTATTTCTCTAGGCGTGCGGCGATCAGGATCGCCCGGCCGGAAAATTGCCCAAGAAAGTCGTCATCTTCCTTTGTTCGGCCTACGCCGAGCGTAGACGCCGATTAGACGGTCGTTGATACGACAAAAGTCATCCCAGTCCGTTGACAACAGCCTCCCGAGAAGAAGTTTCCTTTTAGGACATTTCTCTCTTTCAAAAACTGAAATTATTCACAAACAACCACAGACCAAACCAAGCAAAAAACTTGAGGAATAATCTTAATATATAAAACTCAGTCGGCCATATTGTTGGTTACACCATTTATAACTCAAGATTGGATTAACTGTTTTTTATGAAAGTTTTTTTGTTGGATTCTTCTACGGCGGGGTTAACATAAAATACCATAAAATCTGAAAAATTTGATGAATAAGAAAAAAATATAGGAAATAATATTCTTTCTTGCGAATAACGCCAATAGATGTCGCTCCGGTTAACAGCGGTAGAGCTCTTTCTTCTGATTTCAAATACACCTTATTGAGAGTATCTCTGGCAGTTTTCTATAAATATAGATATTTTCTTCTAAATCAAAGGCAGTTGTGGAATGCCACACGAGAACGATGCGATTTTTTCTTATCAAAGGAACCGTGGATAATGACACCTGATATTTATATTATTTATTTATTAACTGAAAGTTCAATTAGGGGTTCAAATGAGCCCTATTCACTTCTAGACAGAGTCGATATCTTTTTTTAAAGTTTTTGAACATTTTCCTCAACATTTATGGAATATATTGAGGTTCTCAATTTCTTCTTCTATTCTGAATTTAATTTCTTCAATATTTTGCGGACGGGCATTTTATATTTCAAATATCCCCATAAAAAAGTGTCCAATGATGTTGAGAAGGAACTATCAGGAGACCATAGAATGGAACTTCGATATAAATAAATCACACCATTCTCGAGTGGCATTCTACAGCTGCCTTAGATTTAGACAAAAAAAAACAATAATTTTCAGAAACTGTCGAAAAAAACCTCAATAAAGTATGTATAAATATTTGAAATCAGAAGATAGAGCTTTTCCTATTAGGAAAATAAAATACAGGTGTGCCATTTGAAAAACAACAATTCACATAGAATCTTTAGGTTAACGGTGCCTTAATGCAATACTTAGTAGGTACTGAATTCTGAATACCCATAAAAGATACTGCAAATTTGCCCATTTGAACTTTTGTGTACTACCAATATTAACTGAGATAGCTATTGAGTAATGAATAAACAATCACCCTGTACATACCTATTTCATTGCAATCAAATTTTTTGTATATTTCGTATTTTTGTATTTTATTTGTTTTTCACCTAATATATTTCCTTTGAAAAAAAAACTTTATTCATCTCTAAGGCGGAACAATGTTTGCCGGACCAGCTAGCTCATCTAATTGCCAATTGCCACAATTAGTTCCACCACCAGATCCCTTTCGCTCTTTAGTTTCTGGGATAGTAAATGATTCTAAACAGTTCTTGGCCAACATTCAAAAGCTGTTTCCAGACGACAACGTTTGGCGCAACACATACTGTACAGGACAATTTTATGTCCACTTTCAAGGTATTATACCATAATAGTTAATTAGAATATTAAAGATGCTTTTTTTGAGGCAGTACGAAGTCTGCCGGGTCAGCTAGTTATATATACAACATGCTCTCTGTCTCCATTCGCTTAAACAGAAATTTGTTGGTCCTGCCCAGAAGATAAAATAAACAGGAGAGTAATAAAAAATGTTTACTCCCCGCTTGTAAATGAGCCCTTAAAAATCCATCCGACTATAAAACCGCCTACGATCACCAACAGACGCCGACACCTGCTCACCGTCGATGGAAGACATGTGCCGTTGTACAGATGGCCACCGTACACCTGTCGATAATCGGAAATCCCTGATATATCCACCTACATTTTCGAGGAAACGGAATCTTTCCTGTTGGTTTAGGATGTTTCAACTCCATGTATACTTTTAATCTGCTCGTTGCTATTGTTCTTTAATTTTCTTCTTTATGTATGCTTCCTCCTATAGTTATATTTCTTAGTTCTTCTTTGATCTTTTCATTTCTGTGTGCGATGGGACATTTAGTGATGTTCTTTTACTCTGTTTAAATTGACTACGCCATGGTAGGAAAGAGCCCATTGTATAAACCACCACGCTCTGCTTATCATCAGTGGATTGATATGTCGCATTACTCAAGTTAATCCTATGCGACGAACCAATCAGCTGATGAGTGCTACGCTCTGATCAAACAATAATCCGGAGCCATCAGTGATATTACAACCAATTATATAGACTCGGTTGAACTGTGAGTAGGAACACACAGTAATCGTCTGAAATCGCTTCAATATTTTGAAAAAAATTTCAACATGAAAATCTATACAGTTCTGCATGCGTTTGAAGCAAATACACGTTGAGGTATCTCCGAAACATGAATCGCTTCTTCAGTAATGGCATTTCTTCCCAGATTTTATCCCAAACTTCAACTACATCATCCAAACTCGAAATATCGAAGTTTTCTCTACTTGGATGCTGGGTATCCTTTTCGTAGCGGGAAAACAGAGAACCTACTTTCGAAGAACAACAAACAGAGAGAAAAGTTTCGGATCGTTCTCTTGTAAAAACGAGCAAAAGAAAGTTCTCTCGGTGAATCTCGAACTTCAAAGATTATAATGTTCCCGTGCCAGTTTAATACCTCTTATAAGTTATGGGAAATATAACTGGAAACTATCAGGCGAGTGTAGCATTACACGAAAAACAACAGCATCCTCTTCCTAGAGACTTCCTGTTACGATGATGACTAGACACACTAGCAGTTTCGGTGGAAGTAGATACCGAGAGGAGATTCTTGGCATCGAATGCAGCCATTAATTATAGAAATTCGTTATTTGCATTCCTGTCCAATAAAGAGAGTGTTTCGACCGCTATTGAGGATGCGTCGTTCTTCCGCTTATACAGGGCGTCCCATTGATATATTCACGTAGATCTGGCAGATCTACGTGAATTTCTTGATCACAAAAGAATTCAATCAATCCTTCCGATTATGGCACATAATATGTCGTAGTTTTTGGTCCTGAAAAATATTCTGTTTTCTTGTGTTATAAAATGTTTGGTTTATCTATGGGAGATGATTTCCTTTCATTGGGGTCCCGTAGCGGTCTTCAAACATCTGAAGTGCCGAAAAATCATCACCTGGAAGGTCATATCCGTTTGAAAAAACCCTCAAGAATTTGTGGATTTTGAATTTGAATATCAAAGGAATTTCGAAAGACAAGTGTGATTACGTCTCCAAATCAGCTGATGAACATGGTATCGAAGTGATTCTTCTGCAAGAAACCCACACGGCAACAGAAAAAAATCCTCGTGAAAGAGGACAGTTGAAAGTTATGTATTAATTGATTTTTTACAAGTTTAGCTTGTTATGTTAAAAAATTATCAGTTCGTAATTTTTAACAGATTCAGATAGGGGAAATTGATGGAGTTTTTTTAATTTTTTTCAAATTTTGTGACATTTCTGTCATAAATATTTATAAACCTTCGAACATTATTTGGCCAAGAAATCTGAATGTTGATGTTTTTTAAAGTAGCAAATGCATTTCTAAAATGCATTTGATTTATTCTGAATAATCGTGCTTTTGTCTTTTTTCATTTCAGATTAAGAATTGCGAGTCGTTCTGGGAAGAATCTGTTTATCCGAGCCCATCGACGGATAACATGAAGATGATCACACTGATGTCTTTCAAGATTTTCCCGATATTTAATATTTTATGTTATTTTTTTACGGGGAGATAGGTTTTTTCAGCTGAGGTTTTTTCCCCTGGCTGTATAGTATCGTATGTAACTAGTGATGATAGTATCGTATGATTCTATAGTTTCATACGAAGAATGTTATGATACCCCATTCTTTTTTTACCTCAGCTTAGGTACTTTTTGTTTCAACATTTATTGTATTATTTATGGCACATGTCTCGGCAACGTCGCATGAAGGCTTCATTTTCAGCGTGGGCCACTCGTTAGATTCTCGTTTGGTCCATAAGCCAGGTGACGATGTGATGGATGTGCTCAAGAGAGAGATTTCTGGATCGCGAGACGGGATGAGAAGAACAAGAGAGACGATGGCAACAGCTGGAGCATCATTTTTCACTTGATACGGGATTAGTCGACGGTTTCCGGTCTTGCAGACGTGCCGTATGTATCGGTCGGAAGCTTTTTTGTTGGCAAATAACGCGCACCTCTTTCAGGTCATATTGTTGCAGATCACGTACGTTCAAAGGTGTCTAGAGCCTTGAACGCGAAGCAAATTCGGAAGCGCGAATGCTACATGCAATATGGGTGCAGAATTGGGTCAATTTTGTTGCCAAACTGTGTCAAATTGATCGTCTTTCTCGATGCCATCAATTCCAGGCAAAAGAACAGATCTTTCATCGAAATCGAGGAATAGGCACCAATATATTTATATTTATATATTTATATTTTTCATAAGAATATATATATATATATATATTTATATTTATATTATATATTTATATTTATATATTTCCACCAATGGGCTGGTTGAGCAGCACCTGAAAGAGATCACCCTCAGCCTTGGCCTAGAAAAAGAAATTATAAGTACTGCACAGAAGGAGGTTATACTTGGAACTACAAGAATCGTCCGGAAGTTCCTAGCAACATGCTGAAACTACCTTGGCCTCACGTAGGTCCGGTGGTTCACAGAAGCCGTCCCTTTTATGGTGATTGAATAAAAAAAAAAAAAAATATATATATATATATATATATATATATATATATATATATATATATTCTTATGAAAAAGAGAGCTTAAATAATACAATAAATGTTGAAACAAAAAGTACCTAAGCTGAGGTGAAACAAGAACGGGGTATCATAACATTCTTCGTATGATACTATAGAATCATACGATACTATCATTACTTACTATAGTATCGTATGATACTTCATACGATACTATACAGCCAGGGGAAAAAACCTCAGCCGAAAAAACCTGTCTCCCCGTGAAAAAAATAACATAAAATATTAAATATCAGGAAAATCTTGAAAAACATCAGTGTGATCATCTTCATGATATCCGTCGATGGGCGCGGATAAACAGATTCTTCCCAAAACGACTCGCAATTCTTAATCTGAAATGAAAGAAGACAAAAGCAGAAAAGAAACCGATTATTCAGAATAAATCAAATGCATTTTAGAAATGCATTTGCTACTTTAAAAAACATCAACATTCAGAATTCTTGGCCAAATAATGTTCGGAGGTTTATAAATATTTATGACAGAAATGTCACAAAATTTGAAAGAAATGAAAAAAACTCCATCAATTTCCCCTTTCCGAATCTGTTGAAAATTACGAACTGATAATTTTTTAACATAACAAACTGAACTTGTAAAAAATCAATTAATACATAACTTTCAACTGTCCTCTTTCACGAGGATTTTTTTCTGTTGCCGTGTGGGTTTCTTGCAGAAGAATCACTTCGATACCATGTTCATCAGCTAATTTGGAGACGTAATCACACTTGTCTTTCGAAATTCCTTCGATATTCAAATTCAAAATCCACAAATTCTTGCTCTCTGGTAGTGAGGGTTTTTTCAAACCGGATACGACCTTCCAGGTGATGATTTTTCGGCACTTCAGATGTTTGAAGACCGCTACGGGACCCCAATGAAAGGAAATCATCTCCCATAGATAAACCAAACATTTTATAACACAAGAAAACAGAATATTTTTCAGGACCTAGAACTACGACATATTCCGAGAATTGTAATTCTGATAATGAAATGATAAGAAATGGTGACTGCGTATAGCAGTCCAAATTCACCCCGAATTCTGAAAAACTCTCTCCAGCTAGTTCTGGATGATGCGCCCTCTTATCTCGAATATTGAAATACCGGAGCAGAAATAAAACAGAGTGTAACATTAATAACATCACAGAAGTAGATCTTCCCGGTCTCTTGTTGCCAGAAGCAATAAAGAACAAATCATAACTTCCTACGAGCGAAGTCGGGAAACGATATTACATCTTCCCATTCATCAAAGTCAGCTCGGGATAAAACGTCGCATCTAATCCGATTTCGCCTCCGATAAAGCACAACACGGATCTGTTCTAGCTACACTGGACGACAAAAGAATTTTCCCTGACCAACAGAGAATATTAATTTTCAACATCTTCGTCCATTCGAATTGAAGGTAAATTCGCGTTGATAATGGGTTGATCGACCAAAAAAAAACGTTTAACCGCTTCAGAAGAAGGTCGGAATCGACCGCGGGCAAATAATCGAATTGTCGCGATGTCCCGAGATGGATTACGAACAGATTGAAATTGGCGCGTACAACAGATGCGGAACAAAACGTTCAATTACACGGCATTAAGGAAGAGACAGATCGATTGGTCGTAGGACCATCGAACCAATTCCAACGGTTCGTATCGCCTTATTGGAAAGTTATTCTGTTTTGTGGTTCGCAATCGTTCTCATTCTGAAATTTCAGTGGCGGAGAAGAAAACAACTTTTTGTACAACTGCCATTAAAAGTGATACTTTTAATGACAGCAAACAATGTTAAAATTGATTGTTTACGTGGAAGCGTGTTAAAAATATTTTTAATATCAGTGTTAAAAATATTTTTAGCACTCCATTTTCTTATTATGAAATCAGATGAGAAAAATTCAGCAATTGCAAATTTTCATTATCAATATTTAACAATCATTACTCATGAACATAAATATTAATCGTAAAACTAGAACAATTACTAACATTAATGCCCTGTGACGTTAGGGAGCTTCGCAACACATTATTAGAATCCTCAGCACCATCAGTACTTGTAGAAACCGGAAGTACAATATTGGATGATGATGATCCAGAATCTGTTGAGGTTGGGAGAATTTTTTCAGCAATGACATTTCTATATGCAATGGAATGATCAACATAGCCCTCAGCTACCGTCGTAGACTTCCATCCACCATGTTTTTTTATATCCGTAATATTTGCTCCTGATTCTGGTAGCAATGAAGCGGAGGATCTTCGAAAACAGTGTCCTGTATATTGCTTTGGTTCTGACAGTTTGGGGAATTCAGCAACAATAGATGGAATTTTCCCAAATGTATTAATACCAACTGGATTGGCAGAAGGGCGCAGTGCAAAGTACTTATGAAAATAGTCTACATACTTCCCAATAATACTGAAAGAACGACTGACTTTCGTTTTTGTATTTGGAAGTTGTATAACAAATGATTTATTTGTTATTTCGATGTCTTCCACTGATGCATTACACAATTCTTCACGCCGAAGGGCTCCAAATAATCCGAAAATAGTTGCAACCTTAACCATCAAGTATTTCTCATCTGGTGCCTCCTTTATAAACTTTTCAACTTGTTCACGAGTGAGAATTTTCAATTTTTTGGGACGATATCCTCCACTTTTTCGTTTTGAATATGCTATTACCTTAAAATATTTACCAACATCCACACTATTTTTAACAAGGACGCTTGACTTTATCATTGAAAATTTGCTCCACAAAGTTTTTCTTCTTAGTATGCCAGAAAACAGTTTCACTAAAATTCCCCTCCACTTTTTCAATATACACCAGGCCAGGAAATTGTTGTATGCAATATTATATGCAATCTCATTTGTTAGTAATCATAGCGTTGGAAACGTTTGCCATTCACAACAACCTTTTGATTATTTGAATATTAAAATGCATTTTGAAGTTTAGTATCATTGCAAATTCACCCATTTCATTATCAAAATGAACAAAAAACATTGTATGGTATTTGTGTTAAAAGTGATTTTATTTTGTTCGTGAAATTGTTGAATTCGCTCTGCTCATTTCACAATCTTTTTCACTCACAAAATAAAACGTCATTTTTAACACTCATATCATAAATAACTATTATTTATACCCAAAATCCCGTGAAATAAGTTGATCTTATTATATCATCTATATTTTGGCCTACTATCCTTGTCTCCCTCACGTCGTAGCAACAAGAACGTTCGCGAATAAACACACTAAATCTCTAGCCTTTTCGGTTGATCTCTTTTCATTCTACTAAGTCGATTCAATCTGGACCTATCGAGTAGAAAATTATGCCGCGTTCACGCTCGCTTGGGCTAGTCCCGAATACTTCAACGGCTCAAAGTCAGTCATGGAATCTTCTGTGAAATATCGCGACCACTGCGGGAAAAAGTTATTGGACTAAGAAAGAATCATCGTTTGATCAAGATTAACGGGGCCCTTTCGATCACGTGAGATTTATAGCGTGGAATATTGAAACCCTACAAGAAGAAGATGGATAGGTGGATGTCTTCTAAATCGGGTTACATTCGTTCGTGTCTTGGTTGAATAGAGATTTTCGATCGCCCCTTTTCTCGGTTTCTTTTTCAGAAAATTGCGCGAAGGGATATAAAAATACAGGATTTGATCATTCGGAAGATCACCAGATTCAAAACTCATTTAAACTTTTCTAAGAGACTTTTTTCTGTAAAGCTTGAAAAATAATAGTCTGTTAAAGAACAGTCAGTTTTCATAGACGAACCTCAAGTTCTTCTATGAACGATTGAATATTCCAATAAAGCCATATTTACGAGTAGGTAGCGCTCTATATTGTCGCCGATTCAATTTAGGCCACTTCGATTTATTCGCGAGGCAATAAAGCCGATTTGAATTGGGCACCAGAAAATCCGTCTGAAAGAACCTTAATCGGCATGTATAACGTATATCGTATCGTATTGGATCGTCACCCGATCCAATACCAACTGCAAATTTAATTCCCGCGGTTTCTGAATATGCTTCGAGGGTTCCCCTTGAAATCGATACCTCCCAAAAAGTTTTGAAAGCGTACAACAGCTCCAAATTCACAAAAATCCATATTTACATATTACACCCTGTATATTGCACCATTCAGTCTACCATAAAATCCATTGTGCTTCAACTTTTTACGTTTTTAAAATTTTTTTACATCCTATTCAATAAAAACGTATGTGAGCAAAAATAGCTTTTTGATGCCCACTTGCACCGTTTTCTGGTTAAGGCAACCTTAATTAAGGCGCCCTTAAATTTTGAGTCATGCTTTTCCCCGTCTTAACGGATCAGATCTTGCACCGCATATCTAATAGAAACGACTTTGTTAAGCACTCGCTAAGCAATGCCAAATCTGGCAACAGTGAATAAATCAGTGAATTTTTTGTTTTGAAATAGAAATGCGACTTGACCATATGGTTTTGTGTCGGCACTGAGCACAGCGAAGTAAGAAGAACACTCGATTTCATAGACGAACAAGATAATTTGTCTACGCATTTTCATTTTCAGTATTCTGATTCACAGAACGACATATACTTTGGGCCGCTGACGAACTGGCATAGTACAACCAATTTTTTTTTTATTTGAAGCAAATGATTTGATTTGATTTCAACAATTCTTTATTCGTAACTTGCATGACATAATTTTTCACCTGTGGAATATCATCGAAGTAATACTTTTCATATTCACAAGAGTAAATAGTACCAGCAAAATTAATAATTGCATGGGTGCAATCAATTGCTCCAATAACACGGGGAAAGCCAGCAATTTGGTAAAATTGGGTTTGGGAGGAACGTAATTCTGCTTCTGTCTGAAGCATTTTTATGAATACTGAAACTCGAACTATTCTTGATACTGTAGATTGGTGAATTTTCATCAAATCGGCTACAGCCAATAAATCTCCTGCTGGTGCGTAGAGTCGAAGGCACGTAAGGAGTTGACTCATCGGTAAAACACTCTGATTCCTACAATCATCAAGGTTTAAACTCCCTTCTTTGAGGTTCGACATCATCATACATAAGTTATAATAAGATATGTACTTACATATCACTTGGCAATTCTGAATCATCCTCAATTAATCTCAGCAGTTGCAGAGTAGTTTTTCTAGGTTAAACGAAATCGCCGAAAAATTGCGAATTCGTCCATATCATGGTAGTGATCGGCCCTATTAGATTCTAGACTTCTAGGAAAACCATAGTCAATTATATCTAATATATCGAAATCATCTTCATATAGATCATCAATTTTATTTAATGAAAATCTATCCATAATAATTATTAAATTCACGTAATCAAAAACAACACGTCAAAACTGAAGTTCGTTTTTGACGTTTGAATATTTGAGACGGGCTAAAGTCTTGTTTAAGCCATGAATATCCGCGGCTCAAAATAGTCATAACTTATTTGGCACTTAAACTGCGGTGCAAGAGAATCGGCGTCTCAAACCTGACTTAAAATTTGAGTTGGACGTAAGTCAGACATATATTTGACGGTGCAAGTGGGCATAAGAAAACTAAAATCGTCAAATCTTCACCTGGTTATATCTCCCATAGAGAAATTCCATCTCGAGCAAAGGAGACTTCATTCTCGTCCGATCCAATGCCAAAATTCATGCAGGATGTAACTCAATAAACAGACCACATTCACCTTGTGTCGACAAGTACTGAACGTATTCCTTAGAAGGTAAACCGTCTTATTGATAATATTCATGCTAACCCATTTTTCGTATCCGTTCAATCGTAAAATAACCCACTTTTCTATGTGTAAAGACGATAAAAATGTAAATAGCCCTCCAGGTGTACAAGACAGATAATAAGACACGATACGACAGTTTGTTGACTCTGGTAGAAATGACAAACGTGGTGATTTAGCTTCGATACTCAATGAGACATTTAATCCATTACAAATAGATCAACAAGAATATATCTTCATAGAGTAAAACAGCCCTACTGTCTCTTTGTGCATCCTCAATTCCGAATTAAATTATTTCCCATCGGGAAATATCCAATTTGGATGTAAACGATCCATGGTTTTCCTTATTACATCGTCTCTTACGTACCTGACGAAAATTGTTACTCACCTGTAACGTGAAAAGAACGTTACATATTACATTATTTAGATGATAGCAATTGTGTTCTGGGATAAGGATATGAATTCGAATTTCCGGTAAACCGTGGGAAGATAGAGTATAAAGCAATGACCGTAACTTCACAACGTAGTTTTGCATAAAGCAGGTGAACGTGAGGCTTTAGAACCATACATTTTCGTCTACCGGTCATGGTGGTGGGCATTAATAGTCGAATTTATAATTTTTATCTATCGAAGCCAGATGTTTCTCGATTTTCGGATAGACCCACATAGGAGTGGGCGTATGTCCCATGAAAGGAATAAATAATTTCGATGTCACGAACCGTTAGCATGAATATCGAACATGATAAGGTAGGAAAAATCTTGTAGGCCAGCCAATGAAGATTTTTCCTACTTTAGAAATATCATAACTGATTTCAGAAATTGTTGTGTCTTTATAACTATGTAGAGCATGCTTTTGTGGAAAGACTTGAATTACACCTGGACTCAGAAATACCAGAAATAATAGCAGAAAACGTGCCAACCATAGTATCACCTATGGGATAATATTTCTTTCTTCACAATTGCCTCCAACAAACAGTCAACCATTTATCTCTTCTTTATTCAATACTTAAAGTACCTGTCCCGTCTTTTAGAAGACAACAAATTGCTTTGTTGGTTTTCTTATTCGAATCATTACTGCAAAAATTTGCAATTTCTTGTGTTCTCACAAAAATATCCACAGAATTGTTTTTTACCAGGCTATCAAAGAATTTTTTGCTGTAGAACAAATTGCCCAGGCCGTGGATCTTCCAGAGAATATTGTTCTTTCGAGGTCGAACCCTTCACGATTATTTGATCTTCAAACCTTTTTTTTTGTCTAGAACATAATAGCCTCCAAGTGTTCGCGCTCGAGATGTTCACAGACATCTCCCGACAATTTCGAATCGGTCTCCATCACACTCCAAAAAAAAGGAAGCCTGCTCACCGAAGGGAACATCCGGAGATGAGGGGAATCTGAGCGATACTCTCGTGAGAAAATGACATATTCTCGATTTCAGACAATTCTACGTCGTTTGGCGTTCACGAACGCGTAGGTATGAATTAATTATGTGTCTCTTGCGCATTGGCGTACCTAGAGTTGAGACATGAAGGGATTGCCCCACCAGTCAAGAAAATGTTCTAATTTTTATTTTTTTCTTTCGAATATTAAAATTTTTTTAATCTCTCGTTACGCTTATGCTCATGAGGGAGCTATAGAGTCCAAGATCCCAGAACTGTATGACGTAACTTATTTTCACATGGCTGATTTTCATATATGTTTTGTATAATATTATATTTCTAAAATAGTATCATAAGTGTCAGACACTTTCTATGGGCCAAAACTTTTGTCAGACGCTTTAAAACTCCAAAAAATGAATGAACTTATTTTCACATTTCTGATTTTTGAATACGTTATTGAGGTAACTATCAAATTATATTTCATAAGTTGGACAAATTGTAGTGACTAAACATCCCCTTAACACAAATACTATTCAGCTGAATAATATTTGTGTTAACTTATGAAATATAATTTGATAGTTACCTCAATAACATATTTAAAAATCAGAAATGTGTCTGATACTTATGATACTATTTAAGAAATAATATTCTACAAAACATATATGAAAATCTGCCAATTGAAAATAAGTCATACAGCTCTGGGATCTTGGACTAATAGCTTGATTAAAAGGAAATGGTAAGGTCATTAGTTGATCACAATAATGTCAATATAAATGTACGTAATTCCTCAATGAATTGATCTACAGAGCTCTAGTTGGACTTGTTTTGTCACAAATTTAATGCTCTCGAAAACAGTACATAATAACTTTTGTCGAAAACTGGATGGATCAGGACATATAGAGAAAAGTCTAAAACAAAGCCAAAAACTTCGTGGTTTTTGGTGTGTAAAAATTTCTCCACAACTTTTTGAGAGTTGCAAATTTGGGTTAACATAACCCTAGCAAGTTCAAACAACATACTAAAAAATTGGAGATACATCATATTTTTCCAATTTAATGATTTTGTGTCGATTTTGAGTGGCCTACATCCCTTAGATGAAAAATCGAAGAAGTGTCTAACCCTTTTGTCAACCATCGATCAATCTTAGCCCATCCGTCAACATAGTTCAATTATCAATCTGAAAACGCCGACAACCGGAAACCCTGACGTCGGGGTTGATAACCTAGAATTCCAACGAACGCCAAAAAAATTCCGCAACCCTTCTTCGAGATCAAAGGGGCGAGATAAACATCTATCTACTTTCGACGTTTATACCCAGGGACCCCGTAAAGTCGTCGTCTAACCACCTCGGGTTGTTTATAAGAGCCCAGACGCGGGCTGAACGTTGGAACTGGGGTAAAGTATGTCATCCACCTACCGAGCCAACCGGAACTACCGGCAGGTGAATGGAAAACCACCCCTTTAGATGTGAACAGCGAGACAAGGCGAAAATGGGGTGGAATATTCAGTGGCGGTTGGAGTAATCTTTTTCGAGTTACGCCAGGTGCTAACAGCTTTGGCGGCGTCGATAGATGGCATACGAGTTTACGGCATTCTTGCATTTACCCTTTGAAAACAGGAGAAAGCAACTGCACTAGGTTGAATGAGTTACTGGTAAATAACATGAGTTAGGGTTATTGACTTAAATTGCAAAAAAATATAGTTTAAATGATATTTTGTGATGAAAATTCATATTAATATGATTTCAAGTTGCAGAAAATAAAATTAATTTCAGCCAGCCTGTAGGTCTACAGCGTATACAGGGTGGTTACGAAAAATCGAGTCGAATAACGAAATTTTATTCCCAGAGAATTCAAGTATCTCAAGACTATCAATACAATATATATGGCCTCCACGGGCATCAATAACAGCTTGATTTCTTCTTTGCATATTACACACGAGGTTGTTGAACATTTATTGAGGAATTTGGTTCCATAAACAGGGCAGAAGCTCCCTCAGAACATTTAAGGATTCTGGGGTAGGTTGATGACTATCTATCCTTCCTTGGAGCATATCCCATGCATGTTTTATGCAATTCAAATCAGGTTAGTGCGGAGGTATTGGTAAATGTGGAATACCAAGCTCCTCGCGAGCATTCTCAACTATGGCTGCACGGTGCGGTTTAGCGTTATCGTCTAGAAATTGAAAAGTTTCACCAATAGCAGCGTGGAAATTTGGCAAAACATTGTCAATGACATGCTCCCTATAGTGTAAGGCAGTCATATTCCCATGACGAATGTGTAGATCTGTGCGCCCGTTGAAACATATCCCGGCCCATTCCATAACACTACCCCCTCGGAATGGATGAACTTCTTGAACATACCGACGAGAATCTGAAAATCGTCCATATCTGGATTCATCAGTGAAAAGGGCACTATTCCATTGATCGTTCCAATTGATATGTTGCCTTGCCCATTCCAGTCTTTGACGCTAATAGTCACGTGTTAATGGAACTCCTCATAAGAACCTAGATTCACCTCTCTCAAACGTCGTCTGATGGTTTCGATGGAAGCTTGGACCCCATCTGCATTTTGAAGAGTATTCCGTAGTATTCTACACGTAGATGTAGGTTTTCTTCTCGCCGAAACGGTGATGAAACGATCCTGAGCAAGTGTTGTTTTTCGTCGCCCACCAAGCCTTGGTCTTTCCAACACGGAACCTATCTCTCTAAAGCTATTACAAAGTCGAGATATTACACTTTGGCTGACTTGGAGCCTTTCCGCTACAACAACCTGAGTTAGGCCACCCTGTAGCATTCCGATAGCCCTAATAGCCTCAGTGTTCGTTAATTTACGTCTTGGCATTTTCAGAAAACTCGTTTCAAATCGAAGCCGTTGATAAACTGACTCCATTTCAAAAGAAGAACATTCATGAAGCATATGCAAAGAACCAAACTTCAGGAAAAAAGGCGACCAGATTGACGAAATGTCTCATACTGATTTTTATTGGATCAATTCAACTTGTTATTGATTTTTAAATGATTTTACAGCGATTTTCTCGAAGATTCCATACTCTTCAAGACGATTTAATACGATATCCCTAACTCTTGTGGAGCAGTGATAAATTTCAATAAAAAAGTTGTGATCCAAGTAGAAACCTTGACCACAAACTTTTTTGTTAATCGTCTAACTCACTTCTGTTAACCAGGTTACATCACAATCATAATATTATAAATATTATTCACTTTTAATCTTGTCGACATGTGTTTCCATGAATTATGAACTAATGCAATTACACATAATTCATCGGAAAAGTTATTTCGATTGCGTAATATGATACAAATACACATTTTGAATTTCATTAATCTGTATGGAACAGTTATTGTTTTGCAACGAATATTCAATGTAGTTATGCGAACACACCTACCCAGAAGAGGTTTCAAATTATGGGCTTTATCCTTCTGAAGAAACTCCTACATTTTGTGACTCTTAACTGAAGGTGCTTCGGCTAGTACGAGATTTCGTTAAGAGGGCAATGCAGTCATCCCAATCGGCCACTTTTGCGTCAAAATTGATGTGAACTCTTTGTACAAACTGCTATGATAACACGGAATATGTTCTGCAATGCCGCAATACAAAGGTGGGCACAATCGAAATTCGAAGAATCAAAACCGCAATTACGCGATATCGCGCAGATAACAGAGGAGTTCGCTCACGATAACAGTTCAAGTTCATAAATTCGCGACATGTCCTGTATCAGAACCAGGCGGAAATACGGTCCGTGCGTTTCCTCCTACGATACGGCCGACAACATTTTCCTTCGGCAATAAACACGCCGCCTTATCGAAGTTCGCGAACCCCTTGCAGTTACCGCACAGCGACATCGCCCTAAAAAAATTAATCTCCCGCAACGACAAACGAAATAATTAATAGTAGTTGGGGAAGATTTCGATGGAAATAAAAACCACCGATATGGCAACACGGCGCGGGTTTTTGATATCGCCGACGTGGGCGAGGCCGGTCTCTTTGAACTTTATTGTTCGGCGCGATAAGAAGTGTAGGTACCGACCGACGACTCTGAATTCGCCGATAATTCAGCGGAGCTATAAATAGATTGTTATAAACAATTTGTCGACGGTACAGGCGGATTTGTCGTTGAATAATCGACCCGCCCGACGCCTACCTTTACCCACCTTGCGGATGCAAACGTACGGAAAAAGCAGGGCAGTAATTGGTTCGACAACCCACCGAGTAAGTGATGATAGTTCAAGGCGTCAACAGCCTAGAAATGGCCATCAATCATCAATCAACTTCACTTATAACGGCAGACTTCGTACTGCTTCACGAAAACGCTATTAACCGTAGCGACACCTACTGGCTGTATTCGCAAGAAGGAAAATTATTTCCTATTTTTTTTCCATTTCATAAAATTTTTCAGGGTTTTAATGTATTGGAACTTTAAACTGCAAGATCCAAAAGATAACTGGATCTTGATAAGAAGCAACTACACCTCCATTGTCGCCTCAGAAGTATCTGTTCTGAATGGATTCATCGGACACTGACGAGTGCAGATTCTGTAGGGATGAGAAAAAACTCCTATTCACCTGGTCACGGAATGTTTTGCCATTGTAGCCAAAGGAAACAATGTCCTGGTCAAGAAAATTGTAGGAGTGAGGAATAGCCAGGCTCAAGCCTAACTATCTAGCTGAACTAACTATCTATAGTCCATCCAACGAGAAGAGATAGCGCCAAAACAACAAGGCGTGGCCAAATTCATCAGGACCGGATTTAATGTACCTACAGCCAATGAAAATATTCTTAACCCTAAAGGCGTACATTTAGTTGTTTACTGGCGCTATCGCTTCTCGTTGGATGGACTATAGTTCATGTATCGTTCGAAAATGTTTCGGTTTTAGTTCTTGTCTTTTGCGTTTCTGAAGGTGGTTTTCACAAAACTCTGATTGTCAGATAAAAAATTTAAAACTCGAATTAATTTATCTCTTGATTCGAAATTCTAAGGAATCTCGGTAGCTCTGTTTAATTTGATGGTGCAATCAATGTTTTCTGAAACCTTATGAATTTTGGATCAGTTAATGCTTAACTTTCTCAAAATCAACTTCGATTCAATATAAAAAAATTTGTTTCGCAATAATGTCAGACGTAAACTTATAGCGGATAATCAAAAAATTAATGGTGCATTTTGACTTCCATAAATCCTAGAGGCTGAAGACCATAAATAATTAATTAACACTGCCAAATTCTTTTGATTTCTCACATTTTATGTTCACGTTAAAGTTAACCCTTGAAAGCATGAAGAAAGATGTCCTTGGATGATTCTTAACATTTTTCTATTGAACATAATATTGAAATCAAAAGCTTTTTTGGTAATTCAAGGAATGAACATGAATCAAATCAGGCAGAACTTCAAGAAATTAACATAATGTGACTATTTTTTCTAATAAAATATAAAAAAAATTCTTCAGATACACGTTAAAATTTTCCCTTCCATCAAATACATGTAAATGCGATATTTGACAAAGTGAGAATGAAGTAGCCGTGGACAAGGTTCAACAGATGCTGTTACATGTGAAACAGGTGGGTGTGCTTGTACTGAAGAGACAAAGAGGGCGAGATAACATGGAAAACAACGGACCACTAGGGTTAAACACTGATTGCGCTAGCTAGAACAAAGGACACTCGCAAAAATCGAACCATACCTGAAAACGGCAGGGTAGCAGGTGGGTCGCCATGGTCTCCTTGAGCAAATGGGCCGTAATTCCATCGTACGATGGGTATTTATCGTTACCTCTGATCGCGCCCATATATTTCCACCAGCGCACGAAAGTGTACTGATAAATCGATAGGAACCTCTTGGTGAGGACCGTTGCGCCATCTAACGAACACCGACGGAAGCGCTCACTTGAAACTCGACGCAATTACAGAGTTCTTCGTAAGAATCTATGCAGGCAACACACAATACGCTTACGCTGTATTGTGAGCGACGTCACTTTGCGCTTCCACCATTTTCTGGAAGTATCTACAAATTCACATGAACTTTTCTATCTGCTGATTGCAGATTTTTCCAGTTCTCGGAACTATGTAGGTCATTCCGGTTGATTGATTAAATCTCTAAGAAGTTGGGAAAATTTCCGACAAACTGCAACATATTGGGAAAAGTTTGTGATCGTCTATATGAAGAATTATAGTTATGTGAGGAGTAGGAGGCAATTTATTTTCAGGGCTTTGGGTGGATTTGGGAAAAGGAAATTAACGAGGGAGGGATTTTTGGCGGAGATCTGAAAAGGAATCCCAACGAGAACTGAACTAAATTCACAATTATCATTCGTAAATCTTGAATTTATTTATGAATGGAATTATTATGTATTAATGTTGAATTATTACTCCGAAATCATTTTGTGGGTAGTTTTCACTTCCCCACAGTCGATCTGAAAGGTAAACCATCGCAATAACGATGATAATGAATTCGCTAAACCCACGATTACGAATGGAAATATGCAAGGTCGCTCATGGAAATACAGGATGGACCAAAATGTTTCTTACGTTTGCTATGGATTCAATAATTGGAGCACAACTGCCACCAAAACTTTCAACAAAACGACAGGTTGAAGATCAGCTTCGTTGATAGTCCAGTATCCTAAGTATGCCCAAAACGTTCAAATGTTGAGTAACTTCTGGTCCATCCTGTGCATGTAGCATGCAGATAATGGGCGTTTTTTGCTCGTTGCCCACGCGGGAAAATGATGTAACAGAGAAACGGGAGCGAAATGATGGCCGTGCAGACCTTGACTTGGCAAAATAGGAAATTGAGAACGGACTTAATTGAGTTAAATTTCCAATTTTCATTAGCGAGAACTATGTTTACGCTAACGACGGAAAAACAGATTTCCCAGAGGCATCGAGGACCTTGGGCTTCATTCCCTCAGCGTACATTAATTTGGATCGAACGTATATGAGTACGTTTGAGGTCGAACGAATTTGAGTACCGAAAATCTATCGCTTTGAGTAAAAAGTGGGAATGTTGCACAGGATGGGGTTTTGAACCTTTGACAGGACAGGTATTCTCACAATACAACGATTATTTCTGTTTTGAGTTCTTTTTTATTTATGTACACAGGAAACAACTTAATGACATTTTTTTTCCTTCAAACTTAATCATCAGTTAACGACGATATTGAGTGTTGAGATATTCTCACAGCTTTATATTCAAATCATGAATTTTGAACGGTCAAAGTAGCAAAAATAAATTTTGGTAAGTTAATTTTTCAGACCCTGATAGTAAAATTGTATATACAGGGTGTACCAAGTTCGACGGCCTATTAGACATTTCTGGAGAACTGGACCTATTTGAAATCTGAAAAATGGGATTATGATATTGTTCGACATTATCTACCGATCTAAAATATTCTTGGAGCCTGACAATTTTCAGTTATACAGGGAGTGAAATAAAAATGTTCAGAAATTTTGTTTTCTGTTTTTTTGTTTTCGAATTTGATAGAGTATGCAATTCTGAATACAGACAAAAACTGAAGAAAAAAGGAAGATAAGTGTATTCGGTATTATGTTTGTTATTCCTTACCTAGATATCGTAAGTACAAACCGTTTTCACATTTCTGAAGGCGAAGAATGTGGAAATATCCTACATTTTCAGAATTTTGAAAAACCCGTCACAGGGTGTTCCAAATGTTGGTTCAAAAATTGGGGTCAATATTGGCCCATAACTTTCGTTTTTCAAATTAGAACCCTATTTTTTTCATGATTGCATTGGATTGTGCGAAGAAAAATGATGATAATGTTCCAACATGTTAATGCTCCTAAAATTAATAATTCTTGAGATATTCAGGATTTCTTGATCTCATGTCGTACGTACCGTCAAATTCATAGAATCTGTTTCATATCAACAATGACCTTGGTCATAGAAGATAAATTACTCAAATAACTCACTAGTGACTTCCTCTTTTCTGAATTCATTCATCATTGTTGATATAAAACAGATTTCATGAATAGAAACAGAAACTCAAGAATTAGTAACTTTAGGAGCATCAACATGTTAGAACATTATCATCATTTTTCTTCGCAGAATGTAACGCAATCATAAAAAAATAGGGTTCTAATTTGAAAAACGAAAGTTATGAGCCAATTTTTAAGCCAACATTTGGAACACCCTGTGACGGGTTATTCAAAATTCTGAAATTGTACAATATTTCCACAGTTTTCGCCTTCAAAAATGTGAAAACAGTTGGTGCTTACGATATCTAGGTTAGGAAAAACAAATTCGAAAACAAAAAAACAGAAAAAAAAATTTTTGAAAATTTTTTTTTCACTCCCTGTATAACTGAAAGTGGTCGTCAGGCTCCAAGAATATTTAAGATCGGTAGATAATGTCAAACAATAATATAATCCCAATTTTCAGATTTCAAATAGGTCCAGTTCTCCAGAAACGCCTAATAGGCCGTCGAACTTGGTACATCCTGTATAGCTTCAGGAAAAAGAAGACTTTTCCTCTTCTCGGTTCAACGCTTCCATGCGATCTCAACGAAACCCCTAATGAAACATCAAGAATTTTACGACTTGGGGCCTTATTGCAACTTAATACGGCTACAGAAGTAGAAATTATCGTATCGTCGCCATGAAATCGTTTTATGGCTCCATTTTATTTCCGATCTAGAACGTTGAGAATAAATAATTTCAAACGATTCCTGGAACCATTCCATGGTAAATTGTTGTGCATCCCCTTTTTTCGCGGAAGATTCTAAATTTAAACAACTTCAATGATAAATAAATGAATCTATCTATGTATAGATATTCATCTCTCTGTTGAAAAACCTATGAAAGGTTTCGATGGGACAAACAATTGTTATCGCAGAAGTTGAGTAATCTATAACGTTTCATCAACTATGAATGATTGAACCGACGACAGATATGTATATACATAATTACAAAGCCCCAAAACACAAACACGGGCGCTCGAGGCTCGAGTTATCCAATCATCCAAACAACAGATAAAAAATATAATGAATTCGAGTGACACACTTCACAATGATATCAATTGTCGAAAGGAGAATGTGACTCTTAACCCCAATCAACTCATTGATTCTTCTTCTTTGTTTCGGCCTTAACCCGGATCAGTATTACCCAATCACCAATTATTTTCGCGAAAATAAGAGAAAAACAGAAGAAATATCGTTGTAATTTTTGACGCCCACGCAAACCCTGACCGCATTCTGAGATAAGCCATCTTAATTTTCAATTTCGCGAATTTAAGTCCGCCATATAAGGTGATCTGTTGTGGGAGCTACTGTTGGTATGCACTTAAAATCTCTTGTTTATGAAGGGTTCCAGATGGAACAATGACATAACGTCAGGTCCCCAGAAGAACTACACTGTGCAAAAAAATTAACGCACATTATGGAAATCTCAAATTTATTCTACAACTGAAGGTGTTCTCAATGATAATTATTTTTATCAGAATTATGCATGCACATGCTATCCACTTTCAACGTTTTTCTTCAATACAGATGTTTTTTCCCAGCAGGAATAAAAAAAGAAGATATTATCAGATTTTGAATGTATTGGCTCCATTCTAAAATCAGTTGTTCTCGATCGTAGTGATCAATAGTTTTTCTTTCGTTTGATTTTCTACACTCGATCGCTATGCAACGCGAAAACACGCAATTTGACCCAAGAGGAATGTGCCCAAGCGGTAGTTTTGCGAGAAGAAGGGTGGACATACACAAGAATTGCAGAAAGGTTTGGAGTTTCCCATACAAGTGTGTCCAGAATGTTGCAGCGATTCAGGGAGACAGGAATGAATGTCCGAAGACCAGGACAGGGTAGACCACGGGTAACAACTGCCATTCAAGAACGTTACTTGGGAGTTTCTTCGTTGAGACAACAGTTTGCAACCGCTCGCCTTCTTCAAAATCAGCTTCAGCAAACTCATGGGGTGCAAATTAGCACTCAGATAATAAGAAATCTCCTCAGAGAATATGATTTAAGGCCTCGTGACGCGGCAAGAGGCCCAGCTCTTACCCCAGCCCATTGAAGAGCGCGTTTGGATTTTGCGAGAGAGCATATCCATTCGGAAGAGGCCGATTGAGAAAGAGTTCTCTTTTCACAGATGAGTCTAGATTCTGCCTCTACCATTGTGATCGACGTTTCCTTGTATACAGACGTCCACATGAAAGATATGCTCAGTGCAATTTCCTGAATACTACTGGTTTCGGGGGAGGATCGATTATGATATGGGGTGGAATATCTTTGACTGCTCGCACAGACCTAGTAGTCGTTGATAATGGAGCTATGAATGCTGATAAGTCTATATGGAACATTCTTGAGGAGCATGTAGTGCCATTTGCCCCATACATTGGAGAAAATTTCATTTTTATGGACGATAATGCCAGACCCCATCGTGCGCGCATCGTTCAGGAGTACCTTGAAGAGGTTGAAGTCTCTCGAATGGAATGGCCAGCAAGAAGTCCAGGTCTCAATCCGATTGAGCACGTTTGGGACAACCTCAATAGAAGGCTGAGAAGTTCAGAAAATCATCCAGCTACTCTTAATGACTTAGGAATCCAACTCGGAGAAATCTGGGAAGGATTAGATCAGAACATTTTAAGATCACTCATTTTGAGTATGAACCGTCGTTGCCGACTTGTAATTAACGCAAGGGGTGGAAATACCAAGTATTAAATCACTTATCAGCATTTCAGTATTTTGAAAATTGTTCATTTCTCTTCTTTCACATAAGATTCGGTGAAATCCTGAATTTTTCTTCCATTTAATGTGTCTTGTTTCGTTCAAAACCTTCCCGAGAGAACATAAAAAATAAGTTATAAAGTCAATGTAGAGTTAACTTTCATTAAAATTGAGATCTTCAGAATGTGTAAAAGGTCTCAAAGTTGCTCTTTTCTTGCTAGTGAAGTCTCTGTTGACCTTTCCTAAGGCGTCCTACTCCGTGCCTGCCTCAGACGGCCAAGGCTTGTTCATTACGCCATTTGCATCGTCCTCATCGGGGTACGATGCCCCTAGTTATGCCGTCGAGTCAAGATTTACGTGACACATTCAAAATGGGACTTCGATTGACCGACTTGGTCGTAAAGTTCTGCTCCGAAGAGAGGTGCGTTCTATTCGCAATTTTATTGCCGTTTGTTGAATTCTGAGCGGTGTGACGACAACGAGCCATATTTTATCGTCGACGTTGATGTGCGATTATTATTGTGGTTGGCCCTACAGAAACGTCCCAAGGCTCTCAGATGAATTCCAGTCCTCAATCTTATTTCGCTTCCAAAGTAAGAGAAGTCAATTCGTACCTTACTTACTTCACAACGTCAAAAATCGAAACAATACATCCAAAGATTATCTTAATATATAAAACTCAGTCGGCCATATTGTTGGTTACACCATTTATAACTCAAGATTGGATGAACTGTTTTTTATGAAAGTTTTTTTGTTGGATTCTTCTACGGCGGGGTTAACATAAAATACCATAAAACCCCGAAAAATTTGATAAAATAGAAAAAAATATAGGAAATAATTTTTCTTTCTTGCGAATAACGCCAATAGATGTCGCTCCGGTTAACAGCGGTAGAGCTCTTTCTTCTGATTTCAAATATACCTTATTGAGAGTATCTCTGGCAGTTTTCTATAAATATAGATATTTTCTTCTAAATCAAAGGCAGTTGTGGAATGCCACACGAGAACGATGCGATTTTTTCATATCAAAGGAACCGTGGATAATGACACCTGATATTTATATAATTTATTTATTAACTGAAAGTTCAATTAGGGATTCAAATGACCCCTATTTATTTCTAGACAGAGTCGATATCTTTTTTTAAAGTTTCCTCAACATTTATGGAATATATTGAGGTTCTCAATTTCTTCTTCTATTCTGAATTTAATTTTTTCAATATTTTGCGGACGGGCATTTTATATTTCAAATATCCCCATAAAAAAGTGCCCAATGATGTTAAGAAGGGACTATCCACTGAAATCTACACGAGTAGCACCTAGCCCACTCTATAATCTTTGCTTGTGTGTTTTTCTGTCATAAATTTTGTGTTAAAAACTGGCCAACATTTAAAATGCATGGTGATTAATTGCAGAAAAAATAGAAAGAATAATCCTGAATGTGTATTCATTTCATTACCAAACAAAATGGAAATGTAAGTTTTGAAACTCGTATCATGTAACTGTCTTGTTCATTGATTTTTATTTTCAGTGCTGTCAAATTAATAGAGTTTTCGGGGCAAAAATATATTGTTCTGGACAACGTATAAAGAACTCTTGCTGGGCTGACATACAGGTCTTGTTGTACATAATATTTTTCTTTTATTGTTGTTCAAACGTTCTGTAATTAATATACAGTGGACTCCCGTTAAGACGAACTCCCAAGGACCAAAAGAACTGTTCGACTTATCTATTGTTCGGCTCACCAAACTTTCGAGTTATTCAAGTGAGACTTTACTTCATTGAGAAAAAAACTCAGGTAAACACGAGATCATCATCAATGAGAAACGAGCGTCTGAGCAATGGAAACATGTCCTTAGAGGTCGAAAAATCGTGTGATATTCATCACGTGTGATGATTTGTTTGCGAACCGAATATTCTTCGGTCTCATTCATTAGATAAAAAAGTTCCACTCATGGAGGCAATGGTGGTCAGAAGAACGACTTTTAGAGGTGGAGGTTCTCTTGACGACCCTTCCAGCAGTTCGACTCATCTACTAGACCCTCTAGACTCATTCAGGTGAAAATACACTGGGTAAGATATGTATGAATCGGGTCCAGAACAACTGTTCGACTTATCGATGTTCGATTTATCGACAGTTCACTGTATGAATAAGTTCTTGAAATTGTTATAACAATTATCTAATATGTGAACAAATTTTTGAAATGTTCTCAATTTCATAATTATTGCATTGTAGTTGAATTTGCACAATCATTTCAAATAAAAATATGAAGAATCCAGAAGCATATTTCATTTGAATCATAACAATGTGTAGATGGAAAATATCATCCTGATCAAAAAGCGGAGCCCTGCTTTTGTTTTGTCGATCACGATGTTTCTTTGAAAGCTCGACAAAGAAAACTCGATTCAATGGAAACTTATGAGAAGTATAAGTCGAATTTCGCGCCTATTAAAATAGTTTTCTGTACTGAATAATGTTTTCCGCGCCCTCTAGGTGTCAAAAGTAAGAAACTAGCCAAAAATCGTAGTAAGATTTTAGTACAACAGATAAAGGGCGTTTCCTATCTTTCTAACTCTACAATCTTTGGACAAAACGTAGACTCTTGGAGTGATCAAATCTCAATAAACCGTATGAGATCGTTTGTTTTGGGACGCCACTGTAATTTTAAGTTTCCCAGACACCCCTTTGTTCCAAATCAACTCGGTTACAACAGCAGACACAATACCCAAGCCGCCGAAGAGAGATCATTAGGATGACCCAAAAATCCCAACTCGGTCGATGTCCAGCATTGATTGCTTTTTTTTCTACGCTCGATCCGCACCGTAATGATTGATGATGCAAAGTCGATAATGCCAAATTCGCGGCACAAAACCATACGTCAGTTCCAGAGGCCGAAACTGACGTGCAGGTGAATTATTTTCGAACAATCGGCCAGGCATGAATGAGCCACATCATGGATTCAGATGGATCGCTAGAAGGACGACTGGTTTCAGCGAAATTTCGCGGTGAAAGTGACAGCACGTCTGCAGAAACGCGGCGTTATCCAGATTTGATCGCTATTCGTACAGTACACGAAAGAAAGAAGAGAAAACGAAAGTTACACTGAGAGAAATAAATTTGTTTTTATCAATAAAGTATTTATTTCGAGATTATTCATTAACAGACAAATCCACTTATTAATCTTTAATTTATTTATTAACTAACAGATCTTGCCTCTGAAAGAATTCATTCACATATAACGAAATATTTATTTACACGGTATTTGTTAATATTTAATATATTTGGGTATGATGTATTTCATTTAAACTGCAGTTCTCTTCAAATATAAGATATATTAATTGAAAACATATGTTCATTTGGTAATAAACGAACGTTTGGTTTCTATTACTAAATGATTCTAAACTTCCACCACTCCACGATATGTTTACTCAAAACATAGGATTTATTAACAATGAACAAACCGCATTTGACATGTTTCAGTCATCTTGGTTAGTTAACATTGTTCGGTGGTCAGTAGATTCAACTACCCGACTCCTGCCGATAAATCGCGAAAATCGCGAATGACGCAATCGGATGAAAGGTAAAAATCGAATCATCGATGACCACCCATAGCGAATGAGTTCCCCTTCCAACCCTAACTCCCCAAAGAATTCTTCACGAGCGTCATAGTTCATGAATTGAAACTAACAAACTAACATCGAATTCTGGGAGAGTCAGTAACCGAAGATCAGATGGATCCTTCAACCTTCCCTTAGCGCATTGGACTAGTATTTCGAGGGTCGCAGGTTCAAATCCTGCTCGGGCTGGTCTTTTTCCAGAATTCAATTCCGTCTGCAAAGCCATTAATTTTCAATTTTGCTATATAATTTTCAGACGTTAACATTCATTCATGATTCATGCAGTTTGTTAATTATTACTAAATATATTTATTTCAGTCTAATGCGTCTTTATTCGGTATTATTGAATGTTATTATTCATAAATAAGTGTGATATAATATTGAGTGAAGGTGATTTGCGAAAACTTAAATAAATTCTTCATTTCCATGAAAGAAATATTTATTTGTCGATTTGGCCAATAAATGATTTATTAACTATAACGCATGATCGATAATGTCAAGTGAATACTTCTCTCAGTGTAGGAATGCAACTTGCAAGGATTGCATCGTTAGAAATTTCTCGGTACGTCCCTGGCGCAGCCAGACGGGCCCGGCCAGATTGACAGGCCATAGATCATACGAATCCTCGGAGCAGTTATCAATTTCATAGAAGCGCCTATCGCGACGCACAGAAATTACTATTCGTGTACATCGAATTCGAATCAATTTCGAGCTGCGTTCCACCGGTTGATCATCCGCTTATTTATGGTCCTTCGGCGCGGATCGACACTAATCGATGGACGGGAACGTGTGACGACGACGCGCATAGAAGAAAAAACCCGATCCATTAGCGAGAACCCACCTGGAACGATTTGTCAAAACTAGTTTTAATTGAGTGTTTGCGCTGATGGCGTCGATTCGGGATTGCGGAGGTGTTTTCGGATGGGGAACGATAAATCCTCGATTTTTTTTGGAGCGTTTTTGTGACCCGGTCCGACTAATCAACAAACCGAACCTTCATAACATTGACACTTTGTTAAGAGCAATTCGCGCATCCACCTTTTGCAACCAAGTAACTAAGACCTGATTTGTACAATGTGTTTTACGACACTGTTGAGCAACTGCCGATTCTCCAGTACTTTCTCTATATCCGTAGCTTTCTAGTTTAGACGAAAGCTCAGTAATTCAAAGAAAAAATCAAGAAATACTCATTATTGGAGGAATTTGATGATAGATAAACTTTTTGTGGACCATTTCAGAGCCAGACCATATTCCTTTCAAAAGGTATATCTGAATATCAAACTTGATCACAAGAAGTCTTGCCTAAGAAGTTTCAAAATGCAAGAAATGTTTCCCACCCAATGAGAAACTGAGTTATAATTTTGTCCCACACTAAGGTCTGTGATATTTGAACCAATGTCTTTTGCAGTTTGGCTTGAAAGATTCCATCCTAGACATAATTTTCTGCTTTAGCTTGTCTTCTCCAACAACCACGTCGTTCAATTGTTCTCACTTCAATACACAGCATCGACAGGATCCCGAATATAATAGAAAATCGAACCCCAGTTTCATTCTCGCGAATAATAACAGTTATCACGGTCGCTGTTTCAGAAGTACCATTTTTGAATCGCTGTTACTTTGATGCCGCGGTAATAGGGCAGATTTATTTACTCTAAGTCGCTTTTTTCGAACGCTGCGGCTCAAAAACTGAACGACTTAATAACGTGGCCGTCAATCTGCTCGTAATAAATGATGACTGGCCGTTGCTATAGTCGGTATGCTCTCAATCCGTCAGTGTCAAATGGGGTTCTTCTCATCGCGAAATGGTCGTACACCGAACGGAACTTGAGGTCGATAGGCGTGTTCCACCACGAAATGTTACTTTATGATCTAACAACCAAGAGTTGCTTAGATAGCTCTATGGATCAATTACAGAAAGTACAGAATCACTAAATCCACGCTTATCAATGCAACGAAATAGCAGATCAATATAAGTAAATGAGATTATGTCCAAAATGCGATTGATTTCAATTAAATTCTCAATCAAATTTCATGCGGGTTGCAAGGAACAACCCATTTTCGGCACGCTTCCAAGGTCAACGCACTGTAGCGTTCCAACAATCAAACTGATCACCTCCCTTCATTCTCTGATCCGGTATAATTTTCTATGAGTGCTGTCACGTCGTGATTATCGTATGGTGGAACTAACCAGTCACTGAATCTGTTCGTCGATCTTGCATCAGTGATTCAGTCATAAAAAAAATGAATAAACTCCATTTCATAATGATATGATATAACTCGGCCCACATGAGGCAATTAGAATTAGAATCGACATAATATAAATTGAAGATTAGTGTTATCCGGATAGCTAATTACTCATTCGTTTTAATTTTATCTTCATCTGCGCGAGGACGCTAAAGTCGACCATACACGACAATATCTCGAATTGTATTAAGATATTGACTATTGACAGATTACAGTTAGACACAAGGAATGAACAATCGTGTTAACACCTCTTAATTTAACATCAGTTTCGTGGATTTTCGAGAATGTCGTTGAACATGCATGGGAGTTCGCGAAAAGTCGAAAGAATGGTATTGTGTGATCCTCTTTGGGATACCCGGCATTATTGCCATCATCATTATCATCATCGCATGAGACATAAAGAATGGTCGAACGATCTCCTGCTGGTCATACACATGTAGGCACGTTATCGAGAGGAACATTAAATGGTTCATTTTTTCCGCGTTCGATTAAGAGGTGGGCATAACATCTTCCGTCACTCGTTATACTCAAGATACCTGCGATCGTAAATAAGTATGATTTATGCGATGGTCTCGGGTATCTACCGTTGATCGATCTGAACGGATGGCATACTTCACCTTCGTGATTTAAATTGAATTTTGTCGATGTTGTAAGATGACAAATTCATGTGGATTAGTAATTTTGATTGATGTTACCCCGGATTATTTAGTGTTCCCACACACAGTTTTGGTTCTGAAAACAGTTTGAGAATGATGGACTAACAGGAAAATCCCATTCCAAAAATATAGTATATAACATTACTTAGCAAGGTAAGAGGGTTTTTACTGGCGAATGGGGGATACCTCCTTGAGCCAGTAAAACCCGTTACCTTGCGTGTATTGTTTTTATATTCTATTTGTTTCTCATTTGTAAAAAGGTTAGATTAAGTCCAAAAAATCTCAATAATTTGTCGCAAATGTCGTAAGCTATGGAAGCGTTGCCATGAACATGTCTGTTTATTTTTCTTTACATTTGTTTTGGCGAAAGCGAAAATGAATGTACCAAAAGAAATCATTGAGGCAGCCAGCAGTGTAGCATCAAGTTTATTACCTGCAAAATCAGCTTCAAGGTACGAGCGAGAATACGACGACTTCAAAAAGTGGCAAAACAAAAATAGTGTGATTGGGGTAACTGAAGATGTTTTGTTGGTCTACTTGAATCAACCATCTGCTAGATTCAGCCCTAATACTTTATGGGCAAAATGGTCTATGCTGAAAAGCTGTTTGGAAATGAAAGAAAATGCCCCTGTTCGCAGGTTTGTTTTCCTTATTGAAAAATATGACGTTCAGTTGCCATTTGCAGATTTCAAAAGCTAATAGCGTTTCTGAAACGAAAAATGAGCGTTATACGCCAAAAAAGGCCAAGGTATTAAGTAAAGAAGGGACTGAACAATTTCTTTACAAGCTCCTGATGACCAGTGGTTGCTGGCGAAAATTGTAACAATATTTGGGATTTTTGGATGTTGTCGATGTGACGAAATTCTCTCCTTAAACATGAATGATGTAGAACATATGGAAAAATACGTTATTGTGACATTGCGACAAACAAAAAATTTAAACAACAAGAAGATTCACCATAACCGATGATGGCTGCAGCTTCAAGCCCTGCATGTTATACAGAAAATATGTAACTCTTCGACCTGCTGGAACAAAAAGCCTAAGATTTTTCTTGACATACCGATATGGAAAGTGCATTTCCCTTAATGCTGGCCAGCACACTATTGGTGGTGTCCCAAAGCAAATGGCGAAATATTTAGGTTTAAAAGACCCCAGAGTTATGCACCGGCCACTCTTTTCGCAGAACTGGAGCCACTATGGTTGCGGATTCGGATGGAGATATTTTCAGCACTAAAGCGTGCAGGAGGGTAGAAGAGCACCGAAATTGCGATGAATTATGTCGATGATTCGGTCAACAAAAAAATCGAAATGTCCAGCAAATTATTTGGTAGTAAGGAGAGTACAAATGTTCTGCAGTCCTCGAGTTCAGCAGTTTCTGAGTCAACAGATGGTTCATCATCATCAGTATCAACTCTTTCATCATCAAAAATCTGTGTTACTGGAAATAACAATTGTACCGTGATTTTCAACACATATGACGATAAAACAAAATTTTCTAATGTAAAAAATACTGCTAACTTGTAAAAATTTGCAAGTTAACTGTCAGTTTTACAAGTTAGTGACTTGATAAAATAAAACTTTCTTGATTAATATTGTGTTTTTGTAAACTGACGTTTACAAATGAGAAACAAATAAAAGACTTAACCGTGTGTACCCAACCTCCATTGTCGTCTCCTGAGGGGGAGGTCTCACGATTCCTCCCTGTTTTTTAGCTCCAGCATCCCGGACATGTCACTTTCGGGGGGACAAGCCCCAGAGATGTTATCCGCAATTTGCCGAAACGCCTGGTCGTCAAGTAGGAAGTTTACTCCTTCCATTGGGGGGAAATGGGAGGTACGACGTCTGTTTGATTGTAAAGGATGGCCATGTCCCGGCATCGATCCAAAGACTTCACGGGCAGCGAGAGAACTGGCTTGACCCCTGACACTAGATAGACGGCTGTGGAATCGTAAGTCGTCGACAAATAGCTTGCATGTATACAGGCTGGGGCGATCATAGAAGTTTTACTGCGTCGGATCCATATTCTTTCCGTTTCTCGACTCTCGATGCAAAACATCAATTAAAAATAATTACGTCGGTTTTTTCGAACGTTACGATGATCCAAAGCGGGCGCAAGTTCGCGAGTTGAATAAATCATGACTTTCGATTTATGCTGGAATCGAGGAGGTGCTTCAATTAAAATTTCAAATGTGAAAAAAACGGCCGATAAGGCAGGAGTAAGAACCCGATGTAGTAGGGTTTATTGATCTCGATTGGGATTTAGTTCGGAGTTTTCGCCTTTTGAACGATGAAATTTCAGTACAAGAAATCTCTCTTGTCGAGTATCAATTTCTCCCAAATCTATGAGAGTTGAGATAATTTAGGAGTAGAAATTCAAAGACTTCTCGTATATTTTTTTAAAGGTTCTGAGTCTTTTCGCTCGGTTTCGTTTTGCGGATTTCTAAGGCTTTCAGGAATGTGGAAACAGTCAAGACTTTGTACTTTAGCTATGTACGAAGTAATTTGGAATATGTTACACCGATTTGGAGTCCTTTCTACCATAAATATATCGATAAATTGGAAAGAGTACAAAGAAAATTTACCAAAAGTTTACTTTACCGTTTTGATAGGAGACGTGACTGTGCTTACGAATATAGACTCAAATTGTTTAATATGTCAAGCTTGGAAAATAGAAGAGTAATGTTCGATCAACTGTTCTTGTACCGTATTGTAAATGGGTGTTTTAATTTCCCGTTGATAGAAAATATTACTTTCAATGCTCGTTTTTTCAATGGTCGTCGAAGACAGTTATTTTATGTACCACAGGCTAGGACATCATTGTATTATAACTTCATTTATTTGAGAATTACTCGTTTTTAAAATTGGCATGTTAGCGAAATTGATTTGTTTAATTCATCCTTGATTGAATTCAAGCGGAAACTTCTTTTGCATTTGTCAAGATATGAAAATTAAATAGCTGATTTCTTGTATGTTAGTTATAGTGTGATAGTATGATTTTTAATTTTATATTTATAATACCATGTTCACGATATATTGAATATTATATTGTTACATTTGTAGTGAATCCCTGTCATTGGGTTCATCCTGTTGGGGTTCCAGTTATGTAAATAAATAAATAAATAAATAAAAGTTTGAATTTTCCCGAGAAAATCCATTCTTTGAATGAGGAAATACGAAAAAAAACTCAATTTTGAACTCTGTTGAAATACAGATAACTTCGAGGTTTTTTCATTGAAAATTCTCATTTTTGAGAGTCTCCGAGAAGAAAGGCTGATGCTTCTTTCCGATAGCGTGATATTGAGAATATGATACAGAAGGTCACAAATTCTTTGTCAAAGTTAGAAGGGACGAAACATCAAAAAATAATTTTTTTCAAATTGGAACCCTATTTTTTCGAAGCATTTTCGAAATCTTCCTCAAAAAATAATAGGAGCATACGTCCAAGACTTTTATCCCAAAATGAATATTATTCGAGATATTCAGGAAATACGATTTTGTCTTCAATTTTCAATCTTATCTCGAATGTGTTTCTTACTGGAAAAAAATTTGCGGTCAAGTGAAATTTTGGAAATCACTGTAATTGAGAAAATATTTCTTTATAGTTCAGACGAGTTCAATTTATCTTTATTTTTTAAAGCTTAGGATAGTTTTCGCAAATTCTTAATTCTGAAGAATTTTTTTTTTGTCATGGTAGGGAAATTTGAATTTTCAATAGTGAAATTGTTGCATGTTCTGTTAATTATTCTTTCGGAAGCATTAAAAATTATTAAAAATTATTTTTTTCTGCATTCCTGAGAATTTTTAAAGTTGATTTCAGTAGTACTCTCATTGAGAACTCTAAACCAAATGTTGCTCTCGCATTACAGATAATAATTCGAAAACTTAACTCGTCTGAACTATTTCCTCGATAACAGAGATTAACAAAAAATTTCACTTGACCGCTAATTATTTTCCAGTGAAAAAACACATTCGGAATAAGATGAAAATTGAAGACAAAATCGTTTTTCCTGAATATCTCGAAAAATATTCATTTTGGGATAAAAGTCTTGGACGTATGCTCCTATTATTTTTGACGAAGATTTCGAAAAATTTTTCAAATTTTCAATTTGAAAAAAACGATTTTTTGATGTTTCGTCACTTCTAACTTTGACAGAGAATTTGTGACCTCCTGTATCATATTCTGAAAATCACGCTATCGGAAAAAAAGCATCATCCTTTCTTCTCGGAGATTCTCAAAAATAAAAATTTTTAATGAAAAAACCTCGAAGTTGTCTGTATTTCAACAGAGTTCAATTTTGAGATTTTTTTTCGTATTTCCTCATTCATAGAGAAATTGCTCGCGAAAATTCAACCTTTTGGAATCGAAAAGACTCAGAATTCAATGGAGAATCTATTTATGCAATAAAAAATGGGTCTTTCCATTTGAAAAACGAAAGTCCTAGAACCTTCAAAAAATTTACGAGAAGTCGTCTTCTTACTTAAAGCTCCCCTTTAGAATTTCAATCCTGAATCTTGTGTCTTTCCTAAAAATATTCTATAGAGCCATATTCGTGAAAAACCCTGTATATTTATTTCAAAGAAGAATCTTTCTATGTATTTTACCATGATTACGTTGGTCTCTCTCATTCGGTAATGAATCAATATTATGACTACAAGTTGATCGTCGTTTAGTAAGTTCACAGAGCTCCTTTTGGCAAAAAATAAAACATAGAAGCAGGCGTGAAACCCAGTATCCAAAGCAACCTTTGCACTTTTTTTTCTGCAGTTACCGGGCGTTCCCTAAAATACGGAATACTAGAGTCGGGACCTCAACCTGACGACCCCATTTCGCATTAATCTTCTCCCGTTGTGATCCACGCCTAATCTAGTAGAAACATGTAAAAAGCCCACGGACAAAGGTCAGATCCGATTTCTGGCTTTTTTTCCACCCCCTTTTTCACCCCAGACTGCGGGGTGACGCGAACTGCCTGCAAATAGAGACAGATGAGGGGGGGCAGTTCGCTTTCTGGTCCACCGCGTCGGGATTTGTACGTGATTCTCCAACTATCCCATTACCGGGATTCCGCATCGGGCGATTTTAATACGGGTCCGCCGTGAAAATGGAAAATTCAAAGGGGCGGATTCGAATGGGGCGGTTTAGAGCTACCGCGGATCGTCTGGATGAATATAAATCAACGATAACGTGTCTTTTAAGGGGTCGATATTTTTCTGCACGCGGCTCGGAGAACATTGAAACGGGACTGGGCGAGATTAATGTTGAAGAGACGGAGTTTTACGGAGAGGATGAATTTATTACTGACTTTTTACTGGTGGATTTGGACCAAGCCAAAGAATGGAGTCTAGAGCTTATTTGAATCCACAAAAATTTGGCTCTAAAATTTAACAGTGTGTTATCATGTGAGTTTTTGAAGGGCAGATTCAACATTTTCTCTCGTAATTTCCACTCAAACACTTGATTTTTTATTAATTGAAGCTTAAGAAGGGTGTACAGGGTGGGCATATTTCGATGTTTTAGCACCACAACTTTTGAACCAGAGGAGATAGACAAAATCTGATACCCCATTCTCGATCTCTTTTTCGGAGAAAATAACAAGAGTAGTATTGATTTTTGGCTACCTTCTTTTGTTTTCGAGTTATAAGCGAAAATTGGAAAAAATGGTTATATCGGAAAAAAATTATATCTCCGCTAGTTCTGATGATAGAGCTCTGAAATTAAAACTTTATACGGGTACTTTTTTACGTAGAATCCAGTGGCATGCTCGTATTTTTTGCAGCATTTTCAATTACGAAGCAATGACCCAAAGTTATGATTTTTTGAATAGGAACACTAGATTTTTGTGCAATTTTCTGAAAGCTTGATTTCTTCTGATTTCAAAAATATATTACATCATATGGTTCGTATCAATAAATTAATATGAGTATAGAAATTGGTCAAGATCCTATATTCATCTGAGTCTCAATACTTTCTATGGTTTCAATTGTCGATAAGCACATAATAACTTATTATCGTATTATTACCACAATTTCTTTCTAGTAGTCTTTTCATTTCTTGTTATAAGAAGCTTCATTTTTCTGTGTTCATCAACAGTTGAAACCATAGAAAGTATTGAGACTCACATGAAAATAGGTTTTTGACCAATTTCTATACTCATATTGATACAAAGCTTACTTATATATTTTTGAAATCAGAAAAAATTAAGTTTTCAGAAAATGGCACAGAGATCATTAAAAAAAACATAACTTTGGGTCATAGCTTCGTAATTAAGAATGTTGCAAAAATGACGAGCTTGCCACTGGATTCTACGTAAGAAAGTGCCTGTAGAATGTTTTAATTTCAGAGCTCTATTATCAGTATTAACGGGAATATAAATTTTTTCCGATATCGCCATTTTTCCAATTTCTAACTCGAAAAGGAGAGAAGGTAGCCAAAAATGAATAAAACTCTTGTTAGTTTCTCCGAGAAAGAGATCGAGAATGGGGTATCAGATTTTGTCTATCTCCTCTGGTTCAAAAGTCGTAGTGCTAAAACATCGAAATATGCCCACCCTGTACAGAGTGGGCAAAATTGGTGATACTTGAACTACAATTTTTTAACCGTGAGAGATGAAGGAAAATGAATGACACGTTACGGTGGTCTTTTTGGAGAAACTGATAATGACATCAACTGCATTTCGATTTCAACTTTGGCCATTATCTCCGTTACTGTTTGTGCTAGAATGTTGAAATGAAAACATTATACAGGCACTTTTTTATAGCAATCCAGTAACGTACATTGTTTTTTTCCAAGAGGTTTCCTTGCTGAGCTATAACATGAACAATATCATTATGGAAACAATAATTTGAAATGGCTTAGAAAGAATCGCAATTTTTTTCCCGTTTCAGAAATATATCATACATAATACATTGCCCTCAGATATTATGAAAAATATTGTTTGTATGTGAAATTTGAATTATTGAGTATTAATTAGGCTGAATCACAGAATACTTTGTCTCTACGCATGGCGATGGAATACTTGATTCAATTCTCCGTGATTTGATCTCTGTTCAGAACAACTGTCAATTCGAAGTCATTATTGCCCCTTAAATAAAACATTTAAACATATTATATTTCCCGTAGTTTTAGAACATTTCCATATTGCCGGCAATAATGACTTCGAATTCTAATAATTGACAGTTGTTCTGAACAGAGATCAAATCACGGAGAAATGAATCAATTATTCAATTGCAAAATAATAATGAAACATATTATTCTGTAATTCAGTCTACTTAATACGCAAGAATTCAAATTTCAAATACAAACTATATTTTTCATGATATCTGAATGAATCAGAGGGCGATGTATGATATATTTCTGAAACGGGAAAAAAAATGGCGATTCTTTCTAAGCCATTTCAAACTATTGTTTCCATAAGAAAAAACACAACTTTATGTTATAGCTCAGTAAGGAAACCTCTTGGGAAAAAACAAAGTACTCTACTGGATTGCTGTAAAAAAAATGCTTGTATAATGTTTTCATTTCAACATCCTAGCACAAACAGAAACGGAGATAATGGCCACAGTTGAAATAGCCCAAATTTCAATTTTGGCATATAACTCGAAAACAAAAGAAGATAGAGGAATGCAGTTGATGGCATTATCAGTTTCTCTAAAAAAGACCACCGTAACGTCTCATTCACTTTCCTCTATCCCTCACGGTTAAAAAGTTGTAGTTCAGGTATCACCAATTTTGCCCACCCTTACATCGCTTCAAATGTGCTGCGAATCGAAATATCCTGAACTAAAATCCACCGATTTATATGGCGCTTTACTATTTTTCAATTAGAACAGTAATCCAAAGTCCACAATTTTTTTTTTTCGAGGAGATTACAGTTCTTGCAGAAGGTTAAAGCGTCTTACCTGATTAAACGAGACCGGCAGCATGCATCTTTGGTCGTCCAACCTGGAGCATTGGATTTTTTCGATAAGTTCGAACATGTCGTTCGTCGTGGCCTTGACCTTCTCGTGGGGCATCCGATGGTGATGGGCTGGGCTGTTGACTCCGATGATGGGGGTGCCATGCCACGTAGTGTTGCTCTGCTGATGCCTTCTGCGAAAAAAAATGGGAAATTAATGCGGGTACCGGCATCTCGCGAATTCCGACGCGTCTTCGCCGAGCAATAATAACGTATTTTAATAACGCGAAGTAATTTGCTTCAGCGCAGCTGGAGTATTGCACGGGAACAGTACTGGATTGCCCGATACTAGATGTCGCCATTTGTCTCAAGTTACTCAAAACGCCCTTACAAAATGGTATAAATGTAGGAGTTTTTATCAGGATTCTATTTCTGGGCGATATATTGAAGACAAGCTCATGCCCGCGGCTCTGCTCGCGTTATATTTCAATTTAAGACGGTACCGATAGGTCCGCAACCCCACATTCATAACCTCGTATCGAAGGAAAGACAGCACATGACAAAACGATGTCGCGTATTGCTCAAATTCACACTCGTTCAACCTACTGTAACTTTGAAAGTATCTATTAGAAAACTATACTGTAAAGAGCATTTTTCATCAGGAATAACTGTCGCAGATAACAGTCACATTAATTTTTATATTGATTCATTCCATGCCAGTCGAAAGCCCTCTTTTAATTGGCCATTATTTTGGATTGAATTGAAAATGTCGGAAATGGCTATCGTGGGTTGTCTTCGGCAGTTAGACATATGCCGTCGCGGACTTATTCATAGAACTTTTCGAGCACTACAAAATTGTCTCCTACCATGTTTCTCTATCTCTTATAGTTTACGCAGCGTCGCCCGTAAAAGCTTGAAAGTACCGGGATTTTTCATAACAACTCGTTATTTTTTCTTATTTCTTCGTTATATAGGGATGAACCCTACATGAAAACCTCCCAAAAAAAATTCTCTACAATAAAGTGAAAGTTTCATCAAAATCGGTCATCTAGTTCACGAGTCCATAGAGGACAAACAAACACACGGACATTCACATTTATAATATTAAGTATGGATAGTCGGATAGTCAATCAGTAGCCTGAATGAAATTCACTAGAAACAAGACAAAACTAGCAAAACGAACCTTTAGTTACTCTCTGGTGAACGCTACCAAAGGCAGTAATCACAGTTACCCATAATTTTTTAGGTACTCCTGGTTTGCTTTGGCGAAATTACTTATATTACGGTTGGTACCGTTCCAAAGACTTCTCCACTTCATCACGAAATCGTGGAGTAGAAGTTATATTCTGCGGTCTTTAGTTTTATTCGATTAATTTTAATCGTGACAATTGACCGCCCACTCTTCGAAACACTTTTTTATTTCCTTCAAGACAGAACAATCTGGAGATACAAATAAAGATTCTTCTTGAATTTAAGTAGGTGTACTGAGACGTAGTCAAAACAGTATGTTTTTAAGATTAAGACGAGGGTTAAAGTGACCTTATTGAAGGATCCATCGAACCCTATTTTTTTATGATTGCGTTGTATTCTGTGAAGAAAAATGATGATAATGTTCCAACATGTTGATGCTCCTAAAATTACTAATTCTTGAGTTATTTAGGATTTTCTGTTTCTATTCATGAAATCTGTTTTACATCAACAATGATAAATGAATTCAGAAAAAAGGAAGTCACTAGTGAGTTATTTGAGTAACTTATCTTCTATGACCAAGGCCATTGTTGATATGAAACAGATTCTATGAATTTGACTGTACGTACGACATGAAATCAGGAAATCCTGAATACCTCAAGAATTATTAATTTTAGGAGCATTAACATGTTGAAACATTATCATCATTTTTCTTCGCATAATCCAACGCAATCATAAAAAAAATAGGGTTCTAATTACGAAAGTTATGGGTCAATCTTGATCCCAATTTTTGAACCAACATTTGGAACACCCTGTGACGGGTTTTTCAAGATTCTGAAAATGTACAATATTTCCACATTCTTCGCCTTCAGAAATGTGAAAACGGTTTGTGCTTACGATATCTAGGTTAGGAATAACAAACATAATACCGAATACACTTATCTCCCTTTCTTCTTGAGTTTTCTCTCGATATTTTGGAAAGTATTTTGACGAATGCAACGATTTGAGTACGAATGTATTCAGAATTAAAAACAGAAAAAATTTTTTTTTTCACTCCCTGTATAACTGAAAGTGGTCAGGCTCCAAGAATATTTAGGATCGGTAGATAATGTCAAACAATAATATAATCCCAATTTTATGATTTCAAATAGGTCCAGTTCTCCAGAAACGCCTAACGTGTATATTGTTCGCTCTAATACTAATTTATCTCCAAAAGCTTTGATCAAGTTGTAAAGTATTCACAATTTTTCAATAATTCACCATAAATAAAAAAAAAAGTTTTTTTCAGTTCTGGCAGATATCATGAATACATCAAGAGAATTATTAACTGCAATAATTTTCATCCAATGCAGTTCCCACCCCCCTGAGTTATCCAGTCCATTACCCCCGAATACTATGAGGGTTTTAATTCCGGCCCTCGAAACAGAATTCCGAGTAGAAACTCTCGAAAGTAAACTTCGTCGAATTCCTACTAGTATTCGAAAGTAAAGAGTGCCTATAGAGGGAAGGGTAGAACTTCACAACTTTTCAGTTCATTAAATTCTGGAATCATCCCTTACAGCTAAATCTGCAGTACCAGTTGAACTCCGCTGCAAGTTTGGAATAGAGAAAAGTTTTCGTTTTAACATCCAGTGAAACTCAAGGGATTTAGTTCATGATCTGTGTTAAATTGCAGAAAAACGACAATTTTTGAATGACATTCGGGTGGAGTGACATTTCTTTGGAAGCTTGTAGAATTTTATTCACGGTTGTCCTTTCATTCTACAAGTACGGACATGATCAACAAGAGGAAAATATCCTGAATGAGTTGGAAAAATGCTTCGTCCACAGCTGCAACTTTGCATACCCTCCTGTTTAATATATGGCAGGTTTCACCGGATGAGTCATAATGAAAGCAGACTCGATATTTCCCATTCGTTTTGATCGTGGGTAAACATAATAGATACGCCTCATATTAGATCGTACTTCTTGAACATGCACGGTTCATTCTGGAGGAGTCCCAAACGTGGGATGGTTATCGATTGAAAATGAATGTTCTGCTGAAGATTGAGTAACGAGCACCTGAGTCTGATGTTATCTGCCTCGCAGAATTGATGATTGTCTCATAATTGAATGAATTTGCCACCTCAGAAAAGGATTGTAGTCGATGGCAGCTGCTTTACAAGGGAACTTTGATTAATAAAACTAAAATTGAATATCTACTTCAAGTTCATACTTTGAATTTTGTATATTTTGAAACAGTCGAGGAAAAAATGGAGTAAAACACAGAAAAAAGAAACTTTTGGATACCATGGATCAGTGTGTCCCAAAATAAGGATAAGATGATCGAGAAAGGATAAGATGATCGAATAATTAGGACAAATACAAATTGGAGCCGGATCATAGATCATACTCCGCCGATTATTACCAATATTTACCTGTATTGATAAAGGTAATTTCGAGCAATAGCGTGACATGGCAGATAATCGACAGAGAACGGAACATATGCTGCCGAAGAAACCAATTACGGCTTAATAAGCATGTAGTCATCGGAGCCAAGTCAGATAGGCACGGGAGATAAACTAATTTTTGTTTATGCTCGAAATTTATCAGATCGAAGAGGCCTTAAGCCGGCTCCGTTCGGTCCAACATTATGGCGATTAATCGCTCTCACATTCCGTTGAATAAATTCATCTCAATGCTGTTCAGTTGCACCACTACAATTGCGATTTGTTTATCGGAAAATTACGTAACGAGAGCACGAAAAGGTTCATAACAGGCGCATCAACTGTACGCTACAAAAATGATACGAAAACTGGAGAGATAGATAGTAGCAGAGATTGGGACAATGAGAACTATCGCATTAGTTGCAAAATTTTCATGTAGCCAGATCGAAATCTGGGCAGTTCGTGAACAGTTATCGTTCGACGGTCTCAAACCAGTCCGATGACGCAAGAGACAATAGCTCGGAGGGAGGCTGCGTTCCTGAGGATCCTTATCACCTCATCAGCCAGTCTAGATAGACAGAGACCAGCAATTCGGTCTCTTAAACAGGCCGACAATGTTCGGCATAATTAAAACAAACATCTTCAACTCACAACGGAGGAATAACCACAACAACAAACATCATTTCAACTATTTCTTCTGGATTTGGATGTGGTCATGAGCTTAGAAACGTGCTAATGTTTGTGAGGTACGATAAAGTTTCAATTAGAACATGGGGTTAGAATTAGACATCGAATGGCAAGTGTTAACTCAACATTAAGTACCAAAGTTCTGCAGAAAAAATATTGCGAACTCATTTATAAGGTGAGAAACTATCTCGACGTGATCTCGGATCACGTAGCGCAACATTGAATTAGCACCTTCACAACCACAAGTACAAGTAGAAGAGCCCGCATTCGAGGTATTCCCGACGCGAATTTAGTGCGTGTCCGATCTACCAGCAACAGATCGGGTCCGATAGGTGTCCCGTCGAAAGTACAAGAGCTACAAGCGCTGTAACGCCGTCACGGCGTGCCATAAAGTGACCGGGGTCCCTTGACCCCGAGGCAGCGTTGCCACATAACAGGAAAACCGAAAAAACCGTAAACCAACCACGATCAAGAAAGGTAACTTGCATAAAAATCCTTAGATCCCCTGTTAGAACGGAAGAAACGGCAACGCTGCCCCAGATTTTGATGCGGAGTGCCATGTTTTGATCCTGTTCCGATACGACGGTCAATTTCGGACGGCGTCTGATTGTGCATCGAGCTGTTCAATCAGGCCGTGTTTGCTGATCGAACTGCTGCGGCCTTTGGCGTTAGATTGGACGTCTGCTTTTATCGAGGAGCGTTGTCGGATCGTTTCCTGTCGAATTAGGTTAGAAGGCGGTGATTCCAACGTGGTCTGGTCAACATCCGCCGATACCTCGACTAATTGCTAATTATTCGACAGAATTGTCCGTATCTGGAGTTGAGTATCGGTGTATCCATCGCTCATAGGGAATTTACATGAAGTTCTTACTCCCATCCATTGAAAATTTTGATACCTCAATACTTCTTTTGCTGGAAAATTTAGAAGCTCAACCTTCCAGACTAACTTTGGACAAATTGTTCACTTCTAGAGCATATTGTTCCACTCAGATTATAACAATCTAGGATGTTCTACTCATACCATGACATCATGGAGCAGAAAGAAATGAAAAAAATGGTTCCACCGACCTATACCAGAAGCTCCTGAAGCAACCAAGAGCTCTCCATATCATTCAGTTTCTCACAGGAGAAGTAGGGAAGTCAAACCAAATTTCTTACGTCACCATGCAGAAAGTTCTCTCGGCACCAAGAATGAATAGGAGAGATAGGAGTCCTTTCGCATGTCCCTCAACAAATTTCTCGCCGAGATAGGTATCTGTCGGCTCATCTCTGAATAGAATAACGAGCGAGATGCTGGTTGAATCGAACTAGCCTTGCTAGTTGGCCAGATACGGAGACTCGATAAATATACGAGGTATCTCCGTTATTACCGCATAACTTCCAGGGTTCTTGCAACGGCTGAAACCGAGAGTATCACTTAATTTTCATCATGGTATATCTCGAGCTTCGTCGATTTTATGAGTTTGCTTGATCTCTGATCGAGTGTTGACGGCGTCTGCAAACGCCGTCAATAAATTCCGGACAGACAAAATTTTTGTCAAATTCAGCATCCTGTTTCTTTTTTTGTGGTTCTCCGATTTTGTTGAAATTTTCACCAGGTATATTATTGGGTCTTGTCATATCAACCTGAAATTTACTTTGCGAAAATACCTGCAGTTTATCCGTTATACAAGGTGAAACAAAACCTTGTTTTATACCCTTCATTTCTAAACACCCTGTGGTGAATTTGAGGCGGAAAATTTAATATCATTCAGTTTTAATTTGAAGTGTGACCCTTTCTTAACAAAAGGTTTCTTGATTTACGTCAGTATCTACTTAAAAAAAAAGATACACATTTTCAAAGAAAGTGTTGCATTTTTTCAATTTTTTATAACAATTTAAAACATTACAATACCTTATCGACTAGTAAACATAAACAAATATCTGAAAATTAATAGCGTGTATTTCCACCTCGCTTTCTCATCACTTCTATCATACGACATGGCATACTTTCAATGCATTTACGAATTGCTTCTGGGGGAAGCAACAATTTCTGTTAATGCAGAACAATGCTAGGCCTCACGTTGCACGGGTTGTAACAGAATACTTTGAAAGAGACGAATATTCAACGATTCGTGTGGCCAGCCAGAAGGCCGGATTTAAATCCAATTGAACATGTATGGGATATGCTAGGTAGACATGTTCGAAATCGGCACCTTGTCCGATTTACGAACAGCCCTTCTTGAAGAACGGGAAAATATTCCCCCAGAAGCAATTCGGAAATGCATTCAAAGTATGCCACGTTGTATGGTAGAAGTGATGAGAAAGCGAGGTGGAAATACAAGCTATTAATTTTCAGATGTTTGTTTATGTTTACTAGTCGATAAGGTATTGTCATGTTTTGAATTGTTATAAAAATTGAAAATGTGTATCTTTTTTTTAAAGCAGATACTGACGTAAATCAAAAAATATTTAGTTAAGAAAAGGTCATACTTCAAATTAAAACTGAATTATATAAAATTTTCCGCCTTAAATTCACCACAGAGTGTTTAGAAATGAAAGGTATAAAACAAGGTTTTGTTTCACCATGTTTGACGGATGAACTACAGGTATTTTCGCAAAGTAAATTTCAGGTTAATATAACAAGACCCAATACTATACCTAGTGAAAATTTCAACAGAATCGGAGAACCACGAAAAAAGATACAGGGTGTTGAATTTGACAAAAATTTTGCCTGTCCGGAATTTATTGACGGGGAGTGTATTAAATTATTTCAGTTATTCCTTAGCCTAATGATTGCAAGCCTTGACCAAGTAGGATGCATCCAACTCGCACTGGAAAAAACGAAAGGGTTATTGTTTCACTCCAGCGACTAAGTAGAACGAATGAAAAAGATCCTTCGCGTTAGTTAATAATCGATTATTGCTGAAGCATCAAAGTGTGGTTAATTTAAGCTCATTGTTAGTTTCAATTGTGATACTCGTTTCCGTGTAGTATATACCGTTCGCCCAATGAGGGCAGAGAAAGAAGAAAGTGATTAATGAAGGCTGGCTGATTGATTGCCCCGTTCTGCCTGCAAATTAAGAATAATGTCGATGTGAATTAGTCACATAGGGATGACGAATCAAAATCCAGTTACTAGTAGACGAAGGCTCACCCTGTATACATGGGAAGCTGAATAATGCGAGGCCGTAAATTTCCCCGTCAGAAAAAAACCAATCTCTCGTCGACATGATGAAACTCATGAAAATTCCGCCGACGAACTGAGGACGTGAGTTGAGTCTCCCAAGGTAGGAGGCGTATATGTATACGACCCCTTTCCTACAGGTCGGATCATATTGGAGTGCCACTCGCGGGACTTGAACTCTCGCAAGTCGATCTGTTTTATCTGGTTCACCTGGACAATATTTCTGCCGCCTATCCGTAACGTCAGTAGCGAGAGAATTGGGATGCCTCAGGGGACGTGTTTGGCCCCGAGATATCGGAAGAGTCCTGGTAGAATGAGAGTCATGTCTAATAATTATCCTATATGATTTAATTGACATTTGATTAGAGTTTTAGTCTTTTTAAAGAAAGTAATTCCATCTGTCTTACTGAGAAATAACTTCTAAGTTCCGGAATTTGTAGAGGATAATATAAGCATACGTTTAGCAAATTTAAGAAGTGATGGGCGTTATAGTTATTATTTTCAAATAACAGTTGTTGATAACAGGTCAATCCGTTATTTGCTCCTATTGAAGATATATCTGAGGTCGATGGTGTATTCTATCTACTGGTCTACTGGTTCTTTTACTTATTGGAATGAGTTCGACGGAATCTAAGCCACTAGTCATTTTATATATCGCAGGAGTGGATGCAGTTCCGCAGGAAGTCCCTACTTTTATCGTGATGGAATAGTAGCGGAGGCACAAGGAAGGAAGTAATCACCGATTGATTCGCGTTCTGGCTTAGACAGGAAGCGCGTTTCATGATTCAGACGGTATCTTTTATCCAGCTCCCGCTAACGTCATTTTCTCGCAGAGTGGCTAGCCTTTAGCTCTGTGGAAAACCGCAATACTGCGGAGAAAAAAAATGTGACACATATGGAAATTCCTCGAAATTGGTCTATGTTCACCAACATCTTACGTGACGGATTAATTCTCACCGTTTTCTTTGATTCAGTTTACATCGGTTTAGCTTGAGGAAAAGTGATACAAATGACATCACTTCTGAATTTACTTCTAATTCTTTCTTTAGTAAAAGTCGTCACTGCTTCACTAGCAGCAAGATGCTAAAAGGTAAAGTTTTGCAGGATTGATTTATTTGACAAGAAGATTTTCCCGACAAACTCGCAAGGATCATACAAAAAATAATGTATTTCATTCAGTGAGTTCGAACAACTCAGTGTATGATAAAAAGAAACTTTATCAAGATGAATCACCTATACAGGGTGTACCAAATTCGACGGCCTATTAGGCGTTTCTGGAGAACTGGACTAATTTGAAATCTGAAAATTTTGATTATATTATTGTTTGACATTATCTACCGATCTAAAATATTCTTGGAGCCTGACCACTTTCAGTCATACAGGGAGTGAAAAAAAAATGTCCAAAAATTTTGTTTTCTGTTTTTTTTGTTTTCGAATTTGATAGAGTATGCAAATTTTTTTTCACTCCCGGTATAACTGAAATTGATCAGGCTCCAAGAATATTTTAGATCGGTAGATAATGTCAAACAATAATATAATCCCAATTTTCAGATTTCAAATAGGTCCAGTTCTCCAGAAACGCCTGATAGGCCGTCGAACTTGGTACACCCTGTACATTATGGTTTCTCGATTGTCTTTCATTGACTGCTTAGTTCGGGCATCCAAGTGATGTTTAAATGTTTGAAGACTTTCGTAGAACCCTCAGAGGTCAATGATCTCCCATATTTGAGAAACTAAGTACTTCTGAATCTTGAAAAATAATTCCATGGCACAAGAATTGTCATATTGATAATTTGAGGAAATTTTATTGTGTTCTCAAAGTTTACTGCTGGATAGGAATGTACCCAGTTCACGTATTGCTAGATATCCATAATTATGTATAGGGCGAGCCATAAATAAGGATCAGGGTTGCAAGTATCACATCCGCTCCCGAATTGCCTCCCTGTTCATTCGGCGATTCGTTTAGAGCCCCCTTTCGATGACGCATCAGAGGATTAGCCCGTCATTGCCGCACTCGTAAATAAAAAGCCCGTTTAGATCCACCCCATGCGGAAAATATTCGTAATAATTAATTCCGCGTCCGGTGATGCTTTATCTGACGATTCCCGCACGCCCGATCGTTGCCAAACATAACGACAGCCTCGTTACGTTCGTAAAAACTCGCACGGGCCTGCTAACACGCCTGCACCGGTCTCCTAAAAGGCCATAGCTAACGACGTCGTTCCATTAATCTGTCACGACGCGAAAAACCCTGTTTGCCGTGTTTTTACCGCGTTTAATAAACAAAAGCACGCGGGGCGTCGTAAAAAGGCAATTATTCAAAGGCGAGAAACGCGCCTGTCGTTCACGTGATCCCCTGGATGAGTCTCGGGCGATAGAGGGAGAGATGGCGCTGGTAATTTGTATCCCCGATTAAGTATGCCATTTTTTACATACTCGATGGAACGCCGTCCTAGCAGATTACGACAAGAATGCCTTTCATTAACTAACTCTCATTATGCAGCCCCGAATTTATGACAGCAATAGTCAAGGTGAAAGACTCTGGAGAAAAAATTGATTAAGCCACTTCCATAACCGGATAGACAGTAAATCATCAATTCCTTCGTATGGCTGTCATAAACTTTAGAAGTCAGTAAAGTTGGAAATCGATAACATTCAAAGGCAATCCTTTACTATCATCGGACAACCAGAGACGCATCTCTTTGAATAATTCCTTTAGACCACACGCGTCAACACGAAAACTAACCGTCAATCAACCTGTACATTTCCCCGGCTCTGCAACTAACGTAAAGCGCCGACCAACCGAGTGGTTATCCGACCAATTTATCTCTTCATATGAGGACGTGATTTGTGCACAATCTACCGATTCAGAGGAATATGCGAACATGTCCCAGACATTCAGTAGTATATTTATTTCAGTTATTACATCTGCCTCGCTCTGCGGTGCAATTCTATACGGTTCGCCCTTGAAACGATACAAGCTCGATCGTTGTTTCCTGTCCTGATCTTAGAGAATCGCAACACCAATCATACTCTACTAGATAGCGGGTGACCTATCCGAAGTTAATGTTATTAATTGCATATGTTTGCGTTTTCGAGTAATGTTACCTCATTGTTATTTCGAGAGAATACCCACAACCGACAATGAACAAGAATAGAAAGCCTCAAACTGAAACATTCCTGACAACGCTTCTGATCAAAGTTAGCCAGGCATCAAAACGTCCTAGGTTATTAGGAAATGTATTCTCTCCGTCAAGAACAATCATTCAGTCAGTCAATCATCTACAGACAACGTTTCGTAACTGATATTCGTCCGATATAATCGAATCAGATCTAATACCGACTCATCGATTGAAAAAAACAACGCGAATGAGGTTGTGTAAGAGTTTAACTTTCGTAGCCGCGGAAGTGAAACGGTTGAAAACTGAGGAAGTTCCACGTAATGTTCATTCTCGGAGAGGAAGAACATAAGTCCGAAATATTTCACGAGTTTCGAAATTTTCAGGGCCCAGCAACTTTTATATCGGTTAAGGATCAAAATATGCACAACTATACCGTCAACGGATAATCTCGGATCTCTGGATTTTCCTTGGATCTCCTCGGGATTTTCTTGGATTCGAACGGATATCCTCGGGATTTCCTTAAATATCCTCCGAATTTCTTTGCATCTCTACGGATAACCTCGGATCTCCCCTGGATTTCCTTGGATCTCCTAGGGATTTTTTTGGATCTGCACGGATCTCCTTAGGATTCCCTAGGATCTCCACAGATCTTCTAGGGGTTTTCTTGGATCTGTACGGATCCCCTCATGATTTCCTCTGATCTCCTGGGGATTTTCATGGATCTGCACGGATATCCTAGGGATTTCTTTGGATCTCCTAGGGATTTTCTTGGATCTGCACGGATTTTCTAGGAATTTTCTTGGAGATATGCAAGGATCTCCTCATGATTTCCTTGGATCTCCTAGGGATTTTCAGGGATCCCCCCGGATATCCTAGAATTTTCGTGGATCTGCACCGATTTCTTTGGATCTCTTAGGGATTTTTTTGGATCTCCTCGGGATTTCCCTTGATCTCCTAGGGATTTTCTTGGATTTGCACCTATGTCCTAGGGATTTTCTTGGATCTCCTCGAGATTTCATTTGACCTCCTAGGGATTTTCTCGGATCTGCAGGGATCTTCTCATGATTTCCTTGGATCTCCTAGGGATTTGCATGGATCTGCACGGATATCTTAGGGATTGTCTTGGATTTGTACCGACTTTCTTGGATCTCCTAGGGATTTTCTTTGATCTGCACGGATCTCCTCGGGATTTTTTGGGATCTCCTAGGGATTTTCATGACCTGCACGAATTTCCTTCGGATTTTTTTGGATCTCCTAGGGATTTTCTCGGATTTGCACGGATCTCCTAGGGATTTTCTTGGATCTGCACCGATTTCCTTGGATCTCCTTGGGATTTTCTTGGATCTGCACGGATCTCCACGGGATTTCCTTGGATCTCTTCAGATCTTTTCTGACAACAAACAGAAAACCTTCTCAGGGGTACGCTCTAGTGCAATCTCTGTTATAATTCGTAATGAAACTTCTGCACAGACCAGTAGCGACAGATCTCTGACTGCAGTTACCGCAAGGGTAGATGCAGTTTTTGCCTCCCTTTCCGTTGTTTACAACGGCAAACCGCAATTTAATAAACCCAACTCACTCGTACTTTATTACGCATTCACCCCGCGGATTTTATGTATACGCGCAGTAACGAAACCAGCGGCAAATGTTTGCTTTTCTGTTTATCCCCGAAAAGCACGCGACGGTCCGAAACGTGTCATCCTCAACGGGTCGTCCCATAAGGCACGAGGAAAATTGAAATGTTAATTTATGCGGCACGACTCTTGACACACATATCTGATTTCCGCGCCACATGTTCCTTCATCCGCTTTTAGCGTCACAATTTTCCGTGGCGATAGGTAAACTGACTAGGGAGGGTTGTAGTCACCCCTGCAGGGGGTGTGCATATGGTTGAAACGTTTGTCGAGCCGTATTTCAACGCTGTCTGTAGGATGCGCTCTAGGGGACAGGCACGTGGCCACATGTCCCCAGAGAATTCAATTCAAACCGTGATTTCAAGGTGTGTCACAAGGAAACTTTTTTGAGACTATTTATTTCATTAGTTCAGAATCTTCACTCTGCCATCACTCTTTTTCATTTATTTGTTAGATTTTAATTTTTTCCTGATTGTACTTGATAAATGTACCAAGGGTTAAGTGGTAGAGCACCAATTGGTGAACTTCCCCTTGAGATTTCCACTTGTATTATATGCTTTTGGATCTTACGATCTTTAGTAAACATGTATGGGTGGAAATAATGACATTATTATTATTATTATTATTTCTCTACAATGCAGTGTAGATATATCTTCATATATACAGAATCGATGTTAACTGTGTATGAAAGTCTGGCTCTACGTTGGGGCGACTACTCTTTAGACTTCGGCATTATGCACAATCCTCATAAATATTCAACGATATTCTCGATATACATCGAGACAAATAAGATTATGCATATTGGCGTTGTGTAACAGGCCTTGCCGAAAACTTGCGAAATCAGTTAGGCGCATAAAGAAAGGGAAGCTTATGGAATGAGGAACAGAAGAACTTCCGAGCCATTGAATCGACGCATTCGTTAAATAGGCGACGTAACAACAATTCGCATTCTCGACCAGAAGAAGTATCGTTCAAGTTTTGGACGAAAATTTGCGGCAGTCATTAAAGCGATCCTTGTTATAGAACGGCAGAGATTTATAACGAGTTCATTATTCACGGCACCCGACAACAGAGTAAGTAATTAAGTAACACCTACGTGACAGTGCAAACACCGGCTACGGAGATCTAGAGCGGGCTCTAAATTTGGGCAATCCCAATTTCAAGGTGAAGATCAAGAAATCGTTGTACGGACTATCAAAAGGATATTCCAATCTGTACTGAAAAACTGCTTTGATACTGCCTAGGGATTGATACTGGGGTCCCTCAGGGGTCATTCCTAGTCTCCAAATTATTTTATTTAGATAGGGCTTTGTTAACGTTGTTTTCAGAATCCTATATATTCATATTTCAAGTAGATAGATAGAAAGATAGATAGAAAATCACTAAGAGTTCTCTTATATAATGGAGAAAGTTTGGTAGAAGCATCGCAGCAAACCAAAATAAGGGTTTATTGTGATGTAAGCTTCCATAGTGAGTTTAAATCCTCAATGGTATGTGAGTAAAAAACAACATACACTATCAAAATTGAATTGTGATCAAACCTTGCACTTGCTCCTAAGTAAAAATTAAAAACATATAATTTCAGCTGGCCTGACGATAGTGTGTGTTTTTTTTACTACCAGATTATATGAATCAGGGTTATTGCCCCTATTATATCATGAATAATAATCACGTCTCTCCATCCAATCTGTTAAAGCTGATACATAAGATTGAAACATAATAGACTCCCCGTCAATAAATTCCAGACAGGCAAAATTTTTGTCAAATTCAACACCCTGTATCTTTTTTCGTGGTTCTTCGATTTTGTTGAAATTTTCACCAGGTATAGTATTGGGTCTTGTTATATCAACCTGAAATTTACTTTGCAAAAATACCTGTAGTTCATCCGTTATACAGGGTGAAACAAAACCTTGTTTCATGCCCTTCATTTCTAAACACCCTGTGGTGAATTTGAGGCGGAAAATTTGATATCATTCAGTTTTAATTTGAAGTGCGACCCTTTCTTAACAAAATGTTTCTTGATTTACGTCAGTATCTGCTATAAAAAAAAGATACACATTTTCAAAAAAGTGTTGCATTTTTTCAATTTTTAAAACAATTTAAAACATGACATTACCTTATCGACTAGTAAACATAGACAAACATCATTTTTAAAGCAGATACTGACGTAAATCAAGAAGCATTTTGTCAAGAAAGGGCCACACTTCAAATTAAAACTGAATGATATCAAATTTTCCGCCTCAAATTCACCACAGGGTGTTTAGAAATGAAGGGTAAAAAACAAGGTTTTGTTTCACCCTGTATAACGGATGAACTACAGGTATTTTCGCAAAGTAAATTTCACGTTGATATAACAAGACCCAATATTATACCTGGTGAAAATTTCAACAAAATCAGAGGACCACGAAAAAAGATACAGGGTGTTGAATTTGACAAAAATTCTGCCTGTCCGGAATTTATTGACGGGGTGTGTAGATCAGGGTTATTGCCCCTATCACATCATGAATAACAATCATGTCCCTCCATCCAGTCTGTTAAAGCTGATACATGAGGGGGAAACATAATATTTACGTTCGAATTTCGTGTCCAAATATAATTTATAGTTTGATTAACATTAATGACAGGGATTTCAAAGAACCCGAAGGAAACCCTTTCATACTTTTCCATCGACATACAAATTCCACACCTAATTACCTATTTCAAGGAACAATGTTGGGAAATTTCCACGAATTTTCAGATCATATCCGAAATAATACGTCAAGTGTTATCGACCAAACAATGAAACAATGCTAAACTTCCTCCCACGCGTCTGCTCACTGCATTGACGTGAAATAGTCCGCATTTGTTCGAAACTTTCCCGGCGGATACAATCGCGACAAAGCTCAGCTTCCAGAATTGAGATTGATCCGTGCCGAGAAGCATCCAAGCCGAATCCAATTACCGCTTTATCGGTTACGTATTGTGTTGGGCCCCTCAAAAGCCTACTCTGTCACTATTCGGGGTAATTACAAAGTGCACCGAGCCTCGTGATGAGATTCTGCACGATATGATGCAGCAGATTGATCTGATCATCGCATCATCACGATTATGAAGCAGATAGCTGAGGGAGAAGGGCTGCTGTTCTTCGATTGTGATCAATACATCCCTTGCAATCTCGTGATATTCTTTTCACTTCTCTTCCTTCGAAGCTGAGTGACATTTCTTCACATCTATTGAAGTCTCAATCCTAGACCTTGGCACCAAAGAATCATAATGTACAAGCAAATTCAGTCACAGTTTCTTCTTCTTCAAGCCCAAAACTCTTTGAGTTTCTTTGAACTCTTCATGAGTATTTGGCAACGACATCTTCGGTAGCAGATTCTGAGTTACCAAGTTTCTTGTACACCAGGATTCAGCTGATACTCAAGTGCTGGTTGTCATTCAACTCGAGTTACCTGGCCAGAAAAAAATGTACCGTAACGCAAAGAGCTCCATCCGAAACATCGATAACAATATACGAAAAAGGAGAGATAAATCCGCTAAACAGCCTCCGAACAAAGCTAAGGAGATCCATCAATGGGGTCTTCATGTTTAATTCACCTGACGTCGTTTGAAGATGGGTTGGGTCGATGAAATCCGAAGAACTTTCTGCTGACTTCAACACAAGATTGATAAAATGATATCCGACCCGAAGGACCAAATAGTTCCTTTCGGTAAATCTTAAGCGATAGGTCCAATTCGAATTGTTAAACAAACAGGGATGGGAATGAGTTGAGAAATGGAATGCCATCGCAACTAGAGTCACGAACTCGATGACAATAGTGGCAGATAGAATTAATTGGTACAACACGAGAAGATAGTTGGCCATTTTGACGGATTATTCTTCATACATAATATAATTAAGTGTGAATTATGTGCTCGAAGCTAGCAGAACTAGCTAGCGATTAAGTTTAATTTGAGAGGACAAAGATGTCATTAGCTCTGGGGCTTGAATTAGGGGTGAGAACGAGCATGATATTTTCAAGAGATATTAAGTTTATATTCGGATCAGGTTGTGGAAATACTACTTGCTCACTTGTAGGCGCAAACTGTCATCGGTGAACGTCTATTTCCTCCTAAGCCTAAAAAATGACAACTAAATCGAATAACGGGAGAGATAACCGTAGCAATAGGAAAACCTCGCGTTCCCATGCTTCAAACCCAGCCTCCCATTGTGTATTCGGATTATCAAGTTTCCTTTAATATCCAAACTTCATTAGTCATAACGAATCTGCGTGACGCTTCGATCCATTGTATACGTCGAAATTCTACGTCGCGACGCGTGATTTATGGTCGCGAAACCGAGAAGAAGAAGTCGCTAACCAGAACCTCTAATTCCCCGTGATTGACGACTTGAAAAACCTCTGAAAAATGATTCAAAGTTACTCCCACCTTTTATCTGAATTTCTCCGAGTTGACATTCAGACCACCGGGAAGAAATAACGATGATATGTTGATGAATATAAGGTCTTGAGAGTCACGAAGAAGAGGTCGAGGAAAAATAAGTATGGACCAACTGGTAATCAACCACAGTTCAGTTAAATTTCAAACGTATTTTTGGCACCACACTGTTCATATGATTTGGTCATGGATGTTGTTACAGTATCTAATCTTCTTGTGCGAACTCTTCTGAGGCCAAGGAATTTCATATACTACTTCTGGTTCTATCTAAAACCAAGGAAGGAGTTAATTTAAATTCAGCGAGAAGGAAAGATAACAGTGGAAAAATGAGAAACATCTATCCGTCGGGAATTAAACTCATATGAAGTGCGCGAAGAACCCCTTCCGACTTCCAGGAGTCTGAATTTTCAATTCGGCAATTGGATGTGATAATGCCGAAAGAAATATGGGGTTGTCTGGAGACGTTGCAGCGTTCTTCCGGGATTTTTGCCGAGATATATGATCTATGCGAAGAAGCTGAGAGCACATAATGGATGTCTTCTTCGTTCGTAGCGATGTTTCATTCTGGAGTCGCATCTGAATTTTGATATTATCGTTTCGGGTCGATAAAAACGTGTTTTTTTGGATTACGTTCAAAACTTGGTGTCCCTACAAACACCATCAACCCTATCGGGACTCGGTCTAGAAAAATCGAAAAGGATTACGGAAAATTGCAAAAGGAAGGACCATTCAAATGCCTGCCTGCCTTCTTGTAGACGATAAATTGAGTGCAGTGTCGATTATTATCTGTTTACGACGTTCAATGCTCTATTTGGCATGTTGTCCAACTCAGAGGTTTCATGGGAAGACACGAGTAGGCTTTCTGACGTTTCCTTAAAGATTGGATGTACTTCACCATATTTCGGAATCATGATGAAATTGGCATCATCCTGACGTCTGTAGAAGAGGTGACAGTCGAAGAGATCTCCATCATGTCTTCAATATGCTTAGCTCCAGAATTGATGTGGTCAACTACATTCAGAGTTTTCGGTGAATGTATCAGCACTTTTTCTATCTGTTCATGATTATACTTGTGACGCATAATTGATCGGCACAGCCTTTTCTCTGAACTCCTTCAAATTCTAATTCACCGTAATTTATTCTATTCTTCGTGGAGATTGATCAGTTTTACAGCCTCTTCTGCTTGTGGACCCTTGTTCCCGGTCGTCCTTATCGACCAGATCCTCCCTGAGGATGCTAAGGATGCATTTCCGTCGTTTTTTGAAGGCGCGACGGTATTTAACGCGAAAGCTTCTCCCAAATGGAGGATCGGCAGGTCTTTTGCATGAATTTGACGCCGAGTGGAAGCTCAAAGGATTCCGTTTAAAGGCCTAATTGAGAGGGGTTTGATTCTATGAGGCACGGAAGTAATGTCAGGGCTTTTCTCACCCCCCTATATTGAAAGCAGAACGATGAATTCTCCGATTTTGTCTGGAGTGCCTTCATCATGACAAAAACGCGCAAGTTTGAGATTATTTGGAGTTTTTGGATAAGCCAGCTTATATTGGAAAGACAAGAGCCTGATAAATCATCAACTGGTAACAGTTAATAGTTTAAAAGGGGTTACAGTACACTACGACCTGATGGTCTATTGTGCAACGTGACAGAGCTTTACAGCTCGCCTTCCAGTCCCAGAGATCTTATGAAATCCAATATCTCATAAGGCTTCAGTGAAGCTAATTCCTCACTCCTACAAGTCTCTTGACCTGTAATAGAAATGATGCACATTCCAGAAGACTTGGATGTTGGTACCTAAATCAAAACAAGAAACATCTTCAGATGCATTCAATTCACAAATTCTTGGTACGCCATAAGCTTGTGTAGCATTCGGATGAACAAATATTCTTCTGAAAGTGGATAAATCCATTCGTTCATTAATTAAATGGCCCATATAGGTAATGAAAGGATCTTCACGAAATACTGTCTCACAATCAAACAGATAACAATGCGCAATCCGCTGAAAGCTTAATCCCTCGCGTTGCAACCCTTTGCTTACTTCCCTCTGATCTCCTATATCGCTAATGGAGACAGGGGTGTCGCCCAATTCGCTTGATGGTCTTCGGCAACCCACCTTAACGCCCTGCCGGTAATGCACGTCTTCTCGACACAACGTATCCATTAAAGCGGGCGTTTAAAGTTCGCGCGACGAACACCTGCTGCTTCTTCTCGATTTCGGTGGCTGGCGCCCGAGGCACACGCGGTCACGGGACCCGCCCAGACCTATCGGGGACGGGATTCCTCGCGCGACAGGTATACGGGACGATGCGCCCACAGAAGGTATGAACAGCGGTTTCCGGAGGGTTTCGGTGTCGCCATCTATCCGGATTTTCAATCAAGCGTCTGCGGTGATTCTGAAAAATTTAGAAATAGGGTTTTCTCACATTTGAACAGCGCTGCAAAGTGTACCCCCTTTGAGAACCATTGTCATCGTCAAGCCTTGCAAATCCAGCCGCGACGATAACCTAGAGAACTATTTACTTTTTTTCCGAAGCTGACCAATTTGAAATTTTCGAGCTGGACAAGAGGTAGAATGTTGTTATTGTTCTCAGCCGAGTCATCCGCATATTTCTTATCTGATAGACATTGGAAAAATTTCCCGAAACATGTCGAATGATTTTGTTCAATTTCTGTCAAATATACGTCAAAATATGTCGAGCAGAATCATTCGACGTCTTTCGGGAGATTGTGACGGTGTCATTTTATCATTGAAGAAAAAATTCAAAGAGCGAAAAATTATTATAGGTAAATCTTCGTACCGCCACTGGTTCCCGACGAAATTGCAGCGATTTCTTTTCATTCATCGTTCGCGGTTCGAAATAATGCGTATCGGGCTCAATCAGACTTTTCTGGTTTTTCCTGCTGGCTTCTTCGTCGACCGATTATTATGATTTTCCCTTCACGATAAGCGAGATATTTCTTGTAGGATTCAAGCTACGTAAAGTTGCCAAATATTATTGGAAGTGCAAATCTACGTTTGTGAATTACCTATTTTGCCTTTCATATTCGATTAATTCGGATTAGAGCATTGGAAAACTCTTCAAAAGGCCGCATATCATCCAGTGAGTAGATAATTCAAATTTTCACTCAACAATGCCTTAATCGACAATGATGCTTGCAGGAGGCCTTTTTTTCTTTTACTTCTACATCGTTTGTTCTATCTTCTACGTTTCGTTATTCGAACATTACCTGGATTAACCTTCCTGAGATTGTCAAACATACCCGGAGTACGTAGGATGCAGACAAGTTTGATTTCGAGGACAGTGGAATCTTAAAGAACTGGCGTATACCTACTTCCTATTCCCGGAGATATATTCAGGTCAGATCCAGACAATTTGAATTACTTTCTTGATTTGAATTGGACAGTTTGAAACATTCCAAGGATTATTGCCAATTCCTTTTTTTCCATTTTAGTCACATTTAATTCTTAATTCATATAATATACAATATAATTCTGTACTGTTAACTGTAAAGCGCATATAACGTTATATACGTCGACTTTTCATATTGTTTTTCTAAATATTTACTTTATTACCATCATATATTTGACGTCAGAATTTTGCATTTAACTTTGTTAAACCTTCTGAGCAATATTTGACAAAAAGTTCACTCCGAAAACTTTTCTTCTACCTACTATCTCCCATATATCATTTGTATCATTACTTCGACGAACGAGGTAACCGGTGGAAAATCAAACTATCGTGGCGCTCAAAAATTTCAACTGTATTTCACCCACACCCACTCTCCGATTGAAGGGCAGCCGGTTAGTCAAAAGTTAGGTAGCAGTCTAATTTTCTTTCTTCGTACTGCAAAGAGTTTAGAGTGTTACAAAATCTTTCCAATGTCTATGAGATAAGAAATATGCGGGTGGCTCGGCTGAGAACAATCACTCTGTATATTGAAGCACTTCTTCTTTTAAATATCTTTATTCAGCTAACAATTTCGGATTCATGCTGATCGTGATGAAATACAAAAAGATAAAACTACAAATTGACACAGCCACATATTGTATTCAGGTTAATCGGTTTATTCCTCGGTTTATTCGAGTATACCGAACATAATCGAGTTCAATTGAATTCAAAACATTTCACTGCAGGAATCTCTTCTCGAAAATCATTTCCAGGCCTAACGTTTTTCGTTTCTTCGAAATTCGGGGTCAGCGTGTGGTCTGCCCCTAATTTTCACGGCGATCCAATAAAAAAAACCACGAAATTGCCGTTCGACCGTAACAAGTTCCGTTCTAGGACCTTATAAAACTGCGGCAATTATTCCGATGAAAGCGGATCGTGTCGAAGTTCATGAAAACGTCGTAAAAAATTGTTTCCTAGGCTCTCAACCGCGTTTTTTACGGGCCCCTGGCACGTGATCGCGCGAGGAACGGACGTATCGCTGGTCGTAATCTATATCGTTTTCCGAGCCCTAGGGCGATAAGAGGTTTCTGTTTCGCACGTGAAGGAGCCCCGCTGACGGTGAAGTTTATCATCGGTCCTTCTTGAGGCGATTGAAGGGAACTTGTTTTCGATATGAAAAATGTTATTATGTTGTGGTTTTTCTGCCTCCCCTTGTATATCCCCAACTATCCTGGAGCAGTTTAGAGTAGGAAAAGCTTTTCATCGAAATGTTTTGGGGTATTGAAAGATTATTTTGTTAAATCAGGAATTCAACATTTTAGGGATATTTCAAATCATAAAAAATTTGCGAAAATGTGTCGACCCTTTATTTGTCATAACTATGAAATGTACATGGAATTTCTATAAATCAAAACTGTTTCTCTTTGAGTTTCGTTTTTTTTACCGGAGAATTTGTTGTGATTTCTTTACTCACTGTACAATTGGGACAGCTTAGAGTATGGTCGGATGGTGTATGAAATATTTGAGTACTATTACTACTACTAGGTCTTATAGTTGTGGTTTTAGATCCATTGCACATACAGATTGTTTGTAATCTAGGTGCAATTAATAATTATGGGAATAATTTTACAAATTGTTGATTTTTTTTGTTAACCAAATGAAATTGTACTCAACCAATTCTAAATAAAATAAATATTAAAAAACATCGTGAATATGTCTAGAGTCAATAAAAAAATTAGTCATTGATAACCAAACAATTTTTCCGAATAATGATGAAAAAATTCATAAAGTCAAAAATTCTACAGACACTGGAGTTCAAGCAACATTTTCAATTGAGAATGAAAACACATTGACGATTGAATTTTCTATATACCAACTGCAAAAATTTTCATGGTGTTGGGAACAAGAATAATCATTCAATCTTCTTAATATCAAATAATTCGGTGAAAATTGTTCATTCCACCTTAGAATGAACGCCAAGAAGTCCACTTTCAATTTAAAAGCAAGATCGAGACCAAGAAAAAAATTTCGAGAGTGAAAAATGAATTAGTAAGCGCAGTTTTCGACTGCCCCTCAACCTACAAACGTAAAATCTTTCCCGCAAAGAAAAAACCAGATCCCTGATTACCCCAAACTTCGCGAATCTCGCAACGGAGTTTCCCTCTCTGGGGAAATACGTCCGAAGATTACGAACTTTCCGGTTCTCCTCGCCGAAAAATGGGTTCGCAGAAAGGCCCGAAAGTTCAGAGGCCGTTCCCATTATATATTTAATTTTTTTTTTCCGCTCCCGGGCCAGGTAGATTTTACGCGTGGCAGCGTCCCCGTAAATGTCGAATAAATCGCGCGAAATGAAGAGGCTGTCTACGTTTTAGGTTGGAAAAGGTCGGTTTTGAATGTCAGAATTCGTCGTGGAACTTGAAACGCAGTTTCGACTCGGTCGGGGCAAATGTCGGGTATTTTTGGGACCAACAACCTGGCCTCTATTCTTCGAAATGCTCTTTGGGTCGACGGCATCCATTTCTGCTTCGTTATCACCGACAAACAAACATTTTTTTGTATAACTGTCATTAAAAATGTTGACAGCAAACAATGTTAAAATATTTTTAACATTAGTGTTAAAAATATTTTTAGCACTCAATTTTCTTATGATGAAATCAGATGAGAAAAATTCAGCAATTGCAAATTCTTATTATCAATATTAAACAATCATTACTTATGAACATTAATATTAATCGTAAAAACTAGAACAATATCTAACATTAATGCCCTGTGACGTTAGGGAGCTTCGCAACACATTATTAGAATCCTCAGCACCATCAGTACTTATAGAAACCGGCAGTACAATATTGGATGATGATGATCCAAAATCTGTTGAGGTTGGGAGAAAATTTTTTCAGCAATGACATTTCTATATGCAATGGAATGATCAACATAGCCCTCGGCTACCGTCGTAGACGCAATGAAGCGGAGGATCTTCGAAAACAGTGTCCTGTATATTGCTTTGGCTCTGGCAGTTTGAGGAATTCCGCAACAATAGATGGAATTTTCCCAAATGTATATTATTGGCAGTGCATTTATTATTCATGTAGTTCAGGAAAAAACGACGATGTTTGATGACAAAAGGGCGCAGTGCAAAGTACTTATGAAAATAGTCTACATAATACTGGAAGAACGACTGACTTTCGTTTTTGTATTTGGAAGTTGTATAAACAATGATTTATTTGTTATTCAGATGTCTTCCACTGATAAATTACACAATTCTTCACGCCGAGAGGCTCCAAATAATCCGAAAATAGTTGCAACCTTAACCATCAAGTATTTCTCATCTGGTGCCTCCTTTATAAACTTTCCAACTTGTTCACGAGTGAGAATTTTCGATTTTTAGGGACGATATCCTTCACTTTTCCGTTTTAAATATGCTATTACCTTAAAACATTTACTAACATCCACACCATTCTTAACACTTTATCATTGAAAATTTGCTCCACAATGTTAATGAACTCCATATTTTTTATTTTTCTTCTGAGTATTCTAGGAACACAGTTTCACTGAAGTTCCCTTCTACATTTTTCAATTTACACCATGCCAGGAAATTGTTATATGCAATATCGTACTGCTGAACAGATTTTTTAGGTAGGAGTTCCAGATTTGCTCTTCTTGCAGACTCTTCAATATCGAGTGGAACAACCAAATCGTCACTTTTATTAATAATTGAATATTAAAATGAATTTTGAAGTTTATTGTCATTGCAAATTCGCCCATTTCATTATCAAAATAGGGCAGTTGTACAAAAAACATTGTATGGTATTTGTGTTAAAAGTGATTTTATTTTGTTCGTGAAATTGTTCAATTCGCTCCGCTCATTTCAGAAACTTTTTCACTCAGAAAATAAAACGTCTTTTTTAACACTCATTTCATGAATAACTATTTTCTGGAAACTCAAAGTGACAATTTCCTTTTAACGTGATCCTTAAACACTTAAGTTAAATCCATGAATATGAAAAACATTCTTATGTATTACCAGGAAATATGATTGAAACCTGATAAGGAATCTTGTCCAAATATTCAATGATAAGCAGCAACTTTGATTTTCATGTCATCATCAGTATTTCTCGAGGATATCAAAAATTTCATCATAATATCGACCATAATACAAGAGTATTAGAGTATTTTGACGTATTTTGACCTCGATAGATCAGATCTCCAAATTCGTCCATTAAGTCTTTATTGTCCAATACCACTTCCTATTAACGGAATAAGCTATCTATAGAAAAACAAGATTACTTCTGGACTTCTTCATAACCACCTCGCGTCTTCGAGCTAATCGACTGTGAGCGATTTTTTTCTGATATCCCTCAACCTTCACCGAGTGTCCGACATGCCATAATAACTCCATTTAATCGCACAGATCATAGCGGTACAAATCCACCATTACCGGTCGATTATGTAAACCGAGCTTTGTCCAGTCCCACACTTTATCGATCAACGCGACCTTGATTGAATTCTTTCTCTCTTTTCGTTTGTTCCCCTGGTTGTTTGAAATTTGACTCTACACCGAAGAAAAAAGAGTTGAGTAGGTTTATTTTCACACCCTGTATCTCTAAAGCGGGTCACGCTGTTCTATACGACGCCAAAGTTAAAGAGCAAAAATCGAAAGTTACTGATTTCCAGGTTAGTCAAAACGTCGATGTATAAAAGCGAATTGGTGTGGTATTATTTCAACGATTGTCAGAATGACAATTCTCGTAATATGTCTTAGTTTTTGGTTCTGAAAAATATTCTGTTTTCTTGTGTTATAACATGTTTGGTTTATCTATGGGAGATGATTGCCTTTCATTGGGGTCCCGTAGCGGTCTTCAAACATCTGAAGTGCCAAAAAATCATCACCTGGAAGGTCGTATCCGGTTTGAAAAAACCCTCACGACCAGAGAGCAACAATTTGTGGATTTTGAATTTGAATATCGAAGGAATTTCGAAAGACAAGTGTGATTACGTCTCCAAATTAGCTGATGAACATGGTATCAAAGAGATTCTTCTGCAGGAAACCCACACGGCAACAGAAAAAAAATCCTCGTGAAAGAGGACAGTTGAAAGGTTATGTATTAATTGATTTCTTACAAGTTTAGCTTGTAATGTTGAAAAATTATCAGTTTCGTAACTTTCAACAGATTCGGAAAGGGGAAATTGATGGAGTTTTTTTTTCATATCTTTCAAATTTTGTGACATTTCTGTCATAAATATTTATAAACCTCCGAACATTATTTGGCCAAGAAATCTTAATGTTGATGTTTTTTAAAGTAGCAAATGCATTTCCAAAATGCATTCGATTTATTCTGATTAATCGGTTTCTTTTCTGCTTTTGTCTTTTTTCATTTCAGATTAAGAATTACGAGTCGTTTTGGGAAGAATCTGTGTATCCGAGCCCATCGACGGATAACATGAAGATGATCACACTGATGTCTTTCAAGATTTTCTTGCTATTTGATATTTTATGTTATTTTGTTTACGGGGAGGCAGGTTTTTTCGGCTGAGTTTTTTTCCCCTGGCTGTATAGTATCGTATGATTCTATAGTATCATACAAAGAATGCTATGATACCCCGTTCTTTTTTTACCTCAGCTTAGGTACTTTTTGTTTCAACATTTATTGTATTATTTTAGCTCTCTTTTTCATAAGAATATATATATAACGATTTTGAAGAGCTCCGCCGGTTGAACGAACGGCAAACAATGGTTTCGTCATTAATGCCCCTCCTCACCCCATTCAATAGTCAAGAATACGTACAATTACTTCTCCTATTTGTCTTTCCTGCTGCTTCAATCCCCAGTTTTAACGTCCTCATTAATAGAGAGTGATCATTAAGGCGGCAAATTAAACGGGAGCCAGCCTGTTATTATTTACTTTTAACCAGGAAGATACAGGTGAATCACTGTGGTTATCAGCGTTCAGAAATGAGAAAAAGTCACTTTTCATCACGGGCACGTTGGTCGTTAACCAGACATATGGGGTATTGGGAAGGACTTTAAATTTTTCAAACTAGGCGAAACTATCGGTGTAATGACTAGTGAACAACGTGAACTAGTTATTTGTCGACAATGAACTCCTCGCAAGAACGGTATTCAAGGCTATTTGCAGGGACGGGCCCAAGGGGGGGATGGGGGGGATGATCCTCCCCCAATGTTGAACGAAGTTGGCAAATTTTCAAAGCAGTCGGGAAATTTTCAGAGGAGTTGAAAAAATTTCAAAGCAGTTGGAAAAAATCTCAAAAATGTTGAAAAAATTTCAAACCAGTTGGAAAAATTTCAAATCAGTTGGAAAAAATTCCAAAGCAGTTGGCAAAAGTTCAGAGCAGTTGATAAAATATCAAAGCAGTTGGAATACATATTTCCGAGAGAGTTATGAAATTCGAACTAATCTGAATTAGAAAAAAACAAGTTTGCAATCAGTACTTAACAATATATGTATAGTCGGCAATAAATGGTATTCAACCCAATATTTTTTCAATCAACTGTTTGAAGAGATGCGGCTTCAAGAAGTAGGTACTCAGTAGTTGTAAATTCTTCAGTTACGTCGCATGGACTGTGTCATAAAAAAACCATCTGGTATCATAAATTTAAGCTGTTTCTATCAGATAAGCAGAAGCATCATTAGGTACGCTTTTCGTACATTGTGTTATAGTTTTGCGAATAAAAATATTTATGTGTAAATGAATTTAGAAAATGAACCGAAAAAGATTCAAAGTGAAGTTTGAGTTATGTGGTCTGTGGTGCCTTATAAAAAATTACTAAAAAAAATTTCATGAACAGAAAATGCACAAAGGACAACAAGTGTGAGAGAAAATTATGGGTTGTGGCCATAGAAAATAGAATATCGGAAGGCAATTTATTCGTATTTTTTTTAACTAAAAAAACTGAAATTAGCTACACAAATCCATCACAACAAAAATTGTTCGAAACACTAAATATATGCAAAGAGTTCGAAATCGCCAACTCAAATTAGGAAATGATGTTCAAAATTGTTTTTACAATATGACTGATTTAGGTCGAAACCGTTTCCCTACTAAGTTGGGAATCTGTTTTTTTTTCAAGTATCTTGATTTATGATGATTGCAACTTTGACACACATTTTCTGTTTTAATTTTTAGTTATGTTGCTTCTCTTTATATCATGGAATCCATAAGCAAAAGGAAGGCTCATTTTTTATCAAATGAAATATATTTTCTGAACATTTTGTTCCTATTATTCTGTTAAATGGGCCCATGTTAGGAATGAGCAGTTTCAATATTATGAATCTCCTCAAAGTGGTGACTAATTAACTTTGATTTTTCATCTACATAGCATTCAATCCTGTATAATTCTTCATTTTATGTGAAAATATCTTGTTTTATGATACTTGAAAATTTGAGATACACCAAAGAATGAATCTGAATTAAATTGAAGAATGAAACAAGAAATGTATCTCAATGTACTTCTCACAAAAAAAATGATTCCATAAAATAAAAAACCTCACATAATTGAATATTGTGTAGTTGGAAAAGCAACGTTAATTTCTCACCACTTTGATGGGATTCACCGTATTGAGACTGCTCATTCCCAATGTTTACTACTTTCACAGATTAAAAAGAGTAGATTTTTCAGAAAAAATATTTCTTTCTTTGAGACCTGTCCCATTCTGTTGTCAGGCCCGGTTTTGAGTTATTGAGATCGGTTGATCCAATTACCGCCGAGGGCGCTGCGAACTGTAGTTTTGTTTGGACATAGAGAAAGAGGGACTTATCGGAAGTGAATTGTTGTGCCAAGTCATCAAAGTTAGGAGACGAAATTGGTTTTCACAATTTATTCGTCATTAAAATGAACAAATCCAGAACTGGGAGGCGAGCTGTAAAGAGTGTGGTGAGCGACCATAAGGTCGCAGTGGACCCTTTTTATTTGATCTTCGTCCTTATAAAATAGAAGTATCAGTTGAAATCTACACAGCGCCAACTTCTCAGTCTCCCTTTAAGACATCCCGTTGAAATCAAACGCGTAACATTCCGATCTCCGCTTGCACCTGAATAACCTGATGCCTCCTGCGAAAATGAATCGCAGAGCGATCGTTTCGTAAATCTCCAACAAAGTATCGTACTGGTTTCTCGTATTGCCTAGCCTGCCACCTCGCCAGAATAATAAAGATGGCATTTAAAATACGACCGCCGCATGCGTTTCTAACTGAAAAAAACCTTTTTTTCCTGTCGGAGAACCTCCTTAGCGAACGCTTTAATTGCACTGGTTATCGGTTACTGGGCTGAGACGATAGAGCGATCGAAGAAGAAGACTCCTGGAGCGATATCTCTGGTTATGGACTTGAGGAATTGAAACGTTGTTGCTGATTTTTTTTTTTGCATACGAGAGCTGTTAGACGTCGCTCATCTTTCGGTCTTATTTGGGTCTTGGGCTAAACACTCATAGATTTCTCTGTTATTCATGAACCATCTTGAAACCATTTGAACACACTGATAACTAAGATGTAAGTAATGATGTTAATTCCAGTATGACTGTCATAGGAAAGTTCAGTTGTTTTGGCACATAGTCCAAACATGATGGCTACAGAAGAAAATACTAAGATTCTGTAGGAAGTGTTGTCAATAGAAGATGTAAATCATCCAAATGGTTTCTGAAAATCAAGGAGGAATCCAGTTCCTCTCGAATGAAGAATGTTTTTTAACTTCGTCGTTTACCATTATAAGAAGGAGTTTCTGGAGAAGGAGAAAACTGAAAGAGAAACACTCTGGCAGAATCTCCCAGGGTTGGATCACTACAAAAAGTTCCTTCGGAATTTTGAAACTGCAAGATCCAAAAAATATTTGGATCTCCAAATACACCTCCTCACTGGCTTTCTTATAGGGCGTTGTCGCCTCAGAAAGCACTTGCTGAGAATGGGCGTATCGGACACTGACGAGTGTAGATTCTGTGGGGAGGAGGAAGAAACTCCTATTCACATAGTCACAAAATGCTTTAGCATTGTAAGCCAAAGGGAACAATGCTTTGGTCAAGAGACCTGTAGGAGTGAGGAATTAGCCTCACTGAAGCCTTCCGAGATACTGGATTTCATAAGATCTCTGGGACTGGAAGGCGAGCTGTAAAGCTTTGTCAGGGGGCACAATAGACCATCAGGTCGCAGTGGACTGTAACCCCTTTTAAACAATTAACTATTGCAGCTGTTTACATCTGACGAGTTTTGGCATGATTTTTAAATTAAGGATTCATTCGAACGGAATTTGAATGAAAGAGATGCAGAGATTCATCAACTGAAACAATCCAGACACCAGTCGATTTGCTAAGCTTCTATCTATCTAAATTCTACCATGAGGCAACAATCTTGTAATCTCCGGAACCTTCTCTTTTATACTGAGTAATATACATTTCTAGTGAATCGAAGTGGCTCGGTATGCAGTAATAGATAAATAATTGCATAGAAACAAGAATACATCCTTGTGGGACCCCAAATCTGTTACACATCCCGCATATTTAACCTAGGACCTTCGGTCAAAAGACATTTTCTGCATAAAAAAACCTCAGTAAAGTAAATTTATGCCTGCTGTTTTCCTCCGGACCTCGATGAATAATTCAGGACGCCTCTGGACCGACTGAAAATGCCCCCTCCCAGCGCGCTAAACGTTCCGCACTTACGGAACCCGCGCATTAAAATATGCATACGACTCCTGGGGCCCCCATTCCGGAGCCTTAATTTTGACGGTCCCAAGGCGGCGTCGATTTCGGGGGCCCCTGTATATGCGGTTTTGGAGGGGGCTCTCCAGAGGTCGAGGTATTCGGCATGATCCACAGAGAGGTAGTAACTTTATGGTGATTGCGTTATGGGGAAAGGGTTGAATTCGTCAGGGGTGGGTAGCAGGTTAATCGAGAATGAATTCTGTGGTTCGATTTAAATAGCTATTTGTTTACGGGAAAGGATTACTTTCAAAACCAAAAAATTAAACAGAATTCTTTCAGAAGGTCTCACAAGATTGACCGAAAGAGTTTGAATGTAACAATTTCGACCCATATCTTTTCATTAGGGGCACGTGCTATAACTTACATCACGTTGCAGCGATTCAGGGGGACGGGTATGAATGTCCGAAGACCAGAACAGGGTAGACCACGGGTAACAACTGCCATTCAAGAACGTTACTTGAGAGTTTCTTCGTTGAGACAACGGTTTGCAACCGCTCGCCTCCTTCAAAATCAGCTTGAGCAAACTCATGGGGTGCAAATTAGCACTCAGACAATAAGAAATCGCCTCAGAGAATATGATTTAAGGCCTCGTGTCGCGGCAAGAGGCCCAACTCTTACCCCAGCCCATCAAAGGGCGCGTTTGGATTTTGCGAGAGAGCATATCCATTGGGAAGAAGCCGATTGGGAAAGAGTTCTCTTCACACATGAGTCTAGATTCTGCCTCTACCATTGTGATCGACGTTCCCTTGTATACAGACGTCCACATGAAAGATATGCTCAGTGCAATTTCCTGAATACTACTGGTTTCGGGGGAGGATCGATTATGGTATGGGGTGAAACATCTTTGACTGCTCCCACAGACCTAGTGGTCGTTGCTAATGGAGTTATGAATGCTGATAAGTATAAAAGGAACATTCTTGAAGAGCATGTAGTGCCATTTGCCCCATAAATTGGTGAAAATTTCATTTTTATGGACGATAATGCCAGACCCCATCGTGCGCGCATCGTTCAGGAGTATCTTGAAGAGGTTGAAGTCTCTCGGATGGAATGGCCAGCAAGAAGTCCAGATCTCAATCCGATTGAGCAGGTTTGGGATAACCTCAATAAAAGGCTGAGAAGTTAAGAAAATCATCCAGCTACTCTTAATGACTTAGGAATCGAACTCGGAGAAATCTGGGAAGGATTAGATCAGAACATTTTAAGATCACTCATTTTGAGTATGAACTGTCGTTGCCGAGCTGTAATTAACGCAAGGGGTGGAAATACCAAGTATTAAATCACTTATCCGTATTTCGGTATTTTGAAAATTGTTCATTCGGCTTCTTTCACATAAGATTAGGTGAAATCCTGAATTTTTCCTCCATTTAATGTGTCTTGTTTCGTTCAAAACCTTCCCGAGAGAACATAAAAAATAAGTTATAAAGTCAATGTAGAGTTAACTTTCATTAAAATTGAGATTTTCAGAATGTGTAGAAGGTTCATACATCTTTCTCGAAAACCTTTTTCACTATTCGGGTAGTACTGATGACCCTCAACTACAAAAAACCAAAAATTAAGGCCAGCTTGTCAATTTCAAGACGATTCGGTATATAACGAGCAATTTCTAATTTCATTCATTTCCTGCTTTCTTCTTGGCATCCTTGTGCCTACGTAGGAGTCCCCTCAACACAAAGGAGTTCACTAGCACTTCTCCCCCATAACCTCGACATCTAACAGATTTTTTTCTGTCGAACTCCCAAGCAACAAGTTAGGGTGGAACAGGCTTTCAACCTTGCAACAACAACAGAGAGGAGCTTAATGTTCGGTTATAAACCGTAAACCCCGCAGCTTCCGAAATGGATTTCGAGTCAGGCAGCACGAATGTTGACGTTGCGGCTTAACTCAAATTACAACGTTGCCTCTCTGCTCAGATTTCGCGAAGATGGGGAAACTTACTTGAGCATTCAATGTAAGTATACACATACCAATATAACCACCATAAATACGTGTTTCGGATGAGATTCGAAAACTGTTGAAGATTTCTCGCCTCGAAGAATGCTCTATTCGAGAATAATAACAGCCGAGCACTTCCATTCCCATTCCCCCTCGCTAATGAAAACTAGAAACAAAGCGAATTCTCGAAGATTTCAAGACAAAGCAGTCGGCCGTATCTCCACCAATTAATTCCCTCCACCCACCGTGAGCGAAGAACGAAAACAACAAAAACACGAAAAATACCGCTCTGACGCTCACAAAGAAACTAAACGAAACGCCGACTGTAGCGATAATGACGGTTAATTTGGAGTTTCAACGATTGCCGACTAAGGCCTCTTTCACACTAAAACAACCTCCCCTCTCTCTCCTTAAGTGATGTCAAAGTGTGAAAGTTTCAGTGAAAACTTACTAGACCGTACAGTGTGCAGTTTTTTCATGAAAATTGAGACGAACTGTCAAATTTCTAAGGTACACTGAGCGAAAAAATTAACACACACTCTGAAAATCTCAATTTTAATGAAAGTTAACTCTACATTGACTTTATAACTTATTTTTCATGTTCTCTCGGGAAGGTTTTGAACGAAACAAGACACATTAAATGGAAGAAAAATTCAGGATTTCACCAAATCTTATGTCAAAGAAGAGAAATGAACAATTTTCAAAATGCTGATAAGTGATTTAATACTTGGTATTTCCACCCCTTGCGTTAATCACAGCTCGGCAACGACGGTTCATACTCAAAATGAGTGATCTTAAAATGTTCTGGTCTAATCCTTCCCAGATTTCTCCAAGTTGGATTCCTAAGTCATTAAGAGTAGCTGGATGATTTTCTGAACTTCTCAGCCTTCTATTGAGTTTGTCCCAAACCTACTCAATCGGATTGAGATCTGGACTTCTTGCTGGCCATTCCATTCGAGAGACTTCAACCTCTTCAAGGTACTCCTGAACGATGCGCGCACGATGGGGTCTGGCATTATCGTCCATAAAAATGAAATTTTCACCAATTTATGGGGCAAATGGCACTACATGCTCTTCAAGAATGTTCCTTATATACTTATCAGCATTCATAGCTCCATTATCAACGACTACTAGGTCTGTGCGAGCAGTCAATGATATTCCACCCCATACCATAATCGATCCTCCCCCGAAACCAGTAGTATTCAGGAAATTGCACTGAGCATATCTTTCATGTGGACGTCTGTATACAAGGGAACGTCGATAACAATGGTAGAGGCAGAATCTAGACTCATCTGTGAAGAGAACTCTTTCCCAATCGGCCTCTTCCCAATGGATATGCTCCCTCGAAAAATCCAAACGCGCCCTTCGATGGGCTGGGGTAAGAGCTGGGCCTCTTGCCGCGACACGAGGCCTTACATCATATTCTCTGAGGCGATTTCTTATCGTCTGAGTGCTAATTTGAACCCCATGAGTTTGCTCAAGCTGATTTTGAAGGAGGCGAGCGGTTGCAAGCCGTTGTCTCAACGAAGAAACTCTCAAGTAACGTTCTTGAATGGCAGTTGTTACCCGTGGTCTACCCTGTCCTGGTCTTCGGACATTCATACCTGTCTCCCTGAATCGCTGCAACATTCTGGACACATTTGTGTGGGAAACTCCAAACCTTTCTGCAATTCTTGTGTATGTCCACCTTTCTTCTCGCAAAACTACCGCTTGGGCACATTCCTCCTGGGTCAAATTGCGTGTTTCGCGTTGCATAGCGATCGAGTGCAGAAAATCAACCGAAAGAAAAACTATTGATGACTAGAATTGATCGAGAACAACTTAAAATGGAGCCAATACATTCAAAATCTGATAATATCATCTTTTTTTATTCCTGCTGGGAAAAAACATCTGTATTGAAGAAAAACGTTGAAAGTGGATAACATATGCATGTATAATTCTGATAAAAATAATTATCATTGAGGACACCTTCAGTTGTAGAATAAATTTGGGATTTCCATAATGTGCGTTAATTTTTTTGCGCAGAAAATTCTACAATACACAAACAATATCATGTTGCAGAATGTGTTTTTTGTCGCTCTTTAATTTTTCAAATTATTCATCATGTATTAGGTTCCTGATTCAAAATGCATTTCAAAACTCGAAGCACTGGATACAGGAAAACATTCTACAAAATGGTATTGTTCGTGTAGCTTCACATTGCCGCAAGAATAAAAATTTCATCGATAACTCACAGCTTCTTCACCACCCTCTTGATTAACCTCATCTCGATGATAAATCACAACACTAGTACAATCCAGTGCACTTTTAACCGACCTGAAACCCGCACATTCTACGAACGTCTGTCGCTGCGAACGCCACTGTCGACTGTGCCCCTTCTGGCTTCCTTTTTCTGGGACAAAACCCTAGACCTGCCGATTATGCAAATTCACCGATACACCGAAATTCACCTGTGCCGTCCGTAAAGCTCAAAAATGACTGGTTTGACAGGTGGCGTAGCGCCTAATTAACATGACCAACTCGATCATTACATATTTCCATCGACGATATCATCGGAATCATCCCCATTCCCCTCCAATCGGAGGGGTTGGATTTGTACGATTTCACCTGTGTCTCCGTTTCTATATATCAACTTAAAAGCGAACGGTCGTCCAATTAACTTAATTAAACGTGACCGAGAGCGGGTCGATTAAAAATTTGCCCGGATTGGACGGTACCCGATATTTTTTTTTATTGTTGCTCCGGGTACCGTGAAATAGGCCCTGAAGGTCGCACGTCAGCGCATCTGCCACGGCATAAACTTCTTCCGAGATCTTCAAGAGGGTCGAAGAACAGGTTGGTTAGATGATGCTAAGATTACTCACCAAATTCTGCAAGAATTTTATGCTTCTGACGACTTACCTGAAAAAAAAAAGAATTGATATTATGACACAATCGCTTCAATCTCATGATATAGTATAGCAAACTCAAGAAATTTCGAGAAAAAGCCTCAGTAGGTACAATTATGTGCTGCAGTAAGGGTCGGTTTCACAAAACTTTGATTGTACCGTTAAATTAATTGAAGGCACTGCGATTTGTTGAAATTTAAACCAATGGTTCGATTGATTCGAATTAACGTAACCTTTTTTAATTTAAGTTTTGTCAAACCGACCCTAAAAGTAACAAAAAAATATGGTGACTTTTGAGAGATATATGATATAACTACTGCCTCTCTCAATAACAAATTCAGATGTACTGAGTGGGCAAAATTGGTGATACCTGAACTACAACTTTTTAACCGTGAGAGATACATTACGGTGGTCTGTTTTAGAGAAACTGATAATGCCCTCAACGGCACTCCTCTATCTTCTTTTGTTTTCGAGATATAGGCCAAAATTGAAATTTGAGCTATTTCAACTATGGCCATTATCTCCGTTTCTGTTCGTGCTAGGATGTTGAAATAAAAACATTATACAGGCACTTTTTTCATAGCAATCCAGTAGCGTACTTTGTTTTTTCCCAAGAGGTTTCCTTGCTGAGCTATAACATAAAGTTGTGTTTTTTCTTATGGAAACAATAGTTTGTAATGGCTTAGGAAGAATCGCCATTTTTTTCTCGTTTCAGAAATATATCATACATCATACATCGCCCTCAGATTCATTCAGATATCATGAAAAATATAGTTTGTAAATTTGAATTATTGAATAAGAAGTAGGCTGAATCACATAATAATATGTGTCTACGCATGTTGTCATTATTATTTTGGCATTGAATACTTGATTCAATTCTCCGTGGTTTGATCTCTGTTCAGAACAACTGTCAATTATTAGAGTTCCAAGTCATTATTGCCGGCAATATGGATATGTTCGAAAAATACGAGAAATATGATATGTTATAATGTTTTATTTTAGCGGCAATAATGTTTTCGAATTGACAGTTGTTCTGAACAGAAATCAAACCACGGAGAATTGAATGGCAAAATGATAATGACAACATGCGTAGAGACATACTATTTTGTGATCGAGCCTACTTAATATTCAATAATTCAAATTTCAAATACAAACTATATTTTCCATAATATCTGAATGAATCTGAAGGCGATGTATGATGTATGATATATTTCTGAAACGGGAAAAAAATTACGATTCTTTCTAAGCCATTTCAAACTATTGTTTCCATAAGAAAAAACACAACTTCATGTTATAGCTCAGCAAGGAAACCTCTTGGGAAAAAACAAAGTACTCTACTGGATTGCTGTGAAAAAATGCTTGTAAAATGTTTTCATTTCAACATCCAAGCACAAGCAGAAAAGGAGATAATGGCCAAAGTTGAAATCGCCCAAATTTCAATTTTGGCCTTTAACTCGAAAACAAAAGAAGATAGAGGAGTGCAGTTGATAGCATTATCAGTTTCCCTAAAAAAGACCACCGTAACATGTCATTCATTTTCCTCTATCTTTCACGGTTAAAAAGTTGTAGTTCAGGTATCACCAATTTTGCCCACCCTGTACTTGTTTTTCTTACGCATCCGACGAACTTATTGTTGCATCTGGGTACATGCCATCGATCCTCATAATCCTCATAATCCGAACGAATCATCCATGTGCAAAACAAGGAATCAACAATCCGTTTGTTTTCTTTCCATTTCCTTTCAGCCTCCCGACAGCTGGTCCACTGTTTTCCGCATCGAATGAGATCAGTCAAAATATTATCATCAACACGGAGAATTTCAGATCCGCAGCTGTTCCGGATGATGCAGACAAGAGTTCGGCGTGAAATTAGAATCCAATAGGTTAAATTCGACATTTGGCGTATGAGACACAGATGCTGGTGCAGTCGAAAGAAGATATTGGCACGACATGCCAATTAAGCGTCATTTGGCGTTTGCTTCAGAACGTCCATGTTTCTTGTGCTTTCAGCTTGTTTAATTATCTTTTAAATTGTTTTTGTGACGGTTTAAACAACGTCTTCAACTGATAGAGTTGAAATGAATGGAAATATCGGGGGGAATATATACTCCATGTCAATAAATTCCGGACAGGCAAAATTTTTCTCAAATTTAATACCCTGTATCTTTTTTCGTGGCTCTCCGATTTTGTTGAAATTTTCACCAGGTATAGTATTGGGTCTTGTTATATTAACCTGAAATTTACTTTGCGAAAATACCTGTAGTTCATCCGTTATACAGGGTGAAACAAAACCTTGTTTTATACCCTTCATTTCTAAACACCCTGTGGTGAATTTGAGGCGGAAAATTTGATATCATTCAGTTTTAATTTGAAGTGTGACCCTTTCTTAACAAAATGTTTTTTGATTTACGTCAGTATCTGCTTTAAAAAAAAAGATATAAATTTTCAAGGAAAGTGTTGCATAGAAGTGATGAGAAAGCGAGGTGGAAATACACGCTATCAATTTTCAGATGTTTGTTTATGTTTACTAGTCGAGAAGGTATTGTTATATTTTAAATTGTTATAAAAATTGAAAAAATGCAACTCTTTCTTTGAAAATGTGTTTCTTTTTTTTTAAAGCAGATACTGACGTAAATCAAAAAACATTTTGTTAAGAAAGGGTCACACTTCAAATTGCAACTGAATGATATCAAATTTTCCCGCCTCAAATTCACCACAGGGTGTTTAGAAATGAAGGGTATGAAACAAGGTTTTGTTTCACCCTGTATAACGGATGAACTACAGGTATTTTCACAAAGTAAATTTCAGGTTGATATAACAAGACTTGATACTATAACTGGTGAAAATTCCAACAAAATCGGAGAACCACGAAAAAAGATACAGCGGATTTTGGCTGTCCGGAATTTATTGAGGGGAGTGTATAATATATCTTTAGATTATAGAAAATGTTCGAAATATACATCAATGAAAACTCATTTAGAATCATACCCATCAATTTCATAATGGTTCAACCTCAACACAGTTCTGCTAATTGTCCGAACTCAAGAGAACAGCGAACTTCGCACCAAAGTTCGAATAACACAGCCAAGGAAATGGAGCGTATCTCCACCTTCTCATTTCGGAGAACTTAATACATCCTCAGAGATGGTTGAAGCGTCAAAAGTCGCTAGGAAATTAAACTTGCCGGAGCCGCTTTAAAACAGGGCGAGCATCCGATTCAAGGGGTTAGGGCTGTCCAAATTGAACTAGGCGGGTATATACTGGGTGATTTATGTGCGGAGAAGGATTTGTGCACCAATAACTAGAGGTTGCAAGGTACCAAGTTATGCAAAAGAATTATATTCTTTCAAAACTTGATGGTTCTAAAACTCTGCAGCACATGTACAGGGTGGGCATATTTCGATGTTTTAGCACTACAACTTTGGAACCAGAGGAGATAGACGAAATCTGATACCCCATTCTCGATCTCTTTTTCGGAGAAACTAACAAGAGTTGTATTCATTTTTGGCTACCTTCTTTTGTTCTCGAGTTATAAGCAAAAATTGGAACAATGGCGATATCGAAAAAAATTAATATCTCCGCTAATACTGATGATAGAGCTCTGAAATCAAAACATTCTACAGGCACTTTTTATGTAGAATCCAGTGGCATGTTCGTCTTTTTTGCACCATTCTTAATTACGAAGCTATGACTCAAAGTTATGTTTTTTTTAAATGGATACACTATATTTCTGAGCCATTTTCTGAAAGCTTAATTTTTTCTGATTTCAAAAATATATAATATCGTAAGGTTTGTATGAATGTGAGTATAGAAATTGGTCAAAACTCTATTTTCATGTGAATCTCAATACTTTCTATGGTTTCGACTGTTGATGAGCACAGAAAAATGTAGCTTCTTATAACAAGAGCATAAAAATGAAAAGACTACTAAAAAGAAATTGTATTAATTATACGATACTAAATTTTTCTGTGCTTATCGACAATTGAAACCATAGAAAGTATTGAGACTCAGATGAATATAGGTTCTTGACCAATTTCTATACTCATATTGATTTATTGATACGAACCATACGATGTTATATATTTTAGAAAACAGAAAAAATTAAGGTTTCAGAAAATGGCACGGAAATCTAGTGTTCCTATTAAAAAAAAAAACCTTGGGTCATAGCTTCTTAATTAAAAATGCTGCAAAAAAGGCGAGCATGCCACTGGATTCTACGTAAAAAAGTGTCTGTATAATGTTTTAATTTCAGACCTCTATCATCAGTATTGGCGGAGATATAAATTTTTTTCCGATTTCACTATTTTTCCAATTTTCGCTTATAACTCGAAAACAAAAGAAGGTAGACAAAAATGAATCCTACTCTTGTTAGTTTCTCCGAAAAAGAGATCGAGAATGGGGTATCAGATTTTGTCTATCTCCTCTGGTTCAAAAGTTGTAGTGCTAAAACATCGAAATATGCCCACCCTGTACACCAAGTTCTATCGTTTACTGTCAAGAATGTGTCAGATTCCCTAGACACAGTAAAAACCGAAATTGGAACTTCTACGAATGGGAAACTCCGAGGCAGAGAAAAATAAATTTTTGCTCGACTTCGTGGCGTAAAATAAGGCAGAGTGGTGACTGCGTGAAAAATGAAAAACGGGGAAAATGGACCAAGAATAGAGTGCGTTATCATTCTCTCCCATCCCATAGGGTTTCCCGGTTCGAATAGAAACGAGGAGGTGTGAGGCGAGACATAGATAATGTGGGACGATAAAAAACTGACATGAGTGTATGTTTCTAGATGAGGAAGCTAAGGGGACCATCTCGGAATCGACGTCATTTCTTTTATTGGCGGAAATTTACGGCGATACTTGTCGCTTGAAGGGGTGACAAAATGGTGTTAGATTATTGTTGAGAACTGAAACTAGGAGCAAAGAAATTGGACATGCTAGAGAGCCGAAATAAAAACAATTTTAACCCAATTCCAATTTATCTTAAGGAGTATTCAGTGAGAGTCTGCCTCCTCATATGAGTGATTCCTAGGCCAGCTAATTCTCTGCATATCATGTGTTCAGCTTTTTCTCTTTCAAATAGCTGGAACCCGCGTTGTTTATCTACTAACTCTCCCACGCGGTCACTGTGGTAGCTTCAGGAAGAACCGAGGGAAGAACGTAGGAACATGTCACAAGTCTTCATATCAAAAGATGGAGCAACCCAACCTTCAAACCTTTGACTATTTTAAAGGCAATATAGTGTTGAATAAGAATACACATGTAGTCCAATACGTTCGATTCTGAATTGTAATCTAGTTGATGGTAGGAATAGCACTGGAAGCTTTTCAACTTCAAGTACGATCTTCAAATTGATGCCTTCACTCATTACAACGTTCGGAGAAGACTTGGCAACTGAGCAACTTTGAGACCACCAATTAGAAGTCGTTTCCCACTTGTTTAGAGCCCTCGTCAGAGCCTAAATAAACACTACAACTGGCATAAGTTATCAAGAATCAAACACTGCAATTCATTCTTCTAGTCATAATAATATCGGATCCCCAGAGGGAGGACCAGTTCTGCGAAAAGAGTGGCCGCTGTATAACTCTGGGTCTTTTGAACCTAAATATTTCGCTATTTGCTTTGGGACACCACCAATAGTGTGCTGGCCAGCATTGAGGAAAATGCACTTTCCATGTCGGTATGTCAAAAAAATCTTAGGCTTTCTGTTCCAGGAGGCCGAAGATTTACATATTTTCTGCAGGGCTTGAATCTGCAGCCATCATCGGTTATGGTGAATCTTCTTGTTGTAAAATTTTTTGTTTGCCGCAATGTCACAATAACGTATTTTTCCATATCTTCTACATCGTTCATGTTTAAGGAGAGAATTTCGTCACATCGACAACATCCAAAAATCCCAAATATTGTTGCAATTTTCGCCAGCAACCACTGGTCATCAGGAGCATGTAAAAGAAATTGTTCAGCCTCTTCTTTACTTAATGCCTTGGCCTTTTTTGGCGTATAATGCTCATTTTTTCGTTTCAGAAAGGCTATTACCTTTTTAAATCTGCAAATGACATCTAAACGTTGACTCTTAGATAGATAATATAGTGTCGAATATGTATAACAATAACGTCCACATTTTTGAGAAGATATTTCATTTAATTCTATATTGTGTTACAGTTAATGATGAGCTTAGCACTGGAAGCTCCTCAACTTCAATCCCAATCTTCAAATTGATGCCTCCACTCATTACAACGTTCGGAAAAAACTTGGCAACTGAGCAACTTTGAGACCACCAATTAGAAGTCGTTTCTCACTTGCTTAGAGCCCTCGTAAGAGCCTAAATAAACACTACAACTGGCATAAGTTATCAAGAATCAAACGCTTCCATTCATTCTTCTAGTAATAATAATATCGGATCCACAGAGGGAGGACCAGTTACGAGCAGGGTTCCGTACAAAGGCGTCGGGGGCGCTTCTTGGTGATGAATGAAATTGAATCGAATTCCTCTAGCAATAATGGAATAATGGTATTTGGACATTGGGGAGTCGCTCCCGATGCGACTTTGGGGGGAGAGTATAATAGCGGACATTCCGCGGTCTGGGATGCTGGGTAGTTTCAGGCGCGGTCCATTCGGCCAAGATTAATCGCAGGACATTATGACTACTATTAGTGGTCCCATTGTAACGGTATTAGGCGTTGTCATTGGACGATATTTCAGAGAGAATGAATAAAAAGAATAAAATCTCATAACAAGGGAATCGATCTTTACCATTCGCTGTCAGGTGAACGTTCAGAAGAACATTTAAGTGGCATAAGCACACAATTACAAAATTTAATAGTAGTCTTGATAAGCCAGTCAAAATCGACACACAAAATCTCTGAATTGGAAAAAATGATGTATCTCTGATTTTTTAGGATGTTGTTTGGACCTACTGAACCTATGCATACCCAAGTTGGCAACTCTCAAAAAGTTGTGGGAAAATTTTAACACATCAAAAACTCAATTTTTAGAGTTGCTTCAGATTCTGCTCTATAACTCCTGATCCATCCATTTTTGGGCAAAAACTTTTCTTTACTGTTTCCAAGAGCATTAAATTCGAGACAAATTAAGCCCAACTGGACCTCTGTTCATAAATTAATCGCCAAATTAAATTAGGTCAGTTGTTACATACATTTATTGAAAATCGTACATTAATACATCCTGTATGGGTTTTTTTAAGATTTTGAAAGAACCACGAGGCCTATAGTCGTCGCTTTGAGTTAATTTTAAAACTAATTAAATTGCCTACAAATTATATTCCACAAACTTTACTCGTAAGATCAATAGTTACGACGCAATCTCAGTCCAAAAAGATGTAAAACAATAATTTAACATTTTTGAAACATAGATGAATTCAAAATAGTAATCATCGAAATGAATACCATTTTCAATTCCCAGGCTCAGAGATCTTTTATCATGAGGTTGGAGAAATGATATTAGATTTTGTCACTGAGATGAGGGATATACCGGTTTCGGCCTTGTTGGGCCTCATCAGTATCCCGCACATCTCAGGACAAAATCTTCATAAAAAACTTCGAAATTTGAAGCAATTGGTTGTGAAGTAATGAGTAAAATATTACAAAGTACTAAGGTGGTGACATCCAATTGCGTCAAAATGAAGTTTCACATCTCCAATCAAATGCAAAAAAAGAAATCTGTACTTCCTCTTTCACTGAATGACAAAATCTAATATCATTTCTCCAACTTCATGATAAAAGATCTCTGAGCCTGGGAATTGAAAATGGTATTCATTTCGATGATTACTATTTTGAATTCATCTATGTTTCAAAAATGTTCTCGATGTGGCCTCCGTAAAGGCAAAGAATTTTCTTTTTCTTAATAATTTAACAATTGGCCTATTTTATAAATGCCGTTATCTGACAATGAATTGATCTACAGAGCGTTTGTTGGGCTTAATTTGGGACAAATTTATTGCTCTCAAAAACCGTAAATTATAATTTTTGGTGTGTACAATTTTTTTCACACTTTTCTGGGAAATGCAAACCTGTGTATAAGTACATTGCTCTGATTAATCATTACAACATAGTGAAAAATCAGAGATACTTAATGTTTTTTCCAATTTTATATCGATTTTGACTGGCCTATGAATAAAACAGGCCACACCAAAAAAGTTTTTTCGCAAATTCTCGACGTGCTGCAGTTTCCGATTATAACGGCGCGTCCGAAATTCCTGAAAATACCGGAAAATGCCGTAAATTTCATTACCTGACGTACACACAAGCGCGAACGTGATGCGTACGCGGCGTAGAAAAATGCGACACGGTCCTAATGAACATTCCACCTTTGAGAGGGCGAATTCGAAAATAAAGGGGGCCATCCACGTTCGCATTTCAACGCGACCCTACCTCCGACTGAAACAAATCCGGTCGTCCGATTCTCTAAAACTCCCGTAAGTATTTCGTGAAATAAAATGTTAATCGTCTGTTAAAAGACAAACTTCGGGCGTTCGGTAGAGATTCAATCCTCGTATTAGGGGGGTATTCATCGGGTCGTCGCTAGACGTCGCGGTCTCCGGATTTATACGTTGCGGAAATTAACGCCGACCGAAGATAGGACAAGAGGGTTCCTCGGAAACACAATGTCGCATGATGGAGAGCCCCTCAGCCGTGCGGGCGCAATATAGGCGACCTAGGGCGCCCCGTAAATTTCCTTCGCGATTTTAATAATCGTCGGATCCTTCGCTGCATCGACGTCGTGGAGAATTTATCAGCTCTTTATTTGGTCTTGGCTGACGGCGATGATACCAAAAGGGATTGAGAGCATTCACAACTCTATAATATACAGTTGACATTACAAGATCTCTTCAGTCATAAAAAATTTAAGAAGAAATAGTGGAATAATATTCACAGGAATTTGGACAAAATATATCAATTTAATTTCCTATTAATACCAACGTTTCGAATCTAATGTGATTCTTTTTCAAGGCTATAATATAAAATATAAACATTTATTCTGAACAAACCTGAGTAGAAAAGATCTGCAACTCACCTCGTATTTTCATGGAATTAATTTTGTTTAGTCTTACTAAAGATTTGACCGTTTTGATTTTGAAAGAAAGTCATAATATTCAAATTATATAGATCTGAAAACATCATGAGTAATGTGTTATTGATATTAATATTGAAGAGAGACACAGATCTGTCTACCGGTGAGTTCCACAAGTCAAATAGAGCACCATGCACATGGTATTCAATCAGTGCTTAAGAAGAAATATTTTTTATAATTAAAGAAAAGAAAGGTGTGGTTTTTCTTTCCAGTTCATATGTGGGCGTTTAACCCTCCATCAAAGATTGAACAACCTAGTCTGACGTGAGCATTTCGAGGGCGTTGGTTTAAATCGCAGAAATTAATGGTTGCACAATCCTTGGGGATAAAAGCTTTGTATATGCCGATCGGGCATACAAATAACGATTTATCAGCGCGATTAAGCCGAGCAAAAAAAAGAAACGTCTAATGTTGCGGCAGCCGATCGTTTGAGCGTGGAGTTTATTGGTTCGAACCGCTGTATTGAGTTGTTTACCGTAATTGAAGGTTCAGATGTACGGATTAAAAAACGCTTATCATTCGATGGAATTACCCAGGAATTTCGTTCTGGGGTTTGCTCGCCTCTTACCCCACCTCATTGATTTATATATTCTCATGAAAAAGAGAGCTAAAATAATACAATAAATGTTGAAACAAAAAGTACCTACGCTGAGGTAAAAAAAAGAACGGGGTATCATAACATTCTTCGTATGATACTATAGAATCATACGATACTATCATCACTAGTATCATACTATACTATACAGCCAGGGGAAAAAACCTCAGCCGAAGAAACCTGTCTCCCCGTAAAAAAAATAACATAAAATATTAAAAATCAAGAAAATCTTGAAAGACATCAGTGTGATCATCTTCATGTTATCCGTCGATGGTCTCGGATAAATAGATTCTTCCCGAAACGACTCGCAATTCTTAATGTGAAATGAAAAAAGAAAAAAGCAGAAGAGAAACCGATTATTCAGAATAAATCAAATTATTTTGAAATTAACCACTCATTTTAGAAATGCATTTGCTACTTTAAATAACAACAAATATTTATGACAGAGATGTCACAAAATTTGAAAGAAACGAAAAAAACTCCATCAATTTCCCCTTTTCGAATCTGTTGAAAATTACGAACTGATAATTTTTTAACATAACAAGCTAAACTTGTAAAAAATCAATTAATACATAACTTTCACTTTCCTCTTTCACGAGGATTTTTTTCTGTTGCCGTGTGGGTTTCTTGCAAAAGAACCACCTCGATACCATGTTCATCAGCTAATTTGTAGACGTAATCACACTTGTCCTTCGAAATTCCTTCGATATTCAAATTCAAAATCCACAAATTCTCGCTCTCTGGTCGTGACGGTTTTTCAAACCGAGTACGACCTCCAGGTGATGATTTTTCGGTTTGAAGACCGCTACGGGACCCCAATGAAAGGAAATCATCTCCCATAGATGAACCAAACATGTTATAACACAAGAAAACATAATATTTTTCAGGACCAAAAACTACGACATATTCCGAGAATTGTCAAAATGAAAATATGATAGAAGGAATCGATACAATATGAATAATATCGCAAGAATTTAAATTGTCAGCGTTTTATGAGCAGTAAAATCATAATTTCGCCAGTTCGGCAAGACTGTTTTCGTCCCAAACTCTGACGAATTGTACTTCTCCCAAATGCTACAGTTTACGCCAAAACAGCGTGAGCAATAAGAATGAAGTCGAAACGGGTAAAGATTGCAGCACGAAACCCAGAAAACTCCAGATAACGCGCAGAGCGTGACTCGATCGGCGGATAGGTGTCGAAATCTGTTTCGCAAGCAGCAATTACACGGAAACGCCACATTCTACACACACAATTTAACGCGAGCGATCATTTTCGTCAATCTTGATCTAAATTCTTACCAAAGACTCGAATTTTTCAGCTTTTGAATCAGGTTTCATCAACTGGAGTTAATCAAGGTAAAGATCGTCGTACAGAGAAAAAAAAAGGACCTTCTCGGGCGGGGCTCGAACCCTGGACCTCCTAACTGCCAGTTCCTTCGTAGTTCAGTGGTAAAAACCCCGAAGCGGCAACTCAGAGGTCATAGGTTCGAGTCCTGCCAGAGCGATTCATTTTTAAGATTCTAATTTCCGTCTGTACGCCGACAAATATCAATACGCTGTGTTTCGGCGCGCTACTGCCCACCTTTTCAATGAAATCGTACTGCACGGCCCGGAAAACATCAATCCGTTCGAACATAGTTATTTTTTTTATGCAGCAGCGGCAACACGACGCGCTAGCCTACCGGCAATTATGAAATAAATCTGCATACAAACTCGGTTCCATTCGCGTGTTCATTTCGCCGATAGGTCCGCAATTTCGACGGCGCAAAATATCGCAAAACATGGGATTTTAATCGGTGTACGCAGGAGGGGTGCGGGTATTTATGCCCGAAAAGCGGGATGTATGGGAGGGTGACAGCTATCCCGAAACGGAACGGGGAGAGGGGGACAAAAGAGCATCGCTAATCGGAGTTTGGGCACGAATATGGCCCTGTTCCCCGATTGGCAACATCGGTATTCCGTCATTTGTCATAATGGGCCGATTGTTTATCGATTGGCAACATTGATATTCTGTCATGTGTCAACATTTCCTGATGTGTCATTTGTCAAATCAAACACAGGTTGTAGATTTCTGATATTTCAGTAGAATACTTGGGTTAGGCTTTGAAGAAAACGTCATCTTAATTTTCAATCAGCAAAGATGTACCTATCTCATCATGTCTTATTCGAAGTGACTGTGTTCTGGGCCACCCTCTATGAGAGTAGCTAGATTTTTTTCAGCATACCTACACTGGTTCGAATGGTCCAGGTACCTATATATTATGTGCATTATCTTTAATCCCTAAGCGCATATACCTACGTACGTATGCTTCAATATTTCTTCTTTCTATTACAAGACATAGAGCGGATTAAGTGGAGTCACTCTCAGTTTAGAAATTTCATGATAATATAGTTTTGGAATGTGATGTTACACTCATTAAAAGTATCATCGCAAAATGAACAAATCTGGCCGGAATTTTGCTCGATTTACATTACATTATTTGAGATCGAGGCCGGGTTTTACAAAATGTTACATTCACCAGAGTAGAAGAGAAATCACGAACATGAGAAAATTGGTATTTTCACGTTCATTTACCTCGAACGCAGTCGGCTGATTGAAATTCATCCCGTCATTAAGATGTTATCGTTTAATTTTGGGAATTGAATACAATATACCTTCGTTGCTTAGACGCGGAGTAAATTTATGGTTATTCCGAACGACCATTTGAATTTCGAATACGCTCCTCAAATACTGAACAATCTTTGAGACTCCACCATTTGAGGCGTTCCGTGGTAAACATAACATGAGGTTCTGATGACCTGTCGATGACATTTGGGGCATTTTACCTAAATCTTTCGATTTCCAATTTCCCATTTAGTCAAAGCGCGGACCCGAATTTTTCGCGTTTGACTTGCTGTAGCTCAAACATTGTTCATTATTTTATTTGTTTCTCATTTGTAAACGTCAGTTTCCAAAAACACAATATTAATCAAGAAAGTTTATTTTATCAAGTGACTAACCTGTGAAACTGACAGTTAACTTGAAGAATTTTCACAAGTTAGTAGTATTATTTACATTAGAAAATTTTGTTTTATCGTCATAATGTTGAAAATCATGGTACAATTGTTATTTCAAGTAACACAGATTTTTGACGATGAAAGAGTTGATACTGATGATGATGAATCATCTGTTGACTCAGAAACTGCTGAACTCGAATACTGCAGAACATTTGTACTCTCCTTACTACCAAATAATTTGCTGGACATTTCGATTTTTTTGTTGACCGAATCATCGACATAACTCATCGCAAAATATAAATATAAAATATCTCCACCCGAATCCGCAACCATAGTGGCTCTAGTTCTGCGAAAAGAGTGGCCGGTGTATAACTCTGGGTTTTTAAACCTAAATATTTCGCTATTTGCTTTGGGACACCACCAATAGTGTGCTGGCCAGCATTAAGGGAAATGCACTTTCCATGTCGGTATGTCAAAGAAAATCTCAGGCTTTCTGTTCCAGGAGGCCGTATTTTTCCATATCTTCTACATCATTCATGTTTAAGGAGAGAATTTCGTCACATCGACAACATTAAAAAATCCCAAATATTGTTACAATTTTCGCCAGCAACCACTGGTCATCAGGAGCATGTAAAAGTAGACAAACAAAACATCTTCAGTTACCCCAATCACACTATTTTTGTTTTGCTACTTTTTGAAGTCGTCGTATACTCGCTCGTACCTTGAAGCTGATTTTGCAGATAATAAACTTGATGCTACACTGCTGGCTGCCTCAATATTTTCTTTTGGTACATTCATTTTCGCTTTCGCCAAAACAAATGTAAAGAAAAATAAACAGACATGTTCATGGCAACGCTTCCATAGCTTACGACATTTGCGAGAAATTATTGAGATTTTTTTGGAATTTATCTAACCTTTTTACAAATGAGAAACAAATAAAATATAAAACAATACACGCAAGGTAACGGGTTTTACTGGCTCCATTCGCCAGTAGTTTTGTTCAGTACGTCATAAGCAACAACATTTAAAAAAATTGACCGAATTCGACAATGTAGAAAGATTTAGTTGCCGAATATTGCTCACCACCGTGAAAAAAAAATCAAAACAACTAGATCGGACAGCAGATAAAATGAATCACCGTAAGTCAACTTCTAAATTGATACAACCTCGAATGAAGGAAAACACAACAAACCGTAGGACAACAGGTGACAAAAAAACGACCTTGGGGTTATCATTCACTGTTCCACATTCGAGAAGTGGAAGATTCCGAAAGAAAGACATTCTCCTACAGTCACCTGTCTCATTCATTGATTCGAGATTGGAATTCCGAGTAGTAAGAGAGTGAAGAATCCACGCTCGATTTCATCCGGGGAATATTTCCGAGATTCGTCACGCGAAATGATCGTCGAGACAATCATGACTCACATTTTTTTCATGTGCCTCTTCCTGGCTATAAGGGTGTAAGATTCCCTCTGTCCGGTGGTGAAGTACTTCATGATCGAAATTTTCGTCATCGAAAATCCAACAGCGTCGTATTATTGCACTCGCATATTGCACCAGTTGAAACTGTCACTCTTTCGAATCAATCGGATCGAAACGCAACTCTAAATCATCCATTCTGACGTTTCGGAAGCGGAACCGCGAACATTAAGTCACAGTTTGTCCCATTTCGATTAACGCGTATACGTATGGTCCTTCGAGCCGGATTCGGGACACTTGTCGGTAAGAAAGAACGCGGATTGATGGTCAGTGACCTCGGGGAACCGGTGAGAGGCGTTTCTTTTCTCACGGATCAACCTGCGACCCTCCGAAAGGGGTTGACAAGCACGTGTGACGGCCGAACGGGGTGTTTGCGAGATCGCGTGTGCGCGTCGGGGGTATCGCGGCGCAGTATACGCGCGACGCGAGCGAAGGTTCGTAGCTTACTGAAGCGTCGAAGCTTCGCTTGAAATGTGGAAGGGAAGCCAGAGCTTCGAGTCTGCCTGCAACGATCAAGCTGGCTTTGGCGAGAGTAGAGAAAGAGGGACGTACGGTGGTTCTCTGTTTATCTGTGATAGATAAGCTCGAGGAGATGAATTGGATATTGGATTGCTTTCTGCGATCGCCATAAAGTATGCAGAAATTTCAGAGGCATGTATTAGGTGCTTCAGGAAGTTAAATATACAGGGTTATTCCAAATCTGGCTCTATAGAATATTTTTGGGAAAGACAAGATTCAGGATTGAAATTCTGAAGGTGAGCTTCAAGTAAGAAGACGACTTCTCGTATATTAGTTGAAGTTTCTAAGACCCATTTTTTATGGCATAAATAAATTCTCCACTGAATTCTGAGTCTTTTTGATTCCAGAAGTTTGAATTTTCCCGAGAAAATTCTCTTTAAATGAAGAAATACGAACAAAAAATCTCAAAATTGAACTCTGTTGAAATACAGACAACTTCGGGGTTTTTTCATTGAAAATTCTCATTTTTGAGAATCTCCGGGAAGGAAGGCTGATGCTTCTTTTCCGATAGCGTGATTTTCAGACTATGATACAGGGGGTCACAAATTTTTTGTCAAAGTTAGAAGTGACGGAACATCAAAAAATTGTTTTTTTTCTAATTGGAACCCCATTTTTTCGAAGCATTTTAGAAATCTTCGTCAAAAAATAATAGGAGCATACGTCCAAGACTTTTATCCCAAAATGAATATTTTTTGAGATATTCGGAAAAACGATTTTGTCCTCAATTTTCAAAATCATTCCGAATGTGTTTTATTTACTGAAAATTAGTTAGCAGTCAGGTAAAATTTCTGGAAATCTCTGTTTTAGTTCAGACAAGTTCAGTTTTTCTTCATTTTGTAGAGCTTCTGGAGAATTTCTTTTTTGTCATGCTAGGGAAATTTGAATTTTCAGTAATGAAATTGTTACATGTTCTTTTAATTATTCTTTCAAAAGCATTAAAAATGATCACATATAATTCAAGAACTTGACTCGTCTGAACTATAGAAAATATTTTCTCGGTAACAGAGATTTTCAAAAATTTCACTTGACCACCAATTTTTTTTCTAGTAAAAAAACACATTCGGAATGAGATAGAAAATTTAAGAGAGAATCGTTTTTCCTGAATATTCCGAAAAATATTCATTTTGGGATGAAAGTCTTGGACGTATGCTCTTATTATTTTCTGACGAAGATTTCGAAAATGCTTTGAAAAAATGGGGTTCCAAATTGAAAAAAACGATTTTTTGATGTTTCGTCACTTCTAACTTTGACAAAGAATTTATGGCCTCCTGTAACATATTCTGAAAATCACGCTATCGGAAAAGAAGCATCAGCCTTTCTTCTCGGAGATTCTCAAAAATGAGAATTTTTAATGAAAACACCTCGAAGTTGTCCGAATTTCAACAGAGTTCAATTTTGAGAATTTTTTTCGTATTTCTTCATTTAAACAGAATTTCCTAGAATCTTCAAGTCGCCTTCTTACTTGAAGCTCACCTTTAGAATTTCAATCCTGAATCTTGTGTCTTTCCTAAAAATATTCTCAGAGCCATATTCGAGAAAAAACCCTGTATAAAGTCCAAAATTATATGCACTCAAATTTTGAATGTTATATGCATTCCCATTTACATAAAAAAAATAGGGTGATTATTATATTGAATCCACATTCTTGACCTTAGACCTCAGAGGGTTCGTATAACTATAAATCACTCAGATTTTTAGTATGGTGGTCAAGCTTTTGGTTGACCTCCTCCAATGAGACAGATTTCAATAACCCCGGGATCAATTACTTTTCTTTCAATTTTCGGAAATAATGTATTTGGTTATCTTTATCGTAAACTCGTCAAAATGTACTCAGCTATAGGATATTTAAGTGACGCTCTATCGAGTCTAGACAGAATAGTAAACAGGTATATCTTACTTCGTAAGTACCATAAGACTCCACAGTTAATAAAATAAAATAAAGATGTCCTAAGATAAGAAATCACACTTTCGATCGTAAGATCATGATTCTGCCAGAAAGACGTTGCTAATTATTCGAGAAAATAGATAAGACCTCCTCTTAAAAAGAGTCGAATTCCTGCCAAGCGAAGCGGCAACATACCTACAAAGAATTAAATTCCTTCCTTGAAAGAAGCTAATTATGACGTCCCGCTGACGAGTAACATCAGAAAGTTGATCCCCTCGTTCAGTCAATAAGGGCCCCTCCCTTCGGGACAGTTCAATTTTCGTCAGGGGAGACGGCAACAAAAGAGGGACAAATCAAATTAGTTTTCCATCGAAGTCGGCCTCTTTTGTAGGAAATCGCTACTAGACACACAACAGACTACCGAGGGGGTGTTAGTTATAATGAAGGCCCATGTAGTTGGTAAACGATACTACCTCGTGCATTACTTCTTCATGTTAATTCGGAAATGGAAGAGAGATGTGGGAGATGGATGCCGATATTGATTAAGCCTGGCTCCAGAAGCGGACTTCAGGCTATGGACCTATACATATACCTATTCTTTTGATTCAGAGAGCTGAAATAAAACAATACATATTGAAACAAGAAGGTACCTATCCGAGGTTGGTGCAACACAGGAAAACCATACAGGTCTGCAGTAGGATAAATGAGAAAAGGGAAAAAGCCTCGGCTAAAAAAAACCCTTACTTCGCACGTGAAAAAAAAACTCAAAATACTAAATATCAGGAAAATCTTGAAAGACATCGGTGTGATCTGAGAGAATACCTTCATGTTATCAGTCGATGGGCTCAGATAAACAGATTCTTCACAAAACGTCTCGCAATTCCTAATCTGAAATGAAAACAAGACAAAAGAATAGAAGAAACCAATTATTTAGAATGAATCAAATTATTTTGAAATTAACCACCCATTTCAGAAATACATTTGTTACTTTACGTATAGCCTCGAAACCATCTTGAAATTTATAAATGGGACAACTATTTATAAGATGTACTATAGTCTCCTCATTTTCCCCACACTCACAACTAGGGCTCTCAACTGAACTCCATTAGAAGAGCATGCTGTTGCATCGTCCATGGCCTGTTCCAATACGATTAAGAACAGACCTTATTCTCCTGGGAAGATCAAAACCAGGAACTCTGATGGAAGGATCAAATTAAAATCTTTGTTGTTAAAATTAAATTTGATACATTCCATTCAGATTGCCAAATTTTTTGTCGCTTCTATTCATATCAATCAGAAAATTTGACCAAAAAGGTTTACTCGACTTCAATCTGGGGACCGTATAATCTGAAATATAGGTGAGTATGAGAAATGAATTTGGAAAGGAATTGAATTTGTTCCAAAAATTCAAAGCTGTTGTCTCTCTACGAATATGGAGAGGGATCATATTTGAGAGGACTGGTAACCAAGGAGTAGGGGTAGACTTGATAATACCAGTAATAATCCTCATAGAAAAATTTAGTTTGGCATCATTTTATTTTACATGGACACTGTTCAACCAAACAGGGCAACAATATTCAGCAGCAGAAAAAACCAAAACTAGCGCTGCCGTACGAAGTATTGTTGCATCAGAGCCCCATGAGGAACCAGCTAGTTTCTGAAGAATATTGTTTCTAGTTCTAGCTTCAAACGCAGATCATTTAAATGGGCGTTGAAATTTAGAGAGGAATCAAGTTTGATTCCCAGGTATCTAGGATTGAAATTATGATACACTGAAAACGCTGCGAAGAAGGTTCTCTTAAAGGTATAATTCACATTGAATAAGTTCAGAAGTATAGAAGTAACAAACCTCATACCAATAATTCTCATGCTATTATTGCAAAATGAGATTATGAAGGAAGTGAAAAGGGAGAACAGAATTTTGTATGAAACAACTTCGAATGGTTCAATTCGAATAATAATTCGCAGGAGTAATAGAAATTGATCCATGAAATCCACATAAATTTTCAATTTGGAATCACATAATAGTTTTCGACTAATTAAACCTTTCGAAACTATCAATAAACCTCCGAGCTTAGAAAATATCGTTTTTGATTGACACAAATCAACCGTGAATACTATTGACTTCAACAACTGTTGATTGAATGAAAATTGCATTCTACTCTCCTCATCTTATGAAGAAGTAAGGAAATGATCAGACCTAATATTATTGTTCCTTTGAGACAATGGCACTAGACGATAATTACAAGATATGTTTCGATCATGCAAATCATCATAGCGACCTATAGCGATGAATGACACGAATAATCTCTTGTTGAATCAATTAACTTCATTCGCGATGATTTCTCTTCCTCAATGACGATCGTTTCAACACCAATAGTGAAGTAAACGGATAAAAATTGACGTTTCAATAATTTCCTATTGAGCAATTTAATTTTATATGGATATATTATTCAATATTTGACACGAATACCATGGAGTTACTGCTGGTAATGCAAGACAATTCTTCCTGCTTTGCAGTGAAACAGTTCGATTATGATGGTATTGGAGTGACACAAAGAACTCAGGAAGGCAAGAATAATAACGCGACAAATTTAAATGAAAAGTTAAAACGAGCACATCGGTAGATCTCACAAAAGCCTGCCCTGCTTCCGTCAGATCACTATGACGCTGGAATTCCATCCCTGGCCGACCAGGGTATTCGCAATTACCTATAAACCCAAACCCTGAAAGCATTAATTAATTATCAACAAGAGTAACTTAATCTACCGCCCCTGTCCCCGCTCGCTTTTGCGAAACCGTTTCTGTTTCAGAACACGCGACCTACCCCTTAACTAGCTACGTCAGATGAAAATTTTATACTTCCGGGCGAGATGTGAGTCATCTGTCTCTTCCGAGCTGCTGATTAAAGCGTTGGAAGTGGTTGGTTGAAAGTTCTTTCGGCAGTTTAGAAAAGTTGAGGTGGCGATCTGGTTGATAAAGGCAAGGGTGATGATATTTCGGGGGTGTAACTCGAGCTTTAATCCGAGATCTTTGATAAATGAGAGAGATCAGTAAATGCCCAAGAGAAATGACGAATGTTCTTGATAGGGAGAAGGGTTGAATCCTCCTCCAATGTAATTTGCTCTCTTCCTTCCAGCTTGAAACATCAGAGAACCCTTTTTAAACTATATATAGTGAAACCAACAGAAATATAGAAAATTGAGTGTAACTTTCGGTTCTTCTCCCTTAAAACATCATTTCAATCCTAGATACCTGGGAATCAAACTTGATTCCTCTCTAAATTTCAACCACCATTTAGATGATCAGCGTTTGAAGCTTAAAACTCGAAACAATATTCTTCAGAAACTAGCTGGTTCCTCATGGGCTTTGGTTTTTTCTGGTGCTGAATATTGTTGCCCTGTTTGGTTGAACAGTGTTCATGATAAAAAAATTGATGCCCAACTAAATTTTTCTATGAGGATTATTACTGGTACTATCAAGTCTACACCTACTCCTTGCTTACCAGTACTCTCAAATATTGTCAGTCCTCATATTCGCAGAGAGACAACAGCTTTGAATTTTTGGAACAAATTCAATTATTTTTCAAATTCATTTCCCATACTCACCTATATTCCAGATAATAAAGTCCCCAGATTGTCGCGTAAACCTTTTTGGTCAAATTTTCTGATTGATATGAATAGAAGCGACGAAGAAATTTGGCAACCTGAATGGAATGTATCCAATTTTTTCAATAAACATCTTATTTCTGATCTTTCCATCAGAGTTCCTGGTTTTGACCTTCCCAGGAGAATATGGTCTGTTCTAAATCGTATTAGAACAGGCCATGGACGATGCAACAGCATGCTCTTCCGATGGAAATCAGTTGACTATAGAACATCTCATAAAAAGTTGTCCCATTTATAAATTTCATGATGGTTTCGAGGCTATTCATAAAGTAACAAATGTATTTCTGATTAATTTAAAAATAATTTGATTTATTCTGAATAATTGGTTTCTTTTCTGCTTTTTCTTTTTTTCATTTCAGATTAAGAATTGCGAGTCGTTTTGTGAAGAATCTGTTTATCTGAGCCCATCGACGGATAACATGAAGATGTTCTCTTAGATCACACTGATGTCTTTCAAGATTTTCCTGATATTTAATATTTTAAGTAATTTTTTTTTCACATGCGGGATAAGGGATTTTTTTCAACTGAGGTTTTATTTCCTTTCCTCATTCAATCATACTGCAGACCTGTATGGTTTTCCTGTGTTGCACCAACCTCAGCTAGGTACCTTTTTGTTTCAATATGTATTGTATTATTTTAGCTCTCTGAATCAGTAAATATTAAATATGAAATGCCCATCAGGATGTTATGTTAAATCCATATCTTTTCAAATGCTCAATCTGCTGAGGAATGTAAGGCTTTTTCCACAATCTCCTGTATCAACTGGTGGTGAAGCTGTATTTACTGAAGGTTGCAGTTTGCATCGTTTTTGGAAGGTCACAATAGCAGTAACTGAAATGGTGAAAAAACAATCTTTTTCATCTTGTGCCAAAATAGTATTCGTTATGGGCCCAGGGTGAACTCGATATATTTTTCCCTCACTCATATTCATTAATACTCTTCAAACTACAAATTCACAAGACAAATGTCCCCAGCTAACTGGTCTCTACTGGTCGTTGAAACGAGTCCCAAAAAAATATGTCGTGACAGAAATAGACAAAACCTCTGCACCTTGTTCGTCTATCCGTCGACACCTGTGACAAAATTAATTGTGTTGCCCAATCCCGACACCCGACATTCTGCTCTTATCTCGATCGCACTCGGTCAAACGTCAATTAACAATGGGGTAGCATTAACATAATCAAGTGAAACGGTGAAGTGACGAGATATTATCTCGACGGAGACATCAATATAGTACCCTCATGATTAAGCCACTTTTACGCTACGTTATTCTAAGGTTTGACGATGCTGACAGGTAATTAGACGTTTAAGCTTGTTACCTTTCGTGACAATTTTCATTGCCATGCGTTGGTTCGAAAATTTAAAATTTTTTCTTTGAATGAATAAAGCCAATTTCGTTCACAACAAAATTCCGTACGATATTATGCACTGAGAGAAATAAATTTGTTTTTATCAATAAAGTATTTATTTCGAGATTATTCATTAACAGACAAATCCACTTAATAATCTTTAATTTATTTATTAACTAACAGATCTTGCCTCTGAAAGAATTCATTCATATAGAACGAAATATTTATTTACACGGTATTTGTTAATATTTAATATATTTGGGTATGATGTATTTCATTTAAACTGCAGTTCTCTTCAAATATAAGATATATTAATTGAAAACATATGTTCATTTGATAATAAACGAACGTTTGGTTTCTATTACTAAATGATTCTAAACTTCCACCACTCCACGATATGTTTACTCAAAATATAGGATTTATTAACAATGAACAAACCGCATTTGACATGTTTCAGTCATCTTGGCTAGTTAACATTGTTCGGTGGTCGGTAGATTCAACTACCCGACTCCTGCCGATAAATCGCGAATGACGCAATCGGATGAAAGGTAAAAATCGAATCATCGATGATCACCGATAGCGAATGAGTTCCCCTTCCAACCCTAACTCCCCAAAGAATTCTTCACGAGTGTCATAGTTCATGAAGAATTAAAACTAACAAACTAACATCGAATTCTGGGAGAGTCGCCCACCGAAGATCAGATGGAACCTTCAACCTTCCGAATGGCACAGTTGGTTAGCGCATTGGACTAGTATTTCGAGGGTCGCAGGTTCAAATCCTGCTTGGGCTGGTCATTATTTCAGAATTCAATTCCGTCTGCAAAGCCATTAATTTTCAATTTTGCTATATAATTTTCAGACGTTAACATTCATTCATGATTCATGCAGTTTGTTAATTATTACTAAATATATTTATTTCAGTCTAATGCGTCTTTATTCGGTATTATTGAATGTTATTATTCATAAATAAAAGTGATATAATATTGAGTGAAGGTGATTTGCGAAAACTTAAATGAATTCTTCATTTCCATGAAAGAAATATTTATTTGTCGATTTGGCCAATAAATGATTTATTAACTATAACGCATGATCGATAATATCAAGTGAATACTTCTCTCAGTGTGGGAAGTTCGTTCGAACAACGGGCCATAAATCAGTATGGCATTCTCACCATTCCGACATGGCGAATTCCACGATGCGGTACAATAGAAGTCGATTCCGTTCACGAAAATGTTCTTTTCCTCTCGCTGAAAGTAAAAGTGACTTTCATATTCATCTCTTCCGTTTCAGAGCCGCCAACCGTATGATCGCCGACTAAATTTATTTACCGTTTTACATTGTACATCTGAAAGCGAACAAAGATCGCAGATAAGGATCGGAAATCTGAAACGGCGATACAGATCGTGTACTCGAAGATCGGAACATGATCATTTGATCGTCAAGCGAAACATTTTACACTGCGCAAAAAAATTAACTCACATTATGGAAATCTCAAATTTATTCTACAACTGAAGGTGTTATCAATGCTAATTATTTTTATCAGAATTATGCATGCATATGTTATCCACTTTCAACGTTTTTCTTCAATACAGATGTTTTTTCCCAGCAGGAATAAAAAAAGATGACATTATCAAATTTTGAATGTATTATCTCCATTCTAAAATCAGTTGTTCTCGATCAATTCCAGTGATCAATAGTTTTTCTTTCGTTTGATTTTCTACACTCGATCGCTATGCAACGCGAAACACGCAATTTGACCCAAGAGGAATGTGCACAAGCGGTAGTTTTGCGAGAAGAAGGGTGGACATACACAAGAATTGCAGAAAGGTTTGGAGTTTCCCATACAAGTGTGTCCAGAATGTTGCAGCGATTCTGGGAGACAGGTATGAATGTCCGAAGACCAGGACAGGGTAGACCACGGGTAACAACTGCCATTCAAGAACGTTACTTGAGAGTTTCTTCGTTGAGACAACGGTTTGCAACCGCTCGCCTCCTTGAAAATCAGCTTGAGCAAACTCATGGGGTGCTAATTAGCACTCAGACAATAAGAAATCGCCTCAGAGAATATGATTCAAGGCCTCGTGTCGCGGCAAGAGGCCCAGCTCTTACCCCAGCCCATCGAAGGGCGCTTTTGGATTTTGCGAGGGAGCATATCCATTGGGAAGAGTCCGATTGGGAAAGAGTTCTCTTCACAGATGAGTCTAGATTCTGCCTCTACCATGGAGATCGACGTTTCCTTGTATACAGACGTCCACATGAAAGATATGCTCAGTGCAATTTCCTGAATACTACTGGTTTCGGAGGAGGATCGATTATGGTATGGGGTGGAATATCTTTGACTGCTCGCACAGACCTAGTGGTCGTTGATAATGGAGCTATGAATGCTGATAAGTATATAAGGAACATTCTTGAAGAGCATGTAGTGCCATTTGCCCCATACATTGGTGAAAATTCATTTTTATGGACGAAAATGCCAGACCCCATCGTGCGCGCATCGTTCAGGAGTACCTTGAAGAGGTTGAAGTATCTCGAATGGAATGGCCAGCAAGAAGTCCAGATCTCAATCCGATTGAGCAGGTTTCGGACAACCTCAATAGAAGGCTGAGAAGTCCAGAAAATCATCCAGCTACCCTTAATGACTTAGGAATCCAACTCGGAAAAATCTGGGAAGGATTAGATCAGAACATTTTAAGATCACTCATTTTGAGTATGAACCGTCGTTGCCTAGCTGTAATTAACGCAAGGGGTGGAAATACCAAGTATTAAATCACTTATCAGCATTTCAGTATTTTGAAAATTGTTCATTTCTCTTCTTTCACATAAGATTCGGTGAAATCCTGAATTTTTCTTCCATTTAATGTGTCTTGTTTCGTTCAAAACCTTCCCGAGAGAACATAAAAAATAAGTTATAAAGTCAATCTAGAGTTAACTTTCATTAAAATTGAGATTTTCAGAATGTGCGTTACATTTTTTGCGCAGTGTACATTTCCAAATATTCGATGTTGTATCCATCAAATGAATTTCGTTCTACTGTTAATACCGGATGTTTCAATACCAATTCACAGTGAATCAATCGTATTATTTTTAGTTAGAATTTTTGGGCTTCAATTCTATGCCTATTAGAGGTCTTAACAGGGAAAAAACTTCATAAAGTGTACCATTTTTCTCAAAGAACTCTCGACCAATTATGTTGGAGAAAGAGAAAATACTCAACAACCACAAACCTCTGTTTCTCGTTTCAATTTCAATGCGATCATGAATTACGTTCAATGAAAGCTTTTTTCCTGTTCAGGATATGCACTCCACTCTGTTATATTTGCGGCTATCATTCCGCGTGCAGCTGCATTGATAATAATCGACCCATTGTGAGAAGAATCGAAAGGTATACCGTAGTGAAGAGCACATAACAGAGTCCGATAAGGAAAAATGTACAACGGTTATCCAGTCCGATCAATCACACAGACCTAAATAGTTGTATAAATATTTAATATCGATTATTGATATCGTTTATCTAATCTCAGTTCCTCGTTCGGAGTTGTTATACGCCCTCTTGTGTCATGTTTACGACATTGTGCATGCCAGTTGGGTAGATTAATGAATGCTGCATTTCTTGCAAGTGAAAAAAGCCGACGGTACAAAGCAAGATAAAAGGGAAAAATCCAAGAAGGTCGAGGCCAAAAATCCTCTGTGATCACTAACGAACATGGCGTCTTTCGTGAGACAGCTATGTGATCTAAGTCAACATCAAAATGACGTTTGACAAAGCAAATGCTTGCTGTCAAAGATTATAGAGAATGAAGATGGGAAACGAAGCGACTACAGTGATGTGAGCGACATCTGTAGTTTCAAAAGTAAACGGGTTATGGTTAAAATATTTAATTAGGGTCCATATGGCAAGATATTTAGTAGGTTGTTGTCAATTTTGAAAGAAATACTTGAATAAATATTTTTGTTGAATGATTGTATTTTCTCGTATACGCGTATTTTCCACTGAAATAACTCGAAATCTACAAGAGTAGCACCTAGCTCACTCTATAATCTTTGCTTGTGTGTTTTTCTGTTATAAGTTTTGTGTAAAAAACTGGCAGACATTTAGAATCCATGGTGATTAATTGCAGAAATAATAGAAAGAATAATCCTAAATGTGCATTCTTCTCATTACCAAAGAGAATGGAAATGTGAGTTTTGAAACTCGTATCATGTAACTGTCTTGTTCATTGCTTTTTATTTTTAGTGCTGTCAAATGGATAGAGTTTTCGGGGCAAAAATATATTGTTCTGTATAACGTATAAAGAACTCTTGCTGGGCTGACATACAGGTCTTGTTGTACACCTCTGATATTTTTCTTTTATTGTTGTTCAAACATTCTGTAATTAATAAACAGTGGACTCTCGTTAAGTCGAACTCCTAGAGACCAAAAGAACTGTTCGACTTATCTATTGTTCGGCTCACCAAACATTCGAGTTATTGAAGGGAGACTTCACTTCATTGAGAGAAAAACTCAGGTAAACACGTAATCATCATCAATAAGAAACGAGCGTCTGAGCACTGGAAACATGTCCTCAGAGGTCGAAAAATCATATGATATTCATCACGTGTGGTGATTTGTTTGCGAACCGAATTACCTGCGGTCTCATTCATTAAAACAAAAAGTTCTACTCATAGAGGCAATGGTGGTTAGAAGAACGATTTATGTGGAGGTTCTCTTGACGACCCTTCCAGCAGTTCATCTACTAGACCCTCTAGACTCGTTGAGGTGAAAATACACAGGGTAGGTAAGATATGTATGAATCGGGTCCAGAACAACTGTTCGACTTATCGATGTTCGATTTATCGAGAGTTCACTTTATGAATAGGTTCTTGAAATTGTTATAATATCTTATATGTGAACAAATTTTTGAAATGTTCTCAATTTCATAATTATTGTGTTGTAGTTGATTTTACACAATCATTTCAAATAAAAATATAAAGAATCCAGAAGCGTATTTCATTTGGTTCAAAACACTGTGTAGATGGAAAATATCATCCTGATCAGAAAGCGGAGCCCTGCTTTTGTTTTGTCGATCAGGATGTTTCTTTAAAAGCTCGACAATGAATGCTCAATTTAATGGAAATTTATGAGAAGTATAATTCGAATTGCCTATTGAAATAGTTTTCTGTACTGAATAATGTTTTCAGCGCCCTCTAGGTGTCAAAAATAAGAAACCAGCCAAAAATCGTAGTCGGATTTTAGTACCACAGATATAAGGGCGTTTCCTATCTTTCTAACTCAATTTCACCCTGTATTTCCTGCTCTAGGATTGACTGGCACCACACGTTGACCTATTCGAAAAATTCAATGGCTCTCGAGGCTACTTTCTAAATGCGCAATAAGGCATTCAGCGGCCGTAATGAAAACAGATGTTGTTGTCCGAACAAACTTCGCTGTACATGCATTAATTCCTAATTGAAAAAGCAATTTGCTCAACACGCACGTGGCGGCTATTAGCCTCAAGGACCCGCAGATAAAGCGGGCCATAAACGCGGCGAAGGGTCTCTTTCGTCGCCCTTTTCATACCCCTGTTGACCGACGCAGGGATTGAGGTATGAAAGTGGAACCGTAAAAAACCATAAAACGGCATATTCTGCCGATAAAAGTATACGTGACGGGGTGACGGGTCTATTTGAGGGTTATTCGATTAGGTTTTATCGATTGAGCGATGATAGACATAACGGGCGAAGTTTTTCTGCATACACATTTTTTTCACCCTTAACAAATTGTTAATTCAGAAAATGTCAAAAACTTCCAATGTTTATTCGAACGTACGATTTCGACAATTGTCATCTCCCCATGTCTCTATCTAATGAGAGTCGAAATGACAATTGTCGTTTTCTAACATATACTGCTCCACAACAGTTAGGGATATCATATCTCATTTGAAACCTAATAACAACTTGAATCGATCCATTAAAAATCAATATGAGACATTTCGTCAATCTGGTCGCCTTTTTATGAAGTTTGGTTCTTTGCCTATTCTTCATGAATGTTCTTATTTTGAAATGGAGCCAGTTATTCAACGGCTTCGATTTGAAGCGAGTTTTCTCAAAAATGCCAAGACGTAAATTAACAAACGCTGAGGCTAATAGGGCTATCGGAATGCTACAGGATGGCCTAACTCAGGTTTTTGTAGGCTAAAAGTCAGCCAAAGTGTGATATCTCTACTTTGAAACAGATTCAGGGAGACAGGTTGGAAAGACCAAGGCTTGGTGGGTGACGAAAAACAACACCTGCTCAGGATCGTTTCATCACCGTATCGGCGAGAAGAAATCCTACATCTAAGAGTAGAATGCTACGGAAAACTCTTCAAAATGCAGATGGGGTCCAAGTTTCGATCGAAACCATCAGACGACGAATGAGAGAGGTGAATCTGGGTTCTAGAGGTCCATTAAAAGGAGTTTCATTAACATGTGACCATAAGCGTCAAAGACTGGAATGGGCAAGGCAACATATCAATTGGAACGATCAATGGCGTAGTGTCCTTTTCACTGATGAATCCAGATATGGACGATCTCCAGATTCTCTAAGAATAAGGGTAGGGACAATCCCACGCATACCCCGTAATCGTAGCTATGTCCAAGAAGTCCATCCATTCCGAGGGGGTAGTGTTATGGTATGGGCCGCGGGATATGTTTCAACGGGCGCACAGATCTACGCATTTGTCCTGGGAATATGACCGCCTTACACTATAGGAGCATGTCATTGACAATGTTTTGCCAAATTGTCACGCTGCTATTCGTTAAACTTTTCAATTTCTAGACGATAACGCCAGACCGCACCGTACAGCCATAGTTAAGAATGCGAGCGAGGAGCTTGGTATTCCACATTTATCAATACCTCCACACTCACCAGATTTGAATTGCATAAAGCATGCATGGGATTTGCTCCAAAGAAGATTGATAATCATCAATCTACCCCAGAATCCTTAAATGATCTGATAGAGCTTCTGCCCCGTTTATGGAACCAAATTCCTCAATCAAGAAATGTTCAACAACCTCGTGTGTAATATGCAACGAAGATGTCAACCTGTTATTGATGCCCGTGGGGGCCATACATTGTATTGATAGTCTTAAAATGCCTGAATTCTCTTGGAATGAAATTTCGTTATTTTACTCGATTTTTCTTAACCAACCTGTATACGCTGCAGACCTACAGGCTAAAATTAATTTCATTTCCCACAACTTGAAATCATATTATGTAATATGAATGTTCATCACAAAATCTCATTCAAACTATATTTTTTTGCAATTTAAGTCAATATCCCTAACTTATGTGGAGCAGTTTATTTTTATAAATGTATTGTGCTTGAGGCATAGATTGCATTGTCGTAAAATGACCTGTTTTGCGAGTTAAAAGTTGCGTTGTACTGTCAGCGAATAACAAAGAAAGGATACAGTGGCATTAAAGAATATCAAAAAGGAATAGTCTAGAGGCTAAGGGAAAAAAAGAAGATTTCAACAGCTTCAGGTGCTGTTTTTACTGAATGTAGATACTGTGAATCTGATTGCAGGCGATAAAAATAGTTCTGATGGCTTCAGCGATTACTCGCGTTCAAATGCTCGGCCAACAGTTCGCCGAGACGCTCGCCGAACAACAATTCGAGCAAATTCAGACGACATGGTGCGATAGTTTCTCCATCTTTCCTGTGCACAGCAAACTAGCCGTATTTCCCTAATTGAGCCCCCTTTCTGAAGCGTTTATAGCGCCAGTTTGGAATCTTCCCTCCTGGAAATCTTATCCTTTTGAACCTTCTCGCCATATCCGTAACTATAAGGTCTTCGCGTTCCGCTAATTATATTATCTCTCGCGCCGAAAGGGAGATTTCCACCCCGTATTGCGGCCGACTCAATTCGGAAGGGGTTAAAATGTTCGACGGGATTACTTCGAATCTGGCATTTCGCCCCTCAAGTTACGCTTATGAGCTTTGGGAAAAGCGGCTCGCTGATACGGGCCGGCTTTTTATGTTCCGCATTAATTGAGTCGAAATATCAAACGGGAAATACTAATTGGGTGGCGCGTGTACGCTAATTAAAGGGGTAAAGGGGTGGGTTTTTGCCTGTGCCAAAAAATTTATGGGATTAGTTGTCGAACCTACAGGGAATGAAAGGAAGGTATTTTGACACTTGGAAAAAGCACCTGTACTACATCGGAGAAGAAGTGCGTAGATGAAAACCCCAATTTCAGCCAGAGGCGGATCTAGAATTGTTTTCAAGGGAAAACAATTCTAGGAAAAACATAATATAGTATATAACATTACTAGCAAGGTAAGAGGGTTTTTACTGGCGAATGGAGGATATAACTGTTACCTCCTTGAGACAGTAAAACCCGTTACCTTGCGTGTATTGTTTTATATTTTATTTGTTTCTCATTTGTAAAAAGGTTAGATAAATTCCAAAAAAATCTCAATAATTTGCCGTGAATGTCGTAAGCTATGGAAGAGTTGCTTTGAACATGTCTGTTTATTTTTCTTCACATTTGTTTTGGCGAAAGCGAAAATGAATGTACCAAAAGAAATTATTGGGGCAGCCAGCAGTGTAGCATCAAGTTTATTACATGCAAAATCAGCTTCAAGGTACGAGCGACAATACGACGACTTCAAAAAGTGGCAAAACAAAAATAGTGTGATTGTGGTAACTGATGATGTTTTGTTGGTCTACTTGAATCAACTATCTGCTAGATTCAGCCCTGATACTTAATCGGCAAAATGGTCTATGCTGAAAAGCTGCTTGGAAATGAAAGAAAATGCCCCTGTTTGCAGGTTTGTTTTCCTAAAAAAATTTATTGAAAAATAGACGTTTAGTTGTCATTTGCAGATTTCAAAAGGTAATAGCGTTTCTGAAACGAAAAAATGAGAGTTATACGCCAAAAAAGGCCAAGGTATTAAGTGAAGAAGAGGCTGAACACTTTCTTTCACATGCTCCTGATATATATATATATATATATATTCTTATGAAAAGGAGAGCTAAAATAATACATTAAATGTTGAAACAAAAAGTACCTAAGCTGAGGTAAAAAAAGAACGGGGTATCATAACATTCTTTGTATGATACTATAGAATCATACGATACTATCAACACTACTATCATACGATACTATACAGCCAGGGGAAAAAACCTCAGCCGAAAAAACCTGCCTCCCCGTAAACAAAATAACATAAAATATCAAAATATCAGGAAAATCTTGAAAGACATCAGTGTGATCATCTTCATGTTATCCGTCGATGGGCTCGGATGCACAGATTCTTCCCAAAACGACTCGTAATTCTTAACCTGAAATGAAAAAGGTTGATGACCATTGGTTGATGGCGAAAATTGTAACAATATTTGGGATTTTTGGATGTTGTCGATGTGAAGAAATTCTCTCCTTGAACATGAATGATGTAGAAGATATGGAAAAATACGTTATTGTGACATTGCGGCAAACAAAAAATTTAACAAAAAGAAGATTCACCATAACCGATGATGGCTGCAGCTTCAAACCCTGCATGTTATACAGAACCTCCTGGAACAGAAAGCCTAAGATTTTTTTTGACATACCGACATGGAAAGTGCATTTCCCTTAATGCTGGCCAGCACACTATTAGTGGTGTCCCAAAGCAAATAGCGAAATATTTAGGTTTAAAAGTTATACACCGGCCACTCTTTTCGCAGAACTGGAGCCATTATGGTTGCGGATTCGGGTGGAGATATTTTAGCACTAAAGCGTGCAGGAGGGTGGAAGAGCACCGAAATTGCGATGAGTTATGTCGATGATTCGGTCAACAAAAAAATCGAAATGTCTAGCAAATTATTTGGTAGTAAGGAGAGTACAAATGTTCTGCAGTCCTCGAGTTCAGCAGTTTCTGAGTCAACAGAAGGTTCATCATCATCAGTATAAACTCTTTCATCATCAAAAATCTGTATTACTGGAAATAACAATTGTACCATGATTTTCAACATATATGACGATAAAACAAAATTTTCTAATGTAACTAACTTGTAAAAATTTTGCAAGTTAACTGTCAGTTTTACAAGTAAGTGACTCGATAAAATAAACTTTCTTGATTAATATTGTGTTTTTGGAAACTGACGTTTACGAATGAGAAACAAATAAAAATACAATACTGCATTTGTTTGATATTTTCAAGACGCAGTCCTTCCTGTTGATATTTCCAATGAAATATGATAATTCAAGTTGCGGAACAACATTGACGGCTCAGAAACTATACGAGCATTTCCAATATCTTGGAAATTCACCAATGAAATCTCCTTGATTGATATGAGAGTCGATCAATATTCATGAACCGACGGCAAGGGTATCATTCAGTAGTTTCACCGTGTTATTAATTAATTTATAAGATGGACGGATTCTGATAGGCGCTCTGGGTAATCCGCGATCTTATCGTGACGCGAAGGTGCTAAACAACCGCTGTTAAATCACCAGTAACTTGATAATAGATGAGAGCCTCGAGATAGAGTAAACACTTCAATACACCCGTGCTAATGAACATACAAAGTATGAAAGGAGGTATTCAGTTTTTAGTGTAGTGAGAGCTCTTGGAATTGTTTTGGATTGAACCGAAAGGAAGAGATGGGATTAACACTTTAAAACATTCCCACGAAGATGTTGAGCTATCAATTTTTGAAATTGAGAAGATTGGAAACAATACAAAGGTATAAATTCAGAATTTATTGAGTTATTAAGCCATTGGATAGCTTTTATCTCAGGCTTTGAACGGGGCGACCGAATGTAGAAATTACGTAGCGAAAAAACCTAACACAGCCGTATATCGTCGGTTCAGTTCGACAGACTTCGGCACGGTGTTTGGGTGCTTGCGACTAGACGGATGCGTTCAGCCACTCTGGAGTCAGCAATCTCGCTGTTCTCATTGAATTACGAACGGCAAATATTTCATTAACATCTGATAGAAAATGTATGGCCAAACGCAAACATTTTCCATTAACTTCAGCTCTTGCTCTAACTATACATAAGTTGCAAGCTGGAACTTTTGATGAAATAGTATATGAGTATAGTAAATCACATTCTCAGGAACTCGTCTATGTTGCACTCTCTCGGGTGACTAATATTGAAAAATTGTATATTACGACAAAATATGGTAATTCTGCATTTAAGTTTTATCATAATCGAAGGCAAGCTGCATCGACCGCATCTTTGTTGCAAGTATTCAAACACTGTTTTTAAATAGTGTTAAGACGATAGCTCAAAATGTCTTAGATTTCATTAGTTATAGAAATGGCATTCCAATAATGACTTTCAATTGCCAAAGTCTACATAGTCACAAATACGATTTACAAGATTCAGTCACGAGACAAACCAATGTGTTACTTCTTACCGAAACATGCATGACGCGTGATAATCCGATTGAAATACCTAATTTCATTTGTATTGTTCAATTCAAACGAGATACTGTTCCAAAAGGTGGGGTAGCTATTTACCAAAATAGTAATAATGTTACTGATATTTTGACTCCGAATATTGAAATAAATATTGAAGACGTTAGCGATGTTAATGTTAGAAGCTCATTTGTTGGAGATTTTTGTGCATGCTCATGCAAACTTACAAATGGCCTACACATAGTCATGGTAGCAATTTACATTTCTCCGAATCCAAAATTGGACGAGGTAGAGCATTTTATTCATCGCACTTTACTGGAGTACACTGAAGAAGGGTCGAAAATACTTGGTACAAATGGTAATAAATTTCCACTTATCTTGGCTGGCGATTTCAACATTAACTTCGCTTTCGGAAAAATTGAATTTAAAAATGAATAATGAACCTTAAGAATCCACAACAAAATTTGGGACCACCATTGACGCGGTATTTTCCAGATATTTAGAAAACATTAAGTCTCAGACTTATGTTTCTTATTTCAGTTGCCATAAACCTATAGTTTCAATGATAAACAATCCTGAATAACCTACATATATTGTAAGATAAATAAAAAAAAATATTTTAAATCAACAATATTATCTTCATATTCTTGAATAGATGCTATGCAATAGCTTTACCGCGGCAGTCCTCGAGTGCCACACGTGCTCTTTTTTAACACTATTGTTTGTTATTACTATGATTCGCTTAACGCTTGAGCCACCTCTGCCTCGGAGGTAATTTTAATTGCTTGTTAATCATTAATCTAGGTTCTGATGTACGCCGGAAACGGTCCATGGGATCACAATAAGCTAGCGCCATGCCCAACAATCTGTAATTCTTTGTTGCCCTCGTGATAATGCCATTGTTAACCTCAGATCCGAGGGGTTGCAAGGCGTTTAAGGCTCTTTCTCAACGGATTTCTTGGGGTTGCTAGAGGAGAGCGTCACAGAAAGGGGTGTGGTAATTTAAATTTCGCATTGTCGAAGGTGTTGAGTAAATAGAACGAGGAGTCGAGAGGTGTTATTAGCAATTCTCGCAGTTCGTTACACTCGAGATGTAAGATGAAAGGAACCGGTTAGTAAAAATTATAGTATTTTCGATGGGCGTTCATAGATGAACTTATCTGGTTAGCTCACACTATTCAGTTGCGTATGTCGCCCATATAAATGAAGTATAGGGAGTGAGTGCTGAATTAAAACCTTTTCTTTACTTGGTAAAAAATCTGAGGAAAAAGTTACTATTGAGTTGTACCTTGGGCACTACACTATACGGCTGTGTTAGGTTTTTTCGTTACGGAATTTCTACATTCGGTCGCCGCGCTCAAAGCCCAGATAAAAGTTATACAATAGCTTAAAAATACATCGTATTTACTCTTCCTGTTACGATGATGCTCAGGTGGCATTTGTAGAAACTGATCTTATACATATACTGGCAAAGGAACACCCAGTTTGACCTCTAACTTTCATCAAACCACGCTTGGCAACATCTCATAACACTAGTTGAATTTCTGTTCGCATCGATTTCTCGATATGACAACTCGTAGACCAATAATTCGACTACTTTCAAATTCACTTAGTTGGCGATAAATTCCTTACACTCTAAATCTAAATTTCTAACCGTTCTTCTTGCAGATCTTAGTGCCGCCACTGACCGGCCGATATCAGAGACCGAGAATGATAAACCGCTAAGGATTTCATCAAGCGAGGCCCATTTATTCAGCCCGTTAAATGAAGCCCCCCCAAGGATATTCGCGACACTGATGTATTCAAATAGGTGCAGTAAGCCTCTCCGGGTCCATTTCCGACTGTGGAACAAGAGGATTAGTGAGTTACCTCCGGGCGAGGTTGCCATATATCAAAGTTGTATCCGATATTGAATAGTCCATTCATGTGTGGCCCCCCACCCCTCTTAGCCAACGGGAAAAGGGGAGCGTTTTGACGAGTAACTGGTCAACCGTGTCCGGATGGCTCTATTTTGTACCCTCCGACACTTCTATTGTCCTTGCGAAAAGTCGCTCTTCGGTAAATAACTTTTTTTGTGTTGTCGTTAAGCGCGTGATTAATTGGACTTGTTCTGGAAGTAAACTAAGTTCTTGTACCCATACAGGGTGTCTGTGAATTAATGCGATGAAAATTAGCAGGGGTTGATAAAAATTTCAATCCAAGAGCAAACCTGACGAGTTGACAGTTTTCAATTTTCTTTACGGTTTCTAAAAAAGCCTGAGTCATGAAACTCTACAAAATAGGAATCACTAAGTAGCTTCGTTGTTTAAACCTTTTTTGTAATGACAGCAAACAATGTTAAAATTGATTGTTTACGTGGAAGCGTGTTAAAAATATTTTTAACATTAGTGTTAAAAACATTCTTAGCACTCCATTTTCTTATGATGAAATCAGATGAGAAAAATTCAGCAATTGCAAATTTTTATTATCAATATTTAACAATCATTACTTATGAACATAATATTAATCGTAAAATTAGGACAATTACTAACATTAATGCCCTGTGACGTTAGGGAGCTTCGCAACACATTATTAGAATCCTCAGCACCATCAGTACTGGTAGAAACCGGAAGTACAATATTGGATGATGATGATCCAAAATCTGTTGAGGTCGGGAGAATTTTTTCAGCAATGACATTTCTATATGCAATGGAATGATCAACATAGCCCTTGGCTACCGTCGTAGACTTCCATCTACCATGTTTTTCATATCCGTAATATTTGCTCCTGATTCTGCTAGCAGTGAAGCGGAGAATCTTCGAAAACAGTGTCCTGTATATTGCTTTGGTTCTGGCAGTTTGAGGAATTCGGCAACAATAGATGGAATTTTCCCAAATGTATTAATACCAACTGGATTGGCAGAAGGGCGCAGTGCAAAGTACTTATGAAAATAGTCTACATACTTCCCAATAATACTGAAAGAACGACTGACTTTCGTTTTTGTATTTGGAAGTTGTATAACCAATGATTTATTTATTATTTCGATGTCTTCCACTGATAAATTACACAATTCTTCACGCCGACAGGCTCCAAATAATCCGAAAATAGTTGCAACCTCAACCATCAAGTATTTCTCATCTGGTGCCTCCTTTATAAACTTTTCAACTTGTTCACGAGTGAGAATTTTCGATATTTTGGGAATATATCCTTCACTTTTTCGTTTTAAATAAGCTATTACCTCAAAAAAATTACTAACATCCACACCATTTTTAACGAGGGCGCTTGACTTTATCATTGAAAATTTGCTCCACAAAGTTGATGAACTCCATATTTTTGAATATGGAAATTGTTATATGCAATATCGTACTGCTAAACAGGTTTTTTAGGTAGGAGTTCCAGATTTGCTTTTCTTGCAGACTCTCGACAAACATATTAAGCAGTTAAGAACTCAAGACGAAAATTGTACAGGAACGAAATTCAAATGACAGCGTCTTTTCTCATTTGTTAGTAATCATAACGTTGGCAACGTTTGCCATTCACAACAACATTTTGATTATTTGAATATTAAAATGCATTTTGAAGTTTATTGTCATTGCAAATTCGCCCATTTTATTATCAAAATAGGGCAGTTGTACAAAAATTATTGTATGGTATTTGTGTTAAAAGTGATTTTATTTTGTTCACTCCCAAAATAGAACGTCACTTTTAACACTCATATCATAAATAACTATTATTAAGGCAAATAAGAAACCCTCAATTTTTCTCAGAATAAACTTACAAGCTATATTGACCACCTTTAATTCTGTTTGATTTTGACACCCCAATTTTTGCTTAGTATATCTGCCCTCCAAATTCAACTCCCACCGCTTCATTTCCCCGATATTTTATGCATTATTGCCGCAGATAAATTCGAGCTTGTCCCGAAATTTCATGAAAGTTTAAGGGGGTAGCTTCTCGCGACAAACTTTTCACTTAAGTGGCGTCCTGAGACCGGAGGCGTTTTTCATGAAGCCGAGGGTTGATTGAATTCGAATCGGGGACGTTTTGGCGGTTATTCAAAACGCGAATTCGGTGTCGAAAATTGCCTTTTTATTGGGCCACCCCTGCGAAGATGATATCGGCCATAAAACGATTCGACGGGAATTGGCTCGGCAGTTTTTATGCCTCATTTTCGACGGAGCTATCGTATCTGAGAGAGAAATGGACCTAGATATTAGTTTCTGCTCAAATAAGGTCGATCATCCAGTATTTCCTTCTATATGACTTCTGAATTTTCATCAATACACATTCTTATCATCATCTCCTTCAATAAGTGTTATTATACTATAAGGTATAATTTCATTTTCCAAAAGCTTTCAATCTTATCCAGATGTTTGCATGAAACAAAATACAGAAGTAGTTATTTCGGACCTGTTTCTAGGACCAACAACAACTTTTAAATGCCATTTTGGAAACCAGAGATCATCACTGTGCTGCATTTCGATAAAATTTATTATTCTATATCAATCAACTCTGCTAATTAACGTTCGTCCAATTCGACACAGATGTCGTTACTTTCTAATTCGTTCTCGCATGTATTGCAACGGAAGCTACTGCATTTAATAATAAATCGGCCCTTGTAATTGGAAATTTGATAATTTCATAATTCAGGGTTTGCGGTAAATAACTACTCATTTTTGATTTGTATGACTTAGTGGAGCTCTCCCCCTGGAGCTCCCACACTGGAGCTCCCACACTAGAGATTTAACATTGGAGCTCTCGTATAGAAGCTCTCATACTGGAGCTCCCACAGTGGATATCTCACATGGAAGCTCTCGTATAGGAGCTCTCACACTGGAGCAGACCATTCGTAGCCGATTGAACCAGAGTTTTCATCGAATTTTTGTGTGTTCCTACTGAAGAACTTCCCAAGGGATATCGAAATGACACGGTTATAGATTTCACGAATAAACAGTCAACTAAACAATAATAATAATTACCATTATCGAGCCTTCGAATGGGACGTCATCCTCCTGAAGGCGTTTCTATGAAACGACTTCTCGACAATCGAGTTTTATCGACCCTTTCGGATTTTATTATTTCACAGGCGGTTTGACGGAGCAAGAATAGCGTTCTATGATCGCGTAGCAAGCCATTCGAAGCGTGGATTTCTCCGGGTTTCGGATTTGAATGCGCGATGGCGTTTTTATTCGGACTACGAGTTTTTGATGCATGAGGAAGGGTCAATCTCCGCCCGAAAATGATTTTATAAACCCCGGAAGGGTGTTTTGGGGCTTTTTCACGTCTTCCGAATCGTCCAAGTTTGCATTTACTGGATGGTTTATGGCCCGGCAAGGAAACAAGGGATGGACCGGTTCCAGATGGGTATGGAAGACGTAATCCTCAGTTTTTTTATTCATGTAATAGCATAGGAGAATATTGCAATGTGGTCAGAACTACAGTGCGCAAAAAAATTTACGCACATTCTGAAAATCACACTTTTAATGAAAGTTAACTCTACATTGATTTTGAAACTTATTTTTTATGTTCCCTCGGGAAGGTTTTGAACGAAACAAGACACATTAAATGGAAGAAAAATTCAGGATTTCACCGAATCTTATGTGAAAGAAGAGAAATTAACAATTCTCAAAATACTGCAATGCTGATAAGTGATTTAATACTTGGTATTTCCACTCCTTGCGTTAATTACAGCTCGGCAACGACGGTTTATACTCAAAATGAGTGATCTTGAAATGTTCTGATCTAATCCTTCCCAGATTTCTCCGATTTGGATTCCTAAGTCATTAAGAGTAGCTGGATGATTTTCTGAACTTCTCAGCCTTCTATTGAGGTTGTCCCAAACCTGCTCAATCGGATTGAAATCTGGTCTTTTTGCTTGCCATCCCATTCGAGAGACTTCAACCTCTTCAAGGTACTCCTGAACGATGTGCGTTCGATGGGGTCTGGCATTATCTTCTATAAAAATGAAATTTTCACCAATGTATGGGGCAAATGGCACTACATGCTCTTCAAGAATGTTCCTTATATACTTATCACCATTCATAGCTCCATTATCAACGACCACTAGGTCTGTGCGAGCAGTCAAAGATATTCCACCCCATACCATAATCGATCCTTCCCCTGAAACCAGTAGTATTCAGGAAATTGCTCTGAGCATATCTTTTATGTGGACGTCTGTATACAAGGGAACGTCGATCACAATGGTAGAAGCAGAATCTAGACTCATCTGTGAAGAGAACTCTTTCCCAATCGGCCTCTTCCCAATGGATATGCTCTCTTGCAAAATCCAAACGCGCCTTTCGATGGGCTGGGGTAAAAGCTGGGCCTCTTGCCGCGACACGAGGCCTTAAATCATATTTTCTCCTAATTTTGGGCTTACGAATCTGCTCTCAAAATTAGACGTCTATTTATGAATCAACAAAGTTTCAATTTCAACCATTGAAAAACCACCATATTTTCCCTATACCAATTCATCTCTTCTTTGTCATATTTTGTCGTGGTTATCACCTTTTTCATTCCTTCGAAAACGAGGACAATTCCAACCGTTTTCGGACCATTCGTAGCGGTCGTATCTCGAACAAACAACAATCGATTCGTCTCACTTTGTTCGCGCGAATAATGGATAACGAAAGGGTCGATAAATTCGCATTGTGAATCCCATCGGGCACAATGAGAGTCGCAAAGCCGAAATATAAGTGGAAACCGGCAACAATGAGGTTATCGGCGTTACTGCCGATTGTTGCCGTCGCACGGACGAAGAACAATGCTGAGGTGACGAGGGTTACCGCCGATGACAAATTTATAGGGGAGGCAATCAGCGGTTCGAATAGGCACGAGCAACGTATTGACTTCAAGCTGCGGATTCGTTTATTCCTACTAAAATTCGTTCTGTTTGGAAGAATTTTCATTCAATTCTCCAGAGACGTATTCAAGCACCAAGTGATATGAATTTTCTGAATCTTTTTTGGGTTTTCCCCCTCAGATTCTGATATGAACTTAGTTGAAATACACTGCCCAAAAAAATTAACGCACATTATGGAAATCTCGAATTTATTCTACAACTGAAGCTGTTCTCAATGATAATTATTTTTATCAGAATTATGCATGCATATGTTATCCACTTCCAACGTTTTTCTTCAATACAGATGTTTTTTCCCAGCAGGAATAAAAAAAGATATCAGATTTTGAAGGTATTGGCTCCATTCTAAAATCAGTTGTTCTCGATCAATTCTAGTGATCAATAATTTTTCTTTCGTTTGATTTTCTACACGACCTAGTGGTCGTTGATAATGGAGCTATGAATGCTGATAAGTATATAAGAAACATTCTTGAAGAGCATGTATTGCCATTTGCCCCATACATTGGTGAAAATTTCATTGTTATGGACGATAATGCCAGACCCCATCGTGCGCGCATCGTTCAGGAGTACCTTGAAGAGGTTGAAGTCTATCGAATGGAATGGCCAGCAAAAAGTCCAGATCTCAATCCGATTGAGCAGGTTTGGGACAACCTCAATAGAAGGCTGAGAAGTCCAGCTACTCTTAATGACTTAGGAATCCAACTCGGAGAAATCTGGGAAGGATTAGATCAGAACATTTTAAGATGAGTCATTTTGAGTATGAACCGTCGTTGCCGAGCTGTAATTAACGCAAGGGGTGGAAATAACAAGTATTAAATCATTTCAGTATTTTGAAAATTGTTCATTTCTCTTCTTTCACATAAGATTCGGTGAAATCTTGAATTTTTCTTCCATTTAATTTGTCTTGTTTCGTTCAAAACTTTCCAGAGAGAACATAAAAAATAAGTTATAAAGTCAATGTAGAGTTAACTTTCATTAAAATTGAGATTTTCAGAATGTGCGTTGAGATTTTCAGAATGTGCGTTAATTTTTTCGCGCAGTGTATAATGGTGTGTTATATAATATAGAATTCGTTGTATGATGAACAAGCTTGGGAAAAACCTCAGCAAAAAAAAGTGATGGAACTACGACAGACTTTATTTGAAAAAATACAGTGACATTACGTCTTACTCTGCATCTGAAGAATTGTACACATATTTATGTATTTAAACGTCAGGATATGATTTACCAATCTTTTCGAACGATTCGTTAGTTGGCAATGAAAGATCGCCTATTCTAGTTTCGACATTTTTATGACGGTCTGGTGGTCAGCGTGTGGAAATGTGGAATTTAAATTTGTTTGAGTTCGAAACGATATTGGCTTTTTATGGCGTAACAACCGATGTATTTCATCGTTGTGATCTATTGTTGAGTATAATCCTGCAGAGGGGAAATGATTTATGACGTCCTCGATTGGGACGGTGACTTCATACATGTGTTACTGGTTGGACGATGACAAAATCAGCGAAAATATTCAAACTTGTCAGTTTCGAATGGCAATTCAACAATACGAATACCAGTAATAACTTTGTCCATAAAACATGCTACCAATGAGAGTCTCTCCAGCGAGTAACCCTAAGTTTATCCAGTAACTCCGAATCAATTCAACCGCGTCTCTGACCGACGCTCACGTCACAAATAAGACGCACGTCCCGGCACAAACATATAGACGTCGTACCGCCATAATTCTGGCAGAAGCATCTCGGCCAAACTTATCCAATTTGTTTCGAGAACTCATTTTTTCTGCCGCTTTTTCCACGGGAAAAAGTCCCGACCCATGGCACGCCGATAAATATACCGTGGCAGGTCTCCCGTGGATCGTAAATTCACGAAACACCTCGTTCTGACTATATATAAGAACACCTAAGACCGCCGAAGAGACGGCCACAAGGCCTTATTTATCTGGGAAACATGCTGGAATTTCCGACAGCGTTGGCCGAAGGATTCGGAAGACAGAATCTATCAGGGGTGAAGATTATGTAATAAGAAGTATTGAGGAAGTACTTGTTAACATTGTAGATAGGAAAAATTGTATTTTTTTTTACTATATGCTCTTGGACATCAAAGGACGAAACAATATTGCACAAAAACTCCAATACAAATGCTTCTACGAGTACTTTATAGGTTGAATGCTCTTGGAATAAGGAGAATAAGAAAATTTCAGGAAAATGCTACATATGTTCGACACCTTGGCTCATTATTCAAGCAATAAACATGCCAATACGGACATGAAGCAATCATTCTCAAGTGTCTATGGGGACACTCCTTCGGTAGGATATAAAACAGATATTTCATTCTTAAATTCAAAGGATTCCATAGATTGGTATATCCGGCTCGAAGGACCAAGTATTTGAGATGCGATGATAACTATGTTAAGAATATCCTCATATCGCCTTTACAATATCCAGCAACCAAGTGAAACCCCAAAATATAAGCCATAAACAGTATTGAGGAAGTATTTGTTAACATTGTAGATAAGAAAAATTTGATTTTTTTTACTATATGCTCTTGGACATCTAAGGGCGAAACAAGGTTGCACAAAGACTCCAATACAAATGCTTCTACGAGTACATTATAGGTTGGATTCTTTTGGAATAAGGAGAATAAGAAAATTTCAGAAAAATGCTACATATGTTCGACACCTTGGCTCATTATTCAAGCAATAAACATGCCAATACGGACATGACGCAATCATTCTCAAGTGTCTATGGGCCACTCCTTCGTTAGGATATAAAACAGATATTTCATTCTTAAATTCAGAGGATTCCATAAATTGGTATATCCGGCTCGAAGGACCAATTATTTGAGATGCGATGATTACTATGTTAAGACTATCCTCATATCGCCTTTACAATATCTAGCAACCAAGTGAAACCCCAAAATATAAGCCATAAACTACTTTGCAGTTTGTCGGTTGCGTTCCAGGATCTACAACCTCAATTTTGCGGAGTGCGCTCGAGGTGTACAGCCGTCTACTCCCTGATGTATCTGTATCACGTAGCGATTTATGTTCGTTTTCCTCTCGACTCAAGTTGGCTGTTTCCTGCCCCCGTATCACGGCTTCCTTTCGGCAATAAAGTTTTCGGGACGATACCCCGAGGGCGCTCGCGCGCTCGGACATAAAGTAGGCCTTGATTGAATATAGGAAATACTGTTAGTCTCATTGTGCTCCGGAGGATGTAGTTATTCACTCCATGGGGGAAGCGAACCGGAATTTTGAGTTATACGGAGGAGGAGATCGGGAAAACTGCCGTTAGTGTCTGATGCGAAAGTGGAAAACTCGGTTATAACGAGTTTAACCGTCCGAAAGAAGTCCTCTGCTATGAACTTAGATGAGTCATTGATTGTTGTTGGAACAGGACAATTCGTATTTTCTAAGGTCTCTCTCCGATTGGAAAATGATCTATATTTTTTTCTGCCAATGCTTCTTGAAAGTGATTACTCTCCTAGGCTGTTGACAGCATTATTTTCCTTCTTGGGAGTCAGGAGTTGCCGCGTTTCTCCTGGCAAAGGAGCAATGAACTTTTTTGCTCTTCTATGTCCGTGTTTCTTCAGAAAGATTTTCTTTGTTGCATCTCCAATTTCTTGGGCTCATTCACGAGATTGATTATCTTAGCCAGTTTCAGGTAGCTTTAGATTCTTCACTCTATCAACCGAGTCTTGTTTCCTTCTCTGGGGATTACTGGCGCCCTATTCAAAACAGCCATTGTCCCTGCTATACCTGTACATCGCTGACTTTGGATTTTATAAGATTGTCGACCCTAACGACATGATCATATGAAAGTTGAAACAATATAACGAGCAATTTCATGAATATTCTGGATTAATTCCTTGGTATTAAGGATTTAAATTGTGTTTCAAACAATAATCGATTCTCATGACACAACAGTCTTCTGTATTCAGTTGGAAAAAGTGTCAATCCGTCCTGACATAGCTGAAGCTTCAACTGAACAATAAAACGATATTGAATAGGTAGGACGCTATTATGTGCCTCCTCTCACGATTTTTTCATAAACCGATTCCGTCGCCCCGCTCCCATTGTTGTCATTGTCGCCAATAGTTTATGGGGCGTTGATACAAACTGCCTAAAATAAAGGTTGTTCAGGTCCTCGAAAAAGGTGCGATTTTCATGGCGCGCTCCGATTGTCTCAGGGGCACGGGAGCACTGGAAAGGGGTGCCATTAAAATGTTTTTTTTCGCCTTTGTCTGAGCGTTTAATAACGCAGATTGCTTTTGTTGCAAGTTCTGATTTATGGTTCCGTTCGAAAGTGTAGCAAGGGTGGAAAGTGGAAAGAGCTCTTATGGCGATTGTCGGGCGTATTGTTTGTCGCAGTCAAGTTTCGAGTCAACAGCGTGATTTACATCTCTTTTATTGCGCGGGATTGTCGTTCGATTTCTTTTTTCACCGCGAGCTCTTCTCGGAAGCGTAAAATATTAAGCGGGGTTGCTTTGGTAGGCTCACGTACGGATTCTGGGCCTTTGTTTCTGTCACAATTCGTTGGAAATCGCTGGAGGAAAAAAAACTTCCTAGAAAATGAAGTCAGAAGTGTTTGCGTACTTGTTAAACTACTGGCTGGCCCGGCGAACTTTGTTTCGCCTCAGAGATTCATAAAGTTGTATCAACAAAACTACTTTTTCAAGTAGGAGGTAAATAAGACAAAATTGAAGTACAAAATATACAAAAAATTTAATTACATTGAAATAGGTAGGTATGTACATTGTCATTTACATGAATAGACTTCACTTTATTTAAGCGGTACCTTATTATAATTTAAAAATTGTCTCATTCTTGTACCTCATGATGAACCATATTTTTAGTTTTTTCGTCATAAAATTTTCCGTAGTGTTCGGAAGAAAGAAAGGTGTGATAACACATGGACTCCGATGCGTTAATATCATTATTAAATGTAGTTCACCGAATTTATATCAAATATAATACTTACACGAAAACGCTATCAACCTCAGCGACATCTACTGGCGTTATTCGCAAGAAGGAAAATTATTTCCTACTTTTTTTCCATTCCATCAAATTTTTCATTGTTTTAATGTATTTTATGTTAACCCCACCGTAGAAGAATCCAACAAAAAAACTTTCATAACAAACAGTTCATCCAATCTTGAGTTATAAATGGTGTAACCAACAATATGGCCGACTGAGTTTTATATATTGAGATAAAACATGGGACCCACCCTACCCATGGGTTTAATTTTTAGCTTTTCGTAGTGGGATAGTTCATTTAACTCATACAATAAACTACAAACCCCTAATCATCTCCGAATTATGCGAATTCAATCCACTCGTGCCATTAATCCAGATAAATGATACGATTGAACCCCCACTTTGTGCCGATTAAATCACGTATATCGGCATCGATAATTAATATTCTGAACGTACCACCTGAATCGCCAACATCTGCTTCACCCTTTCGAGGCAGATATCGCCTTACAAATCACAACAACCCTATCGGAAGTGACCCCCTAATCGAGCGTATGATTCCTTCGACCAAAAAAAAAATCGGCATCGGACAGATCGGGTCGGTAATCCGCGATTAAGGGATGATTACACGATTTGCGGCATGGGGAGAACGATTTTGCGACCCTCCCCTCGCTGCCAGATACGTCGGCATAACTTAGATCCTTGTCTGGCGCGCTTATTTTTTTCATTAGGGCTGTCGCCCGCTAAGGGGTAGTTTATGGCCGGTGTTGATGGCGTTGTTAGGGGTGGATATAAAACATGAAGTGCGCCGGGGGTTCGAGAGGGGTGCTGTTTGCTCGGCGGTCCTTTTTCACGCTGTACGATCCCAGGAGCGATGCGCGCTGTCGTTAAGGGATGAAAAATTGTTTAATTGTTGGATTATCGGCGATAAGTTGGAGTTTCATCGTGGATGATGATGTGAAGGGTTGGTAAATAAGTGTGGAGGATTTTGATCAATACCAGCAATTATGTTGCAAATAGATGAAAGGCTCCAAGGGTAGTTTCAGGTGGTTAAGGGTGGTCTTATTGGGAAATTTCTCCTGTTTGGTTGTAGTTGAAAAACTGTTCATCAATTAGCTATTATACTTTTGGTTCAGTGGATAATATACTACGACATATTGAGGAAAAATTACCATGAAATTACTATCTCTATTACTCTGTTCTGACAAATGTCAGATGAAAGATTGAAAACATCAAGAATTCCGAAGATTCCGAGCTTTGATCTGATGAAGAAGTTTGATGTTTTGTCTGAATCTTTACCATCGAAGTGATCTCATGCAGGCAACAACTGGATATTGCAAGAATTCAAGTAGGAGCATGTCCAATATCAATTTGTACACTGCGCAAAAAAATTAACGCACATTCTGAAATTCTCAATTTTGATGAAAGGTAACTCTACATTGACTTTATAACTTATTTTTTATGTTCTCTCGGGAAGGTTTTGAACAAAACAAGACACATCAAATGGAAGAAAAATTCAGGATTTCACCGAATCTTATGTGAAAGAAGAGAAATGAACAATTTTCAAAATACTGAAATGCTGATAAGTGATTTAATACTTGGTATTTCCACCCCTTGCGTTAATTACAGCTCGGCAACGACCGTTCATACTCAAAATGAGTGATCTTAAAATGTTCTGATCTAATCCTTCCCAGATTTCTCCGAGTTGGATTCCTAAGTTATTAAGAGTAGCTGGATGATTTTCTAGACTTCTCAGCCTTCTATTGAGGTTGTCCAAACCTGCTCAATCGAATTGAGATCTGGACTTCTTGCTGGCCATTCCATTCGAGAGACTTCAACCTCTTCAAGGTACTCCTGAACGATGCGCGCACGATGGGGTCTGGCATTATGGTCCATATAAATGAAATTTTCACCAATGTATGGGACAACTGGCACTACATGCTCTTCAAGAATGTTCCTTATTTACTTATCAGCATTCATAGCTCCATTATCAACGACCACTAGGTCTGTGCGAGCAGACAAAGATATTCCATCCCATACCATAATCGATCCTCCCCCGAAATAAGTAGTATTCAGGAAATTGCACTGAGCATATCTTTCGTGTGGACGTCTGTATACAAGGGCACGTCGATCACAATGGTGGAGGCAGAATCTAGACTTCTCTGAGGCGATTTCTTATTGTCTGAGTGCTAATTTGCACCCAATGAGTTTGCTCAAGCTGATTTTGAAGGAGGCGAGCGGTTGTAAACCGTTGTCTCGACGGAGAAACTCTCAAGTAACTTTCTTGAATGGCAGTTGTTACCCGTGGTCTACCCTGTCCTGGTCTTCGGACATTCATACCTGTCTCCCTGAATCGCTGCAACATTCTGGACACACTTGTATGGGAAACTCCAAGCCTTTCTCCAATTCTTGTGTATGTCCACCCTTCTTCTCGCAAAACTACCGCTTGGGCACATTCCTCTTGGGTCAAATTGCGTGGTTCGCGTTGCATAGCGATCGAGTATAGAAAATCAAACGAAAGAAAAACTATGGATCACTAGAATTGATCGAGAACAACTGATTTTAGAATGGAGCCAATACATTCAAAATCTGATAATATCATCTTTTTTTATTCCTGCTGATAATTCTGATAAAAATAATTATCATTGAGAACACCTTCAGTTGTAGATAAATTTGAGATTTCCATAATGTGAGTTAATTTTTTTGTATTGACCTCTGATAATACTGTTATGCATATGTTATGTTTGTATTATAGACTGTTTCGTTTTGAATTCGCATCTTTTCGGAGTGATTCAACATGCTGACCCTGAACCACTCTCATTAGATAATTTATCGGTATTTACACCCAAAACTTCGCCGGTTTTAATTCCGCAAACAAAGCCCTACGATTTGCCGTCCGTGAAACAATTTCACAATTTCCGGAAACGATGTTTCCCGCTTGCGTGGAGTAAACAATATCCAGGTGTGTAAATAATAGTCTTGAGACAATTCGACGGCCTTGCAACCTTAACAGACCGAGCATATGTCTTCCTGGCGCACTTAGTTACAGCCAATTGCACGAAGGTGGTAATATTCTTGAGAATTCACGCTCGAAATCGCTCGGGCGCTATTTATTGCCTCTCTATCGGTAATCGAAGAAATTCGAGGTTAAAAAAAAAAGAAAAAAAGGTTTTTCCTGGTAAGAAATTCAGCTTGTTGCTTGAGTGGAGTCTAGGGGAATTCTTTTTGTAGATTCTCACGGTTTTTATTGTTTTGTGGTTAATATGTGCAGGCCATATGTTCAGGACTATCAAGAAGTTAGCCTCAAAGGAACATTACAAATTGGTTGTCCCCTATTTCTATTGTACACCAATGAATCCTACGCAAAATATCTATCAAAGACAGTTTCTACCTCATCATGCATCAAGAGGCAGAGTTTTTGTTGATGAGGTACTAAAACTCTTGAATGCTTTGATAAAGTACACTGCGCAAAAAAATTAATGCACATTATGGAAATCTCAAATTTATTCTACAACTGAAGGTGTTCTCAATGATAATTATTTTTATCAGAATTATGAATGCATATGTTATCCACTTTTAACGTTTTTTCCCAGCAGGAATAAAAAAAGATGATATTATCAGATTTTGAATGTATTGTTTCCATTCTAGAATCAGTTGTTCCCGATCAATTCTAGTGATCAATAGATTTTCTTTCGTTTGATTTTCTACACTCGACCGCTATGCAACGCGAAACACGCAATTTGACCCAAGAGGAATGTGCCCAAGCGGTAGTTTTGCGAGAAGAAGGGTGGACATACACAAGAATTGAAGAAAGGTTTGGAGATTCCCATATGAGTGTGTCGAGAATGTTGCAGCGATTCAGGGAGACAGGTATGAATGTCCGAAGACCAGGACAGGGTAGACCACGGGAGATTCTTCGTTGAGACAACGGTTTGCAACCGCTCGCCTACTTCAAAATCAGCTTGAGCAAACTCATAGAAGGCTAAGAAGTTCAGAAAATCATCCAGCTACTCTAAATGACTTAGGAATCCAACTCGGAGAAATCTGGGAAGGATTAGATCAGAACATTTTAAGATCACTCATTTTGAGTATGAACCGTCGTTGCCGAGCTGTAATTAACGCAAGGGGTGGAAAAACCAAGTATTGAATTACTTATCAGCATTTCAGTATTTTGAAAATTGTTCTTTCTCTTCTTTCACATAAGATTCGGTGAAATCCTGAATTTTTCTTCCATTTAATGTGTCTTGTTTCGTTCAAAATCTTCTCGAGAGAACATAAAAAATAAGTTATAAAGTCAACGTAGAGTTAACTTTCATTAAAATTGGTATTTTCAGAATGTGCGTTAATTTTTTTGCGCAGTGTATTTGACGTCCTCCTATCCGCAAAAAGACAACCCGACCCTGTCCTCTAAGTCCATTTCTCTTCGATCTGGTTTCGAGAACGAGGCAGCAACCCAAATGAAAAAAGTTTCCGTGAAATTAGTCTTATTTTCTTGTCGTAATTAGTCAGACGCGATTCCGCCATTTACAATGTAGATCGGATTTTTGCCCGAGAAACGAAAAATTAATTAGTCTCGGCCCGGTATACCCCGCAGTCTTAAGAATGGGGATTAATTAATGAATTAGGTATGGAGATTCTGAGAGAAGGGATCGCTGCAAGTTGATGAGGAAGGTTTGAGATGGTAACGGCAATTAGAACTTGAAAAGTAACAATGGGTACAATTGAGGTGGGTTTCACAAACTTAAATATTCTGGTGTCAGGAAAAAATAGCTCTTTAATTACGGCAACCTAGAATAAACATTTCATTACCAAGTAGTAAAAGTCTCCTTTTGAAAAAAAAATGATTCTTCGAGAAGTGGACGTGTCTTGTTTGTTTCTGTTCCGATCGTAACTGCCCATTATTTTGACATATTTCCTCTATATCCCCTCATTTCATAACACAAATCTTATGAATGAATATTTGCATATTTAAATTGAACCCATTGTGTTCGGCGCGAAGCCATTTACATCTAACCTCGAGTGGCTATTATTTTTGTTCAAACACGATTTCGTAAAACATTACCCGTTCGAACTTTGACCTCCTCTAACGTCTGTCTAATGGTTGACCGTAAGTCTCGAACATCTGTTCGACCTCAATCAGTTCATTACGCTCTTTTTTTTTCGACGTACCCAGATACATCCAGTCTCGTTTATTTTGTGATCGTGACGAATTGCTGAGTGACGTATGTAAATTTTCGTGTGATTGTTTTGGAACATGACTGATGCGAGGTTCAGTGAAATTCGAGTAGAGGAAAAGGTGGTTGAAATATTTGGGACAGATGACAAGGGTTATAAACATGAGCTATTGTTGCATTAACATACTCTGAGACAACTTTTTCTGCGGTTCAGTAGGGAGTGAACTATGAGCATATCGTGTCATCTTTTTCCATACTAGTAAATTCTCTGCACCTATACTATACATAGTGAAACTCCCAAACATCTGGTTCCGCAATTTAATGAACGTCCAAAAACTTCAGTATTTACTTTATTAAATCCACTTCATACTGTAAAAGACATGTTTCTCTTTAAAAAGTGGTTCATTTTGTGCGCTTGTTTCTGGGAACAAGAACATTATCGTCAAGTCAAACTGTTGCAACCGAAAAAAAGTCCTGGTCCAATTTTTTTTACGGTTGGCAATATTCAATGCCCGCACGTATACCAGTCTTCATTACTCTGGCCTCATTTGCATAAAAGCTCGCCTCCCGGCATCATTAATTCCACTGTCTGCGACAAGAACCAATTTCAGCATTTGTGCACACGAAATTTCCCGTAGAAATCGACATTCTCGAAGCTCTATAAATCTTCAATTTTCCAGGCAATTACGAGGGAGGGAGCAAACAAGCAATGGGAAATTCATACAAGTTGCGGACTTGGCGCATAACAGATTCCATGCTTCGGCTTCTAATCAGCGAGAACGATGTAGGGTCGATCTTTTGCCATGTTTATTCCGTGTACACTGAATTTTAAATCGATCTGATATGAGTGTTTGCTTGGTCAAATTGATTTTCTGAATTTTGAATTATTTCTGGAAGCATTCAATGTTTTTTGATCTCTATTTTTTCAGGTATTGGAATATTGGTTTCATACACTGCGCAAAAAAATTAACGCACATTCTGAAAATCTCAATTTTAATGAAAGTTAACTCTACATTGACTTTATTACTTATTTTTTATGTTCTCTCGGGAAAGTTTTGAACGAAACAAGACACATTACATGGAAGAAAAATTCAGGATTTCACCTAATCTTACGTGAAAGAAGAGAAATGAACAATTTTCAAAATACTGAAATGCTGATAAGTAATTTAATACTTGGTATTTCCATCCCTTGCGTAAATTACAGCTAGGCAACGACGGTTCATACTCAAAATGAGTGACCTTGAAATGTTCTGATCTAATCCTTCCCAGATTTCTCCGAGTTGGATTCCTAAGTTATTAAGAGTAGCTGGATGATTTTCTGAACTTCTCAGCCTTCTATTGAGGTTGTCCCAAACCTGCTCAATCGGATTGTGATCTGGACTTCTTGCTGGCCATTCCATTCGAGAGACTTCAATATCTTCAAGGTACTCCTGAACGATGCGCGCACGATGGGGTCTGGCATTATCGTCCATAAAAATGAAATTTTCACCAGAGTATGGGGCAAATGACACTACATGCTCTTCAAGAATGTTCCTTATATACTTATCAGCATTCATAGCTCCATTATCAACGACCACTAGGTCTGTGCGAACAGTCAAAGATATTCCACCCCCCATACCATAATCGATCCTCCCCCTAAACCAGTAGTATTTAGGAAATTGTACTGAGCATATCTTTCATGTGGTAGAGGCAGAATCTAGACTCATCTGTGAAGAGAACTCTTTGACAATCGGCCTCTTCCCAATGGATATGCTCTCTCGCAAAATCCAAACGCGCCCTTCGATGGGCTGGGGTAAGAGCTGGGTCTCTTGCCGTGACACGAGGCCTTAAATCATATTCTCTGAGGCGATTTCTTATTGTCTGAGTGCTAATTTGCACCCCATGAGTTTGCTCAAGCTGATTTTGTAGGAGGCGAGCGGTTGCAAACCGTTGTCTCAACGAAGAAACTCTCAAGTAACGTTCTTGAATGGCAGTTGTTACCTGTGGTCTACCCTGTCCTGGTCTTCGGACATTCATACCTGTCTCCCTGAATCGCTGCAACATTCTGGACACAATTGTATGGGAAACTTCAAACCTTTCTGCAATTCTTGTGTATGTCCACCCTTCTTCTCGCAAAATTACCGCTTGGGCACATTCCTTTTGGGTCAAATTGCGTGTTTCGCGTTACATAGCGATCGAGTGTAGAAAATCAAACGAAAGAAAAACTATCGATCATTAGAATTGATCGAGAACAACTGATTTTAGAATGGAGCCAATACATTCAAAATCTGATAATATCATCTTTTTTTATTCCTGCTGGGAAAAACATTTGTATTGAAGAAAAACGTTGAAAGTGGATAACATATGCATGCATAATTCTGATAAAAATAACTATCATTGAGAACACCTTCAGTCGTAAAATAAATTTGAGATTTCCATAATGTGCGTAAAATTTTTTGCGCAGTGTATTTCTGAAAAGAAGAGATGTCAGATGTTGCAGCTTATCTTTGTGAAAAGACACAACAATCTACACTACACAGGAAAATAGAGATTTTATATAATTTATATGGAACCTCAGCTAATATCATCTTGTATTGTTCGGATGTTGTATTACAGTATGTTTTGTTCTATATTGAAAGAATGTTTAAAAAAATAAAAAACTTTCTGTATTTGTCATATGTATCAGTATGTTCTAACAATTTATTACTGAGTAGCTACTTCTCTTGAACGTTCTATTGCATACATTTTATTAATTGAATCTGAAGGAAGTTCTTCTTCTTGTATGTTATAATGTTATTAATATTGCTTTCACAGAAATTTATTGAAATGTTTCATAGGTCAGTATTTCAATAATCTCAAAATCTTATGGCTATGTTTTCACTTCCTTCAGCCCTTCACGATTCCATCTATAGCAGATGTCTCGAATATCACCGCAAAAACCGCGTCGCGACGCCATTGTACGGAAGGACCCACAAGGTACCAGATTCGTGGGGTAGATTAAAACTGCAAGAGAAGGGTGCATTTCATACACACAGCCTGTAACATCATATCGGAATCCACCCCTCTTGGTTCGTTCCATCATTCCTGACAGATTTGTCAGATGGCAAAGCGTCCCGTCACGGTCTGAGGCGTCCAGACGCATTGTCTGCAAGGGCGCATAGAGTCCAGGAGCTAGTCAAAATTGTCTCATCTCGATGAACAGCTTCGAGTTAAACGGCCAAAAAATTTTCAAAGATTCCTTACGTTTAGACCATCCAGATGAAATAAGATTGATCGCAGCCAAATTCAACATAAGCACTGTCTGTTGTGTTAACAAAATGATTTAAATCTTTGCATGAAAGAAAAACGACGATTGTTTCTTTCAAATGTCAATAAATTCCGGACAGGCAAAATTTTTGTCAGATTCAACACCCTGTATGTTTTTTCGTGGTTCTTCGATTTTGTTGAAATTTTCACCGGATATAGTATTGGGTCTTGTTATATTAACCTGAAACTTACTCTGCAAAAATACCTGTAGTTCATCCGTTATACAGGGTAAAACAAAACCTTGTTTTATACCCTTCATTTCTAAACACAATGTGGTTAATTTGAGGCGGAAAATTTGATATCATTCAGTTTTAATTTGAAGTGTGACCCTTTCTTAACAAAATGTTATTTAATTTACGTCAGAATCTGCTTAAAAAAAAGATACACATTTTCAAAGAAAGAAGATTTTTTCAATTTTTATAACAATTTAAAACATTACAATACCTTATAGACTAGCAATCATAAAGAAACATCTGAAAATTAATAGCATGTATTTCCACCTTGCTTTCTCATCACTTCTACCATACGACGTGGCATACTTTCAATGCATTTACGAATTGCTTCTGGGTGAAGCAACAATTTCTGTTAATGCAGAACAATGCTGGGCCTCACGTTGCACGGGTTGTAACAGAATACTTTAAAGAGGCGAATATTCAACGATTGGTGTGGCCAGCCAGAAGGCCGGATTTAAATTCAATTGAACATATATGGGATATGCTAAGTAGACATGTTCGAAATCGACAGCCCAACACCTTGCCCTACCTGAAAAACAGGAGAATATTCCCCTAGAAGTAATTCGGAAATGCATTGAAAGTATGTCACGTCGTATGGTAGAAGTGATGAGAAAGCGAGGTGGAAATATCCGCTATTAATTTTCAGATGTTATGTTTACTAGTCGATAAGGTATTGTAATGTTTTAAATTGTTAAAAAAATGAAAAAATGCAACACTTTCTTCGAAAATGTGTATCTCTTTTTTTAAAGCAGATACTGACGTAAATCAAAAAACATTTTGTTAAGATAGGGTCACACTTCAAATTAAAACTTAATGATATCAAATTTTCTGCCTCAAATTCACCACAGGGTGTTTAGAAATGAAGGGTATAAAACAAGGTTTTGTTTCACCCTGTATAACGGATGAACTACAGGTATTTTCGCAAAGTAAATTTCAGGTTAATATAACAAGACCCAATACTATACCTGGTGAAAATTTCAACAGAATCGGAGCACTACGAAAAAAGATACAGGGTGTTGAATTTGACAAAAGTTTTGCCTGTCCGGAATTTATAGACTAGGAGTGTAGTTCAAACTCGTTTTCACCATCACAATTCTCTTTATTTACAAACGAAAGCTTGCGACATCTCCATCATTTACATACATGGCTGCATTCGCTCCTAATCTCGGATTAACTCGCACCCCAAAGTTGCCCCAAACCATCACGCACAACAGAACTCTGCTCTTGTTATCTTCTTCCTTGCGTCCAGCGTCCATGCGTCCGACTCTCGATCCAAATAGAGTCCCTGCGGGAGCTAGAAAACGTCCGGACCAATTCATGCCCGTCTCCGCAACTTCTGCGACAGTACCCCCTTCTCAAACTGACGTAACTTCAGGTGACAACGTCCCAGGCTATTATCTTTGCATTAGTTTCGTGCTATGCGAGCCCATTGTCCGAAACTGGTCCGCCGATCGAATTTTAAGGCTTCTTTCGCATCACTGCCAGGTTTCAATTTGGAGCGACAGGAGCGTGTAATCGAGGCCTAGGAAAGGGGGTCGTTGCCGGGATAAAAAATGTATCGCTTTCATTGAGCGAAATAATATGCTAATGAAAGTTTCGGAGTAATTACCATTCGGGGAAAGATTGATGTAGATCCGTTGTTGGTTCGGTTTTACATGGGACACCTTTCGATGGAACAATGGGGAAGTAGTGGCTGATCGACGATTTGAGGTTGTAAATATGGGCGGTGGTAATTCGATGATTTATGCTTTTGGAGTTCAGGTACGCCAAATCGGTTTTTATGCTCATTAAAACCCTACAAGCCACAATACAATACAGTTGCGGCGGTTGGCCTCTTGAAGAAGAGGAAGTATTCAGACCCTGAAAACCAATATGGGCCTTAGGACTCAACGGTTAGGGAACAAAGTGTTAACTTCCAATACTTAAACAAGAAGATGACATAGCCAGCGACACATTGAAAGTGGTAATGTCCAACGAGAGAAAAGGGATTCCCAGAAATGAATTACAAGAGAAACACTTCGACAAAACTTAAAATGAATGAAGAAGGTCCCAGCAAAAATTAAATGCTGAATGAAGCATTGCAGAATCTGCCATTCTTAGACTGGAATTGAGGATAACTCTTGACAAATTGAAAGTTTAGGTTAAACGTACATCGTCATAAGAACCATTTAAGCAGGCGTGCCTAAGGGATCTCAAATCTCTCTCTCAAATCGTTGCATTCGTCGAAATACTTTCCAAAATATCGAGAAAAAACTGAAGAAAAAAGGGAAATAAGTGTATTCGGTATTATGTTTGTTATTCCTAACCTAGATATCGTAAGCACGAACTGTTTTCACGTTTCTGAAGGCGAAGAATGTGGAAATATTGTACATTTTCAGAATTTTGAAAAACCCGTCACAGGGTGTTCCAAATGTTGGTTCAAAAATTGGGATCAAAATTGACCCATAACTTTCGTTTTTCAAATTAGAACCCTATTTTTTTATGATAGCGTTGCATTGTGCGAAGAAAAATGATGATAATGTTCCAACATGTTAATGCTCCTAAAATTAATGATTCTTAAGTTTTTCAGGATTTTCTGATTTCATGTCGTACCTACCGTCAAATTCATAAAATCTGTTTCATATCAACAATGACCTTGGTCATAGAAGATAAATTACTCAAATAACTCACTAGTGACTTCCTCTTTCTGAAGTCATTTATCATTGTTGATTTAAAACAGATTTCATGAATAGAAACAGAAAATCCTAAATAACCCAAGAATTAGTAATTTTAGGAGCATCAACATGTTGGAACATTATCATCATTTTTCTTCGCACAATCCAACGCAATCATAAAAAACAGGGTTCTAATTTGAAAAACGAAAGTTATGAGCCAATTTTGATCCCAAGTTTTGAACCAACATTTGGAGCAACTTGTGACAGGTTATTCAAAATTCTGAAATTGTACAATATACATACTACCGAATACACTTATCTCCCTTTTTTCTTCAGTTTTTTCTCGATATTTTGAAAAGTATTTTGACGAATGCAACGATTCGAGTACGAATGTATTCAGAATTGCATACTCTATCAAATTCGAAAAAAAAAGGAAAAAAAATTTTTGAACATTTTTTCTTCACTCCCTGTATAACTGAAAGTGGTCAGGCTCCAAGAATATTTTAGATCGGTAGATAATGTCAAACAATAACATAATCCCAATTTTCAGATTTCAAATAGGTCCAGTTCTCCAGAAACGCCTAATAGGCCGTCGAACTTGGTATACCCTGTATATACATATCAGATATATGGGAATGAGAAGAAGATGAGTTCACTTTGTAGACGATGGAAAGTTCAAAAAGACATTCACTGTAACTGTAGGGGACTGTAGACTACGAAGGGGCGAAAATATCTCTATTGGGGATCACAACAGGCCTTAAGGCCGCAGAGAACCTAAAAACAAACCCGCGCTGACCTAATCTTATCTAATATTTGTCAAAACATGTTGGCACACTTTGTTTATCAAAGTGCAGGATTCCCCTTTATACAATTCCTTAGAGCAAGCTGTCCACTAACAATTGGAGGTGCGCAGCCTGAAGACTCATTGAAAACCATGTAATGTTGCGTCCAAGCATTCGTTATCAAGCAAACTTCATCCTTATATGTCCAAACCTCTCTTGGCATGACTCATCCTAACCATCCATAATTTTGTCGCCAGTTTCGACTCGATCAAAATCGGCAGAGCCGGCAAAGCTGACCCACAAACAACAAAAAGAAGCCGTTGACCACCTTTTGAGACGAAGAAGTCCATTTCTTCGTTTCGCAAGAGAGCGGGGTTACGTAACAGACGGTCGTATGTCTTCGCTAAAAGCAACACAATGCCCAGCAGTTAGCTGGTTCGATTTAGAAAGTGGGACGTGTCGAATGCGCTATCTGTTCGATATTTGAGTAACATGATATGTTTACTAATTCGCCATCAGTTTTATGGTTGTTTTTGGTCCCTGGAGCGCTGTAGTCGGGATGCGACTCGATAGAATGGTCTTTTACTGTTACTGATTCCTCTCATCTTGAATTTGCCTCATTCGCGGAAGATAAGAGGCTGTATCATGAAAAAACTCGAACCTGTAATGTGTGAAATTAAAGCACTGAGCTCTCATGTTATGTTAATGGTACAATAGACAAAACGAACGCTTACATAATTTTCATCTCAATAGGAAGCAGACATTTTCGATGACACGATTGAACAATTCCATAGTCAATACTGCTGCCTTGCTATAGTATATAACATTACTAGCAAGGTAAGAGGGTTTTAACTGGCGAATGGAGGATATAAGTCAGTTACCTCCTTGAGCCAGTAAAACTCGTTACCTTGTGTGTATTGTTTTATATTTTATTTGTTTCTCATTTGTAAAAAGGTTAGATAAATTCCAGAAAAATCTCAATAATTTGTCGCAAATGTCGTAAGCTATGGAAGCGTTGCCATGAACATGTCTGTTTATTTTTCTTTACATTTGTTTTGGCGAAAGCGAAAATGAATGTACCAAAAAAAATAATTGAGGCAACCAGCAGTGTAGCATCAAGTTTATTACCTGCAAAATCAGCTTCAAGGTACGAGCGAGAATACGACGACTTCAAAAAGTGGCAAAAAAAAAAGTGTGATTGGGGTAACTGAAGATGTTTTGTTCGTCTACTTGAATCAACTATCAGCTAGATTCAGCCCTATTAATATATGGCCAAAATGGTCTATGCTGAAAATCTGCTTGGAAATAAAAGAAAATGCCCCTGTTCGCAGGTTTGTTTTCCTTAAAAAAAATTATTGAAAAATATGACGTTTAGTTGTCATTTGCAGGTATTAGCATTTCTGAAACAAAAAAAAGGCCAAGGTATTAAGTAAAGAAGAGGCTAAACAATTTCTTTTACATGCTCCTGATGACCAGTGGTTGCTGGCGAAAATTGTAACAATATTGGGATTTTTGGATGTTGTCGATGTGACGAAATTCTCTCCTTAAACATGAATGATGTAGAAGATATGGAAAAATACGTTATTGTGACATTGCGGCAAACAAAAAAATTTAACAACAAGAAGAATCACCATAACCGATGATGGCTGCAGCTTCAAGCCCTGCATGTTATACAGAAAATATGTGAATCTTCGGATTCCTGAAACAGAAAGCCTAAGATTTTCTTTGACATACCGACATGGAAAGTGCATTTCCCTAAAGGCTGGCTAGCACACTATTGGTGGTGTCCCAAAGCAAAAAGCAAAATATTTAGGTTTAAAAGACCCAGAGTTATACACCGGCCACTCTTTTCGCAGAACTGGAGCCACTATGGTTGCGTATTCGGGTGGAGATATTTTAGCACTAAAGCATGCAGGAGGGTGGAAGAGCACCGAAATTGCGATGAGTTATGTCGATAATTCGGTCAACAAAAGAATCGAAATGTCTAGCAAATTATTTGAGAGTAAGGAGAGTACAAATGTTCTGCAGTCCTCGAGTTCAGCAGTTTCTGAGTCAACAGATGGTTCATCATCATCAGTATCAACTATTTCATCATCAAAAATCTGTGTTACTGGAAATAACAATTGTACTATGATTTTCAACATATATGACGATAAAACAAAATTTTGTCAGTTTTACAAGTTAGTGACTTGATAAAATAAACTTTCTTGATTAATATTGTGTTTTTGGAAACTGACGTTTACAAATGAGAAACAAATAAAACATTAAACACACGTCATTTCTGCCAGGCTTCGACCACATATACCCTAAATTGTAGATTGGCGAATGAATAAAAACCTGCAAGCCACTTCATTAAACCTATCTTCCGTATATAATTGAACCTTGTTGAAAAAACAAGATCCACGCTTTCTTGGTTCCGCCATACATCATTTCTTTAACGACGTCGTCAAAAAAAAAAACTACCCCCAACCAATTTGTAATTATTTGTATTGTTAACTCGGCAAAGAAACAATCCTCCACCCTTCGATGCATTTGGAGGAGTCGATGTCTTTCTTTAACGTACCGAGACACATATGCATCTGTCTCGCGAACTACCACCTTGCACCTTCAATTTCCTGATGGGCCACGTTCTTAATATGGCCTCGATCATATCCATAATGAGTACCCAGCACGCGTCATTAATTAGGAAACTAATACTACGTCTTGCCATATTGGTCCTGCTGCGTCTTTGAATAATCACCAACTGCCTGTCGGTTACTTATTTCTTGATAGTTGCAGAATGGGGGACTGAAGAAGCTATTCGGAACTGTTAAACAATGAGGATAGATCATGGACTTGTCAGAATGACAATTCTCGGAATATGTCGTAGTTTTTGGTCCTGAAAAATATTCTGTTTTCTTGTGTTATAACATGTTTGGTTTATCTATGGGAGATGATTTCCTTTCATTGGGGTCCCGTAGCGGTCTTCAAACATCGGAAGTGCCGAAAAATCATCACCTGGAAGGTCGTATCCGGTTTGAAAAACCCTCACGACCAGAGAGCAAGAATTTGTGGATTTTGAATTTGAATATCGAAGGAATTACGAAAGACAAGTGTGATTACGTCTCCAAATTAGCTGATGAACATGGAATCGAAGTGATTCTTCTGCAAGAAACCCACACGGCAACAGAAAAAAAATCCTCGTGAAAGAGGACAGTTGGAAAGTTATGTATTAATTGATTTTTTACAAGTTCAGCTTGTTATGTTAAAAAATCATCAGTTCGTAATTTTCCACAGATTCGGAAAGGGAAAATTGATGGTTTTTTTTTTTCATTTCTTTCAAATTTTGTGACATTTCTGTCATAAATATTTATAAACCTCCGAACATTATTTGGCCAAAAAATCTGAATGTTGATGTTTTTTAGTAGCAAATGCATTTGATTTATTCTGAATAATCGGTTCCTTTTCTGCTCTTGTCTTTTTCATTTCAGATCAAGAATTGCGAGTCGTTTTGGGAAGAATTTGTTTATCCGAGCCCATCGACGGATAACATGAAGATGATCACACTGTAGTCTTTCAAGATTTTCCTGATATTTAATATTTTATGTTATTTTTTTTACGGGGAGACAGGTTTTTTCGGCTGAGGTTTTTCCTCTGGCTGTATAGTATCGTATGATACTAGTGATGATAGTATCGCATGATTCTATAGTATCATACGAAGAATGTTATGATACCCCGTTCTTTTTTACCTCAGCTTAGGTACTTTTGTTTCAACATTTATTGTATTATTTTAGCTCTCTTTTTCATATATGGACTAAATGATTTATGGACCAGAAGTCTCGGGACTTGCTATTCAACGATCGAATTTTCACTTAAGGTATACTTGATCTCGATCTAGTTTTCAAAAACTAAAATTATAGTCACTTCTGACTCGATGCTCCAGAAAAACTTATCCAGAACCTATCCAGTTCTCCAAATTATATCACGCCGCTTGTAACGCCACTGTTGGCCATAATAAACACAGCCGAGAATAATGAATCATACCATTTTTTCGAAAACGTCGAAAAAACAGAACTGGGCCGTTATCTCGCGAACGGATTGAAATGTTCTCTCTATGGTAAGTTGAAGGTGCTAATGAACGATGTGTCACGTCCGAAGATAAACAAAGGCGAAGCGTTGTACCGAGGTTAATGGAGTTCTTGATGGAATTCCTCGAAGAACTCTTTGCTACGGAGATGATTTACAGCAAAATACATAAACACTAACGATGTGCCCGATGGCATAAATTGAATTGTCTGAATTCCCTAAGAGCAAATATCTTATAAAAGGTAAGTTCTTGCATTGTCCATCTCCGTAGCCTCTGGGATCTCGATTTTCCCCAATTTTCCCAGCGATTGCCTCCCGTTCGCCATCAAAATCAATATTCAACTGTCAACAATTTTCCCATTTTCCTCGGGCTCTGACCCCTCCTGTCCGATTTTTTTATATTTCTTTCGACGTCGCAGCTTCACGACCTTCAAGGATGAAGAGCGATGGTTTGACATCCTCCGGGAACGTCTGGAATCGACAGTGACGTGCGTGGGGCGAGCCGACTGGAAGACGTATGAATTTTCCGAGGAATCCTTAATACTAATGGAAATTCATGGTTTGGTTCGGTTTGGGGAAATCTGGCGAAATGAGGCTGTTGCGTTAATCAGAATTAGGCGCGACCAGTGGCGGCCCATGATCGATAAAATGGGGAAACTAAATTACCTATGAAAACGATCAAATTTCCACGAGATATCACAGTCACTTTTTCAGATACATGTCACAGATTTTTTGGCTTGCCAATAAGGGTTATTCACGGATATGGCTCTACAGAATATTTTTGGGAAAGACACAAGATTCAGGATTGAAATTCTAAAGGTGAGCTTCAAGTAAGAAGACGACTTCTAGTATATTTTTGAAGGACTTCAGGTTTTTCCGGAAGTGACATCAACTTTCGTTTTTCAAATGGCAAGACCCATTTTTTTGCATAAATAGATTCTCCATTGAATTCTGAATCTTTTTAACCCCAAAAGTTTGAATTTTCCCGAAAAAATTCTCTTCAAATGAGGAAATACGAAAAAAAATCTGAAAATTGAATTCTGTTGAAATACAGACAACTTCGAGGTTTTTTTATTAAAAATTCTCAATGGGAATCTCTTAGAAGAAAGGCAGATGCTTCTTTTCCGATAGCTTGATTCTCAGAATATGATACAGGAGGTCACAAATTCTTTGTCAAAGTTAGAAGTGACGAAACATCAAAAAATCGTTTTTTCAAATTGGAACCCCATTTTTTCGATGCATTTTCGAAATCTTAGTCAAAAAATAATAGGAGCATACGTCCAAGTCTTTTATTACAAAATGAATATTTTTGGAGATATTCAGGAAAAACGATTTTGTTTTATATTTTCAATTTTCGACAAAGATTTCGAAGTGCTTCGAAAAAATGCGGTTCCAATTTAAAAAAATTCGATTTTTTGATGTTTCGTCACTTCTAACTTTGACAAAGAATTTGTGACCTCCTGTATCATATGCTGAAAGTTGTTGAAGTTGTCTGTATTTCAACAGAGTTGAATTTTAAGATTTTTTTCGTATTTTCTTTACTCTGTTCAAGAGGAATAAGGCAGTGCTGATAAGATGATATTTGGTTTTCCAAAGTAGGTCTTCATCAGGAGACTTGGTTTTACGCAGTATCATACATTTGTGTCATTTCTTGGCTTCCATTTGAAATGTTTTACCAATAATGCAAAATAAATACGCAACAACGTTTACATAAATTGAATTCCGGCTTGAATCCGCATATCTATTTATGAAAATTAGTTATCTCCCATTCATAATTCCCTTCTCCAAGGCATAAATTGTCCCCACTCACTCGAATTCGCGAAACTATGCACACAACATCTCATTTATGCAGACTTTAATATCTCACCACACGAACGTGGAACATTGAAACTCTCCATTCTTGTTCAAGCGAATGTTACGGTCACCTCGTAAAACCTCTATAAAACACCTTCAGTGCTTTGGTGGGAGTCTAACAACTTGGGACAGCTCGTTCAAACTGAGCTGGACGGTTTCAGATCGAAAAAAAATCGAATAATGTAAGGTCGTGGAATAAGCATATAGTTGGCTGCCTACAAGAATCCACTCATTATGAGTCCAGTTGTTATTTCCTGAAGTCCTATCGATGATTCAAGATCATCCATTTCATTAATCATAATACGTTTGAAGAAAGAATAAACTAGTAACAGACTGAGTTCATCTGAAGCCGTTAGGCTCCAGAAGAACAACTCTGACGAATCAACGATCTCATCAATGATGAAATGAATTTGAAACCAATGCAATTAAATAGCACGCCGCACATTGAGCGTAGCAGAAAATTCGTCAAACGAGGCTCTGAACGTGGTAAATACAATAAGGGAGTCCTCTACTTTTTACTCAAAAAACAATTCATCTGAAACCTTCAATATCTTTCGCAGTCTCCTGGGATATTGCGAATACATCTTTTGTGAATTGCTGCCGTTCAGAATCTCATCGACACCCCCCTCCCGAAAAGGGGCGACGAAAGAATGTATGGCATTTCCCGATCGGGAAAATTGAAAAAAAATCGAGTTCCAGTGCTTGATTGAAGAGGGAGTTAACAATGGGGCGGTGACTCGAAAACGGTTTCATGTTGCAGTGATGCGATTCGAAATGGAATACAGGCTTGATCTCCAGATCGATATCTTATGTAATGGAATGGTCCCAGGAGCTCATCGCAATTCTGAAAAATTCATCTGGTGACGGATGAAAGAATAACACTTTCCATCACATGGGCTGACAAGTTTTCGATTCGATTTTTACATAAGCTTGGACGTATTCCGATTAGAGCAGTAATCCACTAACATTCACCCCGTACAGGGTGGAGCCTTTGACTCGTACATATATTTTAGCAATAGATTCTTAAGGTCAAAATAAGCACCTTTTGTCTTTACCATCTTTCCGATTCAAAATAAACTCCTCGTCAATAAATTCCGGACAGGCGAAATTTTTGTCAAATTCAACACCTTGTATCTTTTTTCGTGGTTCTCCGATTTTGTTGAAATTTTCACCAGTATAGTATTATTGGGTCTTGATATATAAACCTGAAATTTACTTTGCGAAAATACCTGTAGTTCATCCGTTATACAGGGTGAAACAAAACCTTGTTTTATACCCTTCATTTCTAAACACCCTGTGGTGAATTTGAGGCGGAAAATTTGATATCATTCAGTTTTAATTTGAAGTGTGACTCTTTCTTAACAAAATTTTTTTTGATTTACGTCAGTATCTTTCTTAAAAAAAAGATACACATTTTCAAAGAGAGTGTTGCATTTTTTCAATTTTCATAACAATTTAAAACATTACAATACCTTATCGACTAGTAAACATAAACAAACTTCTGAAAATTAATAGCGTGTATTTCCACCTCGCTTTCACATCACTTCTACTAAACGACGTGGCATACTTTCAATGCATTTCCGAATTGCTTCTGGGGGAATATTTTCCCGTTCTTAAAGAAGGGCTGTTCATAAATCGGACAAGGTGTTGGGCTGCCGATTTCGAACATGTCTACCTAGCATATCCCATACATGTTCAATTGGATTTAAATCCGGCCTTCTGGCTGGCCACACGAATCGTTGAATATTCGTCTCTTCAAAGTATTTTGTTACAACCCGTGCAACGTGAGGCCTAGCATTGTTCTGCATTAACAGAAATTGTTGCTTCCCCCAGAAGCAATTCGTAAATGCATTGAAAGTATGCCACGTCGTATGGCAGAAGTGATGAGAAAGCGAGGTGGAAATACACGCTATTAATTTTCAGAAGTTTGTTTATGTTTACTAGTCGATAAGGTATTGTACTGTTTTAAATTGTTATAAAAATAGAAAAATGCAACACTTTCTTTGAAAATGTGTATCTTTTTTTTCAAAGCAGATACTGACGTAAATCAAAAAACATTTTGTTAAGAAAGAGTCACACTTCAAATTAAAACTGAATGATATCAAAATTTCCGCTTCAAATTCACCACAGGGTGTTTAGAAACGAAGGGTATAAAACAAGGTTTTGGTTCACCCTGTATAACGGATGAACTACAGGTATTTTGGCAAAGTAAATTTCAGGTCAATATAACAAGACCCAATACTATACCTGGTGAAAATTTCAACAAAATCGGAGATCCACGAAAAAAGATACAGGGAGTTGAATTTGACAAAAATTTTGCCTGTCCGGAATTTATTGACGGGGAGTATATATGTACAAGTCAAACACTCATCCTCCATACACAGTGCGTCTTTTCTATAAGAGTTGTGTTAATCAAAGCAGCAGGCAACCAACAATACATTCCGAACAATAGCTGGTGAATAACATCCGTTATAAAGCTAGAAGTAGAAAATCACATTCTCTGGTTACCTCAGCGCATTTCACGGTTTATTATGTCGTTAATATTTTTATTATTCTACCCGACCTGTCGGAAAATTATCGTATCGCTAGCAGTTGTCGTTATTGTTACTCAATTAAATTTTATGTGGTTTAACAGTGTTTCTTGATTATTTCCGCTCTAACCACTTGATATTAGATGAAACTGATGATCTTCATTATTCTTCAGATTGAATCGTTGAGTTTTCGAATGAAAAAGACGAGAATACAACACAAAATTCACAATTTCATTAAAAAAAAAGAATAAAATGCAATCAATAATAATTGGAAAATATAGTTATCCTTGAAAGTGCTACACGACTGGTATCTTGTGTTTTTTTGACTCAGGTATAAACCGATTTATGGTGATTGAAGGAGTTTTTCCACGAAACTTTGATTGTCTGATCGAAAAACTTACGTAAATAAGAACCAATCGATTTGAAATTTCAATGAATTTCATTGGCTATAACCAACTTGAAAATTCTTGATCGGGCAATCAAAATTTTATGAGACCCAATTCAGACTTTTTGTCTGAGAAACCGAAAGAAGAACACAAAACGTCAGCCGATAATAATTTCAAACTGTAGATGAGTTATTGGGATAGACAGCAAGTTATGCTCGAAAAAGAAAAAATGTTTGAATAACTTACCAAACGTTGAAATATTCAAAGTAAAACTGGACTCACCTGAAGCAAAAGAAAAACCTATTAATGATAAGAATGCAAAGTTTTCAAGCGACATAGATAAATGATAAGTTAAGGTAATTTTTTTCTATTTTTTTTAAATCTTCATTTCGAATTGTCTATATACAGGGTGCACCAAGTTCGACGGCCTATTAGGCGTTTCTGGAGAACTGGACCTATTTGAAATCTGAAAATTGGGATTATATTATTGTTTGACATCATCTACCGATCTAAAATATTCTTGGAGCCTGACCACTTTCAGTTATACAGTTATTCAAAATTTTTTTTCTGTTTATTTGTTTCCGAATATGATAGAGTATGCAATTCTGAGTACATTCGTACTCAAATCGTTGCATTCGTCGAAATACTTTCCAAAATATCGAGAAAAAACTGAAGAAAAAAGGGAGATAAGTGTATTCGGTATTATGTTTGTTATTCCTAACCTAGATATCGTAAGCACAAACTCTTTTCACATTTTTGAAGGCGAAGACTGTGGAAATATTGTACAATTTCAGAATTTTGAATAACCCATCACAGGGTGTTCCAAATGTTGGTTCAAAAATTGGGATCAAAATTGGCCAATAACTATCGTTTTTCAAATTAGAACCCTATTTTTTTATGATTGCGTTGGATTCTGCGAAGAAAAATGATGATAATATTCCAACATGTTGATGCTCCTAAAATTACTTATTCTTGAGTTATTTAGGATTTTCTGTTTCTATTCATGAAATCTGTTTTACATCAACAATGCTAAATGAATTCAGAAAAGAGGAAGTCACTAGTGAGTTTTTTTGAGTAATTTATCTTCTATGACCAAGGTCATTGTTGATATGAAACAGATTCTATGAGTTTGACGGTACGTACGACATGAAATCAGGAAATCCTGAATAACTCAAGAATTATTAATTTTAGGAGCATTAACATGTGGGAACATTATCATCATTTTTCTTCGCACAATCCAACGCAATCATAATAAAATAGGGTTCTAATTTAAAAAACGAAAGTTATGGGTCATTCTTCATCCCAATTTTTGAACCAACATTTGGAACACCCTGTGACGGGTTTTTCAAAATTATGAAAATGTCCAATATTTCCACATTCTTCGCCTTCAGAAATGTGAAAACGGTTTTTGCTTACGATATCTAGGTTAGGAATAACAAACATAATACCGAATACACTTATCTCCCTTTTTTCTTCAGTTTTTTCTCGATATTTTGGAAAGTATTTCGACGAATGCAACGATTTGAGTACGAATGTATTCAGAATTGCATACTCTATCAAATTCGAAAACAAAAAAACAGAAAAAAATATTTGTGGAATGGTCAGGCTCCAAGAATATTTAAGATCGGTAGATAAAGTCAAACAATAACATAATTCCAATTTTCAGATTTCAAATAGGTCCAGTTCTCCAGAAACGCCTAATAGGCCGAACATGGTACACCCTGTATATATTTTTTTTAAACGTTTCAGAACGCATTGATTTCGGAGCCTGTACCTTGGAAAGAAAGGAGAATAATAAGTATCCTGTTAAACAACCTGTATAACGCAATAAAGACAACCCGAGTACGCATGAATAATGCGGCGCATTTTTCCCCGAACAAGGGAGATTAGATGTTTATAAACAGAGTGGCACCTCTAATCCCGCACGCAGCGAGCGTTTCCCGGAAAATTCCTGGAAAAATTTACGGCGCTTAATTTCCCGAAACATGTGCTATATAAATAACCTACTCTGCGCCCGTTCCCGAAACTTCTCAGCGATACGCGAGGCGATTTTTTACGCGTCCGAACCCCCTCACCCCTCTACCACGGGACGTCTGCAGCTCACCCTCTCGGGACGTTCCCTTAAATCAAGCAGATTTATCGCGGTAATTCGGGAGAAGAGGAAACAATAGCACATAATGAAAACCGATAAGCCGCAATAAAAATCGACGATTCGTTAGGTTTATTGGCGTGTTTCCGCGATACAGAGTGGTCGTTTATAAAATCCCGACGTTATTGAGCTTCTCTAAGATCAATGGCGGTAGATTCATATTCCGTCACACGAAAACTGCCCAGAAAATTCAATCCCGATGAAGCGATGATAACACGAATTTGTAACAATAGTAATATAACATTACTAGCAAGGTAAGAGGGTTTTTACTGGCGAATGGAGGATATAACTGACGAGCCGCAGGCGAGTCAGTTACCTTCTTGAGCCAGTAAAACCCGTTACCTTGAGTGTATTGTTTTATATTTTATTTGTTTCTCATTTGTAAGAAGGTTAGATAAATTCCAAAAAATTCTCAATAATTTGTCGCAGATGCTATGGAAGCGTTGCCATGAACATGTCTGTTTATTTTTCTTTACATTTGTTTTGGCGAAAGCGAAAATGAATGTACCAAAAGAGATTGAGGCAGCCAGCAGTGTAGCATCAAGTTTATTACCTGCAAAATCAGCTTCAAGGTACGAGCGAGAATACGACGACTTCAAAAAGTGGCAAAACAAAAATAGTGTGATTGGGGTAACTGAAGATGTTTTGTTGGTCTACTTGAATCAACTATCTGCTAGATTCAGGCCTAATACTTTATGGGCGAAATGGTCTATGCTGAAAAGCTGCTTGGAAATGGAAGAAAATGCCCCTGTTCGCAAGTTTGTTTTCCTTAAAAAATTTATTGAAAAATATAACGTTTAGTTGCCATTTGCAGATTTCAAAAGGTAATAGCGTTTCTGAAACGAAAAAATCAGCGTTATACGCTAAAAAAAGGCCAAAGTATTAAGTAAAGAAGAGGCTGAACAATTTCTTTTACATGCTCCTGATGACCAGTGGTTGCTGGCGAAAATTGTAACACTATTTGGGATTTTTGGATGTTGTCGATGTGACGAAATTCTCTCCTTAAACATGAATGATGTAGAAGATATGGAAAATTACGTTATTGTGACATTGCGGCAAACAAAAAATTCAACAACAAGAAGATTCACCATAACTGATGATGGCTGCAGCTTCAAGCCCTGCATGTTATACAGAAAATATGTAAATCTTCGGCCTCCTGGAACAGAAAGCCTAAGATTTTTTTTGACATACCGACATGGAAAGTGCATTTCCCTTAATGCTGGCCAGCACACTATTGGTGGTGTCCCAAAGCAAATAGCGAAATATTTGGGTTTAAAAGACCCAGAGTTATACACCGGCCACTCTTTTCGCAGAACTGGAGCCACTATGGTTGCGGATTCGGGTGGAGATATTTTAGCACTAAAGCGTGCAGGAGGGTGGAAGAGCACCGAAATTGCGATGAGTTATGTCGATGATTCGGTCAACAAAAAAATCGAAATGTCTAGCAAATTATTTGGTAGTAAGGAGAGTACAAATGTTCTGCAGTCCTCGAGTTCAGCAGTTTCTGAGTCAACAGATGGTTCATCATCATCAGTATCAACTCTTTCATCATCAAAAATCAGTGGTACTGGAAGTAACAATTGTACCATGCTTTTTAACATATATGACGATAACACAAAATTTTCTAATGTAAATAATACTACAAACTTGTAAAAATTTTAAAGTTAACTATCAGTTTCAAGTTAGTGACTTGATAAAAATGAACTTTCTTGATTAATATTGTGTTTTTGGAAACTGACGTTTACAAATGAGAAACAAATAAACTTACTTAACAACTGAGAGACTCTCTTAATATGCGCTTAGGCCTCTGACCTGTTCTAGGCCAATATGCGGCGTTCCATTCAATTACGTTCGTTACAAATTCCTTTTTATCACTGACGTGATCTCTGTCGGATGTAGTATTCAAAAACTATTGTGTTTTAATCTGGGAACTTCAAATTGTTTAGGAATTCTTCCTGTTTCACTGTCGAACACTGTATTTCCGTATTGCGCGCAAGAGGTGGTCAAAATGATGTGCTGAATGTCCTCCACAATTCCCCCAACGTTTCGCTGACTCTGCTCCAGAACAGTGGCATACCGTGCGCGCCCCGCTGTTACGTTTAAAACCAGGAAACAGCAATTGGTTCGCGGTTAGCCACCTCATTTTGACTTCAATTAATTTGAGACCACGAATGGCAGCTGCACAAAGCCTCGTTTGCCCTGTCTGGAAGCTGATTCAGCATTCTGATGCGCGGATGAACTAGGAGAAAATTATCTCGTCTGCACGCCAGTGGCGGGGGCCTGTAACTTGGAGTTTATGCCAAAGGGTTCGCAACAAGAGAAATCACTTTTGTTGAGAAAAACGCTCACTCTTGTTATATCTCTGACTTTCTTAGATCATTTTTGAAACATAGATGAATTCAAAATAGTAATCATCGAAATGAATACCATTTTCAATTCCCAGGCTCAGAGATCTTTTTCTTAAAAACATCAGGCTTCACAGTCACAAAAAGAATTGGGCGTTTCCATCACTTTGAGAAACTAGCAAGCGGGCCCTGAATAGAGTCACTGCTAAAATCTCATTCAGTGAAAGAGGAAGTACAGATTTCTTTTTTTGCATTTGATTGGAGATGTGAAACTTCATTTTGACGCAATTGGATGTCACCACCTTAGTACTTTGTAATATTTTACTCATTACTTCACAACCAATTGCTATAAATTCTGAAGTTTTTTATGAAGATTTTGTCCTGAAATGTGCTGGATACTGATGAGGCCCAACAAAGCCGAAACCGGTATATCTCTCATCTCAGTGACAAAATCTAATATCATTTCTCCAATCTCATGATAAAAGATCTCTGAGCCTGGGAATTGAAAATGGTATTCATTTCGATGATTACTATTTTGAATTCATCTATGTTTCAAAAATGTTCTCGATGTGCCTTCGTAAAGGCAAAGAATTTTCTTTTTCTTAGATCAGTTCATATTCTTTTCAACCATCACTGAAATGTATATTGTTTTCGTGGACTGAACGTACTCGAGGCATGACTAACAGCCAATTATACTTTGTTACAGCCTTGTTAGGTAGAAAAATCCACAAACGCACCTTTCTTTAATTACCGCTTACTCGCATAACATTACTGTACCTAATTTCGTTTCAAATTAAAAAATAAGCACCAATTGTATTTATTTTTAATTGGTGATTTCGTTAGCAGGTATTGAATAATCAAAAATTATGTATTTCGATGCATAACGCCTTCAAGGTTTCTTTCTATTCCATTTTATGCAGGGTCACAATTGAATTGATTTTTCTATCAATTTCGATACCTCTCGTACGTTTTGAAAAAATTCCCCATTTTTCTGTTAGTTATAAGTAAGATGTACGGTGAACAAATTCCCAAGCATTATGTAAGCATGTATTCCAAAATGTCATACACCAACATCCAAGTGGAAATCATCTTCAAGTGTGAAATAACTCTCGAACATCTGCTCGATAACACTGAAATGGACCGTTGAACTCCGAGTTGCAGTTGAAACTTTTTTTTTCGCGCGTCCGAGCAGAAGCGATCCGCATGTGTGTCGGTCCCTTTAGTGATTCATTAACGCGACGAAGATTTCGAGACACATAGCGAGCCAAGCGGATGTGTTCGTTTTGTTTAGAAACACACTGACACCATTAGCATTCATAACAATGCAGAACAATTAGACTGAATGCTGATTAACCGCAGACAATTCTGGAATGGAAGGATCATGTTCGGAATATCCGGATACGAATTAAGTTTTTGCTGGTTTCGATAGTTTTTTGCTGGATTTTAATTAAGAACCCCGTAGAACTTTAATGTTCATTTATTAATGTTTGTAGGCATTCTGCAGAACTCAGAAATGTCCTAAGAAGTTCCTAAGGCTGAGAATTTATTAATGCAGCCTTGGATATTCGATATACATCAGAATAAATGAATGAGGTTTGTGCGATAGTCTTGAATAAATTTTATATTTTTTCATCCGATAACTTTCAATAAAAACGCTGATAGCAGTCAATTAATTTTCACAAACTTGGATGCAATATAACCTAACCTAACACAAGAAAAAGACAGAGACATTTATAGTTTTTTTTGTGCTTCACTAAACTTAAGATGAGATCTTTTTTTTGTGGTTTGAATTCGAATTACGGCTCTAAGTTTTCGGGGACCGTTTCTGACTTTTGGGGACCGCTGATTGGTGAACCATGCTCTAAAACAACAGCACCTACAACTGCAGCCATGAGGTCATCTTGAAATATTAGACTTGTAACGAATTCATCTGGAGCGGCCGCAGATAAATTGAGCGAGGAGCAGGAATTGCAAATCCTCTCGAGTCTCGACAGCAGGAATAACTTCTGACGTTTTTTCCGCCAGAAACATCGATCTTCTAGACGGGAAAGTTCGCCGTTTCACTTAACTTAAGTGCCATTCCAGATATGTTGCAAGTTATGTTTTTCCTTGCCTTTAATGAGATACTTCGGTAGGTTTCGATCGCGGACGAAGTGCAATATGAAATTGAATCTGTACAAGCTGCCAACAGGTCCGTAGCGAAACATTTTCAACGAGATAAATGATAAGTTTCTCTTGATCCTTCAAGTGAAGAAGGTATCAATTTATGCCTTGCTTTGTGAGTCCAGGGCCGAAGATACATTCGATTCGTTGATTAGATCCAGCTCGAAGGACCAATAGATCCGGCTCGAAGGACCAATGTTCTGGCCATAATCAGTTCATTACGGTGTAAATATGGGATTTACCTGTTTCCACAAGACATCGCATTGAAAATGAGGATGAGTTTCTTTGAAGACACTCCCATGCTTCTGCAATACACCTCCCATACGGAGTTTCGTCTCGAGAAGAATCCTTCGAATACCCTCTTGATTACGTTCAGCCAGCTCCGCTTCTTCGGTTATTGGCAATTAAGACATGACGTGGAGGAGATACTGTTGGAGTGGATATCTCGAAAGTGCATAGTTTGCGACCCGTCGGAGGGCTTAATTGAAAAACGGGCAGAAATTCAGCCGTGGCTCGGCCTTTTCTATGTCCGCACGTCCGATGCGAGAAAGTATCTGAATCTATGATCTTGAACACGTCTGAACGAGTGCGCCGGTTTTAATTTCATTACCTCGGACCTTGTTCGATGGGCCAATTTGCTAGATCTTCGTCTGATATCTCGGGAAGTGGTCGACGCCTCTGCTTGATTGAATGGGAATTTCTAACATTTCTGAGCCAACCAGGGAGAAAATGATACTTAAATGTAGGTATTTTGACTCAGACAGAAAAACGGTACTACTATTAGATCGCAAGGTTTCAGCTCTGTAATTGGCGTTCTTGGGGCAAAAAACAACAGTTTTTTCGAGTGTCTAGCATCTTCAGGAGTTGTTCTCGCAGAATTGAAGTAATATGACGAGTTGAAATTTCTCCGACCCTCTATGAGCACCTTCAATGTGAAATCGTGCAATCCGTAATTTTTCATATGGAGTGTCATTGTGCGTGTCGATTGCGATCTTGGAATTTTAATTGCGACAATTGATGATCTTCGACTGATTTCACTTGCGGAATAATGCGATGCATCATCGATTTCAGACAGGCTGAGGGCGGTGCAATAGAGCTTGGGTAATGGGTACTTCGTATTTTTTTCAGATTTCAAGGTTTTCCCGTGCAGATACGTATTACAAGCAGCTGCATTTTCTGGCAACGAAGTTTTAGGATTCTAGAAGCTTAAGGAGCTTGGAAAGCCTTTTTTTGTACAACTGCCACTTTTAACAGTGTCTTGTATATTGCTTTGGTTCTAGCAGTTTGATTAATTCGGCAACAATAGATGGAATTTTCCCAAATGTATTGATACCAACTGGATTGGCAGTGCATTTATTATTCATGTATTTCAGGAAGAAACGACGATATTTGATGACAGAAGGGCGCAGTGCAAAGTACTTATGAAAATAGTCTACATACTTCCAAATAATACTAAAAGAAAGACTGACTTTCGTTTTTGTATTTGGAAGTTGTATAATCAATGCTTTATTTGTTATTTCGATGAATTACACAATTCTTCACGCCGACAGGCTCCAAATAATCCGAAAATAGTAGCAACCTTAACCATCAAATATTTCTCATCTGGTGCCTCCTTTATAAACTTTTCAACTTGTTCACGAGTGAGAATCTTCGATTTTTTGGAACAACCAAATCGTCACATTTATTAATAATTGGACTCTCGACAAACATATTAAGTAGATAAAAACCCAAGACGAAATTGGACAGGAACTGAATTCAAATCACAGCGTCTTTTCTCATTTGTTAGTAATCATAACGTTGGCAACGTTCGCCATTCACAACAACCTTTTGATTATTTGAATTTTGAAATGCATTTTGAAGTTTATTGTCATTGCAAATTCGCCCATTTCATTATCAAAATAGGGCAGTTGTACAAAAAACATTGTATGGTATTTGTGTTAAAAGTGATTTTATTTTGCTCGTGAAATTGTTCAATTCGCTCCGCTCATTTCACAAACTTTTTCACTCACAAAATAAAACGCCACTTTTAACACTCCTATCATAAATAACTATTTTTCGCTGCAGCAACTCTAGGAATATCATGAAAATTTTTACACCCTCTTGGATTTCTGGACACTTATTACAGACTCTGTGAGGAAAGTTCGAAAATTACTCTTCTCTATCTCTTCTTGTCAAGTCTGTCTTGGTATTGTTCCTTTCTCACTTCATTTAACTTCAATTATTTTATGCAGATTCTTTTTGATTTTTTAAATCGTAGTTTATTTCTCTTATGTTTTGTTTTTATTTACTTTTCGACAAATTCTGCACTTGACTCATCGTTCCATCAATCAGCCTAAGCATAGTTATGATATTTTCATATACAGAGCGTTTCAAAATTGAATATCAAAATTTCAGGGGGGTATTTTCCGTCCCAAAATCGTTTCGTTCGGCGTTATGCCCGGTCTCGACGTCAAGTGTGAGCCCGCCTTAAGCCCGCCTATCCCGCCATTTGACGTAACGTCGAATTATCAATCGCAGTCGCTTTTTTCGCGTCTTCGTTGGGGTTCCGCGGTTTCTCGGACGTAATTTATAGGATCCCATGGGCGTGCTACGGGCCGGATGAAACAAATACAAATTGCATTCCTTCTCGGGGACCGTAAACATCCCAGAAGAGAAATGAACGTTGACAGAGCAAAGTTAACGGGACACCGAGCCTAATCAATTATGAAAAACGCGTGGGTGCGCAGGGGCGTACCGGGAAGGTTAGGATTAGAATTTCACGCATAAAAAATCGAAGATTTTTGATATTCACGTAGGCGGATTCTTAACTGTAAGAAGACGTTAATGGTGCTGAGAATCTTGGGAGTGATCTTTTCGTGTAAAGGTTGTTTCAGGATGCGACAATTTTACTCAATGTGTTTCTTTCGTAATGCTTTTTTTTCAAATTTAAATACCTCATCTTTTCGATTTTATTCGTAATCTCTATTATGTCCTATATCTACCTGAGATGGCTCTATAACTACTGAAAAAAATCGTTGTTTGTAACGTTTTTGAAAGCTGAAGAACAAATAACTTCTCACGTTATAAAAACAGGAATTAAATAAGGGCAATCATCAATACTACTGTTAACTTTTGCATTTGACGCTGACAACGCGCCACTGTCGTCTCAGCCGAGACCACAGAAAAACCACCCGAAGGGAATCACAGAATGTCGAACGGCACATATTCATAACGCCGCATTACAGGAGACCTATGATTAAGTTGGCCTGCAGGCCTATTCTCGACCCACGCTACCGCATATCTAATAAGCGACCCGCGGACCATAGATGCGTATACTTTATATTAATGGTACGGCCTCAGCCGATAGCTGGGACGTTCATTCACACGAGAGTTGCGTTCTGTCTGCCGAAAACTGTTAGATACTCGGGAATTTCACCATTGTTGGCGTCTCACAGTTTTGGAATAGCTCCAAAAATTTTTTCCCATGACATATTCTTCGTTATGTCATAAGTGGAACCATTTGTCGTCGTGTACATGGTACAGGTGTTGACCCTCAACCAGAAATGTCTTGGGGCTATGTTAGACTGAGAGAAATAGACGTAGATGTCAATATCTAGTTCAGAACCACTTAGGACATTGTTGTGGATATCTTGGACGTGAAATCTGTTGCAACAGAGTGGAACAGTCAATGAGGAATGTTCTCTAGGATTGATGTGGACCTGCACTCTTTTGTGGGTTTAGAAAAGAACAATATGAAGCAAGGGTGCAACAATGGAAGGTGAAGAATTGGAAAAACGTTCTAGACTTCTTTAGTCAAAGTTAATTGTAAAGCTACCATCTATAATAGAGGATTCTCTGAGCTGCCACAAGTTGAGATTCGAGTAATCGCAAGACTGTTGATAGAACAGCAATGAAAATAGGTATGTATTATACCGTATATGCAAGTCAGCAGATGATTTGAGATGACGTTTTGCAAAGGAAGAAAAACAGCGAATCAGAACTGGCTGGGTTAAGGTCAACACTCAGAGAAGCCAGTTCTGGATCCTGAGCTGAGTCCAAGGCTTCTGAAGAACTGCCCCAGCAGTTATCATCTAGAGTATGACATGACATCCATTTGAACCTTAATTTATGGAAAAAACTGGTACTGATCGATTCTAACATTCGGATCTTAGATTATTACTTCATATAGATCCTCTAGCCCCCTGTTCATAAAGGGGGAGGGCCTTAGGGCTACGAAAGTTTGACCGATGGCCCCGTTTCATGAATTAAACAATCACGACCGGCCGGCAAACCTACGATTCCGAATGATTCATCAAAAAATCACCCCTCGCTCCAAGATTGATGAGGTCCCGTTAATCCGATTCAATTATTCGACAAAGAGGAGGGAATCGAATAGTGCCTAATGCCGATAGGAACGTAGCACATGTCGCAGCGCATTGTTATGCCGATTTCGGACGGTAATTGAAGTCACCCCTGCGTGCAGAACATACTATAGGTAAGTAGAGGTGGTGCACAGCTGATTCCACAACTCGGTTTTGATACCGGAGGGTTGAATCGTCATCTACTTCAGGGGGTAGCGTACGACGACAAATCATCTTGAAACGAGGTTTCAATTTTTGTTTCTGTTTTCGCCTCCGATATTTTAATGTGTTTTTGTCCCTTTTAATGAAACAGAGCTATACTTCTGTTTTGGACTGAGTAAACTTGGAAAAGTAAACAGAAAAACTCGAAATGGATAATTCGTTTTTTCGCGATAATGAAATTCTATGGAACTTAAATTTCCCACCTTCAAAACAACTGGATGCCTCTTTACGTTCCTTAATTACGGACAATTCCTCCAATTGATTTCGTTAGTGTCTGAATACCTCGGGGGGGCACTGAACAAAACCCGATTTAAATACTGGTGAAATTTCCTCGAGAATAATTACGAGAAGCGTCCAATCATCTCGTCGTTAAGGATGCTTGTCTGGACCAAACAAGAGAGGACCTTGATCGATCCTTTCAACGACAAAGGAAATGCAGGGAGAGAACGGAGGAAACGGGAAAAAAGGGGTGTTTCGTCTTTGAAACGTTTTTCCCGATCATTTGGCCTCTTAGACCCCCTTGTATGTTTGCGGTTTTTTCTGTGTCAATTTTCCCTTTGTCTGCGCTAACGATAGTTTTTCAGGGCGAATTGAAAGATATCGTGGGGAGTCCTACAGGCTGTTAGCTTCGATGATGAATCCGTAGGGAATTTCATGAGTTCCTGATTTTTTATCGTGTTTTTTTTAAGAGTGAATGCAATGGTGTATGCTTAGGGATGATCATGATGCTGTTGATTTATGTTTATAATAGATAATTTGATCGATTTGGGAAATACTCAATTCACTGCAAAATTTAATATGTAACATAGCTGGCACATGAATTTGATATTCGATGTCTTACTGTGTCTTCATTTTCGCTCCTTAATTTAATAAAAATCTTAATTCCTGCAAATTTAATTTCGCCAAAACAAAAGTAAAGAAAAATAAACAGACATGTTCATGGCAACGCTTCCATAGCTTACGACATTTGCGACAAATTATTGAGATTTTTCTGGAATTTATCTAACCTTTTTACAAATGAGAAACAAATAAAATATAAAACAATACACGCAAGGTAACGGGTTTTACTGGCTCGAAGAGGTAACTGATTATCCCCCATTCGCCAGTAAAAACCTTCTTACCTTGCTAGTAATGTTATATACTATTCCTCTCCAGCGTAGCAACGTCTGCTAGTTCTGGTTGTCATTTTCTTCCAATCTGACACCAACATAATTTCGATTTTTCTTTCCCTTACTATCTTTTTGGTATCAGAAGAATAAGCACCTCTCGAATGTCTGAAACACTCCCGCAGTTCTCTTAACAATGAATTCCCCATGAACATGAACTCGGATAACAATCCATCACTTTGTCGTAATTCACTGAACGTGAATTATAAACTCATCATTCAATCTCTTGATTAAATTCCTTTCATAATTGCTCCGCTGTGACTGATTGACAAGCCGAGCGAAACGGTAATTAGAACGACATCCCAACATTGCATCTTCGCGCTTTTAAGGAAATGGGTTCCGTCGTGACAAGACAAGTTGGCCTGGGAAACACCGACGTTTCGAAAATAAAGATGTCATCAGTGATTTGGACGCATCTGATCTGAATTATCCGTGATGCTGTATGGCACGAATCTTTCGTACACTAGTTTAAGAATTATTGATATCGACAGGATTCAGGTCGGTACTCGGAAAAAACACTTTTTGAGTTTGAGTTAACGAACTTTTGAAATTTTTTTTGTTTCTGTTAGTGTATGTTCGTGATGCAATCCACACATTATCATTGGCCTTTCTCAAGTATTCTTGAATTGAAATGGCTCTGAACTAAATGAAAGGTGTTTGTGCCTTTGTGTTTTTGCAAATTTTCTCAACATATGTCAAAATTTGTTCCTCATATTTTAAAATTGACGAAACATTATCTAATCGGTGCATACACCATATATTTAGACTTCTTAATTTCGTTTCGATCACGAATATACTTTCAGTAACTTATCGAATTGATTTTAATGGCCGTGGCGTTCAACAATTTTGTCTAATACCTATACTTAACATTCTCTTGAACGTTTTCAAGACCCTCAACACGCGAACTGAATATCTTATGCATGGACATGATGGAAAGTCGGACATTCTTGTAGAAAGGCGACTCTAAAACACATTCTTCACCAGCATTCAATTATTCAACTTGATAGGAATTAGAAACTGAAGAGTCTTTTTTTTGTCGAATAAAGTTTGTTTTTTTAAGCTACTGTTTGTCTTATCATACTACTGAATACAAAATTGAAATGTTGATGGATTCTGTGTCTCACATACCGAATAATTGTGCTTTCTTATATTTCCCATTAAGAAATGAACAATATTGGAAGAAACCCTGGCAATGAACTATGAAATCTGCAGAAGTAGGTTCGTTTTAATTCGAGAACATTCATCACTTCAATCATATCATATTTCAATTAATATTACGAAATGAATAACATTTCACATTAATTGAAATCCTTATAATGAATTATGAGTAATTAGATTATCTGCTGGGTGATTATATCCGATGAGAGACAGAAAAGGAAACAAAAGTGTTAAACAGTGAAGCCAATGCTCGTTATCAGAAACGTTATTGGAAAACACTTAATTTTCGTATAAATACCAATAACAATCAGAGATCAGAGAAACAACAAGCTCTTATCCTGTACGGTTTCATATTAATTTCGTAAAATCAATTTTGCACCTCTTGACATAACTATTCGCCGCCACTGGAGCCAGCCCTTTATGAAAGAAATGGTCCAATCTTGCCAGAGCATCTCATGTTCCACCCAGGTCAATTCCAGCTGACTTCACGAAACTATTGTTCTCACGTCATGGATCTCAAGCAAGTTTCTTTCGGTAATAGGGGAAAATTCCCAGTGCAAGCTTTTCCACCAATTTTCCCCGTTCAATTTTCGCGCGAACTTGCAGTCTGGAGCCTAATTAAAGGGGATTAGGAGTTGGAAAAAAGTTATTGTAGTCGATTGAGCTCGCTTCTCAATTGGGGATTACGTTTACTTCTCGAAAAAAAAGATTAAAAAAAAAGATCGTGGAAATTTCAAAACCTGGCAAATTCGTTTCGTGTTGTCAGCACTTTGCTACGTTGCCGATGTTTCTCGGACTGTACGCATTTACCTATTCGTTATAAGAATTTGTTTGTCCTTACGCTCTCAGTTTTTCGAAAATCAATAGTTTCCTCGAAATATAATCTAAAGTCTGGCAACAATGTTATCCTGCCGATATCTGACGTCATGCAGTCAACCATAATATTCAACCTGTCTCATTCGACATTGAATAACTCAAAACAGCAGCACTCCGGTATAATGTTTGATGAATTACACCTACAGTAACACAAAAGCGCTCGTTAGTTGTGTCGGATCGAAGTTGCCTAGGAAATTGTCCGTGAAACTATTACGCGTAGATGTTGTGAGAGGAGAAGGGGCGAACAGGGGAGAATTCGAAAGAAATCATCAAATTATTTGAAAACATTCATTTTGACGAAATAAAAACAGAAACATATATTCTGAATTCTGCCAAGAAATTCTGAAAGATTGCATATTTTCTGTTACGGATTGAATGAACAAACATAAATCAAATCGAACTGCACATCATTTCAATTAATTATACTGAAATTATCAAAAAAAGTTTGCAGATCATATGAACCATAAATATTGACGACAGTTTTTCAGCTGAAAATAAATGCAGTCACTCCTTATTAGCTTAATTTATAAGAGTAACTTTATGGGACTTGTGCTAATCTTGAGTGTCTTTTGGGTCACCCTGTACCGAATCCACTTTTTGTTCTCCGTTCGTTTCGGATGAAAATAACCCTTCAATGAATGTGACTCGAAAATGTACCTACTACGGCCCTGTCAGCAGTTGCGGAAGTGTTTGTTGACTCGGTCGTATTATGGCGTTACACATTTTACGAGAAAAGTAATTCAGAGTATGAATAGAGAAATAGAGCCTCTGTGTTCGCCGCTGCACTCGAAGCACATTACCCAATTTGTCGGTTATAAAGTGCCGCACTTGCGTAACTTCTCTGAATGGTATATCTCCTCTATATAGCTCTTTATTGTTAGCTACGTCGTGGGAAATTAGATGCCAGTTTTTCTGCTAACAGGCCCTTTATTACGTGAAAACGGTTCACTATTATCGTAGACATTTGCATATTGAAGTTGTAATTTGGAAACGTGTCGACAAAAAAAAAATTACAACTTGAGTCTGCAATTATTTGGATAGATGGAATATCGTAGACAAAAATACTCGGTATTGTATTGTTTTATACTCTTGCATTTCCGGAGATTTGGAACTTTTCAACCTTCGTAATGAGCAGTTATGTACTCTGGAATAAGTGGATCTTCTTCAAGTAAATTAGTCACTAGGGAGAATGATTTATTTATATATTTACTCGATCAATTATCAGGTTAGGTTTTTCGAAAAACCGCATCAATTTTTTTCAAACATATTCGCAATATTTCAGGAAAACCCGTATATTTCCATCCCCTATAATCCTCGGCGAGCAGAACGATGAAATATAGGAAATTCAGCACAGTGTGATCACGTTTATTGCCAGATAACGATAATATGTCACTGCGAGAATGAATCTTTTTCATCTGCAACGGCGATATATTTAGAACGTTGCTGATTGGAAAGGCACTTAAGATTGACAATGATTCATTTATAATTACGGTTTATTGGTAAACAGAGATTATTAAGTGGTTTTGATGGAAACGTCGCTGTAGCGAATAGCTCATCCGGTTAATTACATTGATAGGTATGATTCGAACGCGTCAAACAAGTAATGAATGAGTCACGAGTATACTCCATTCTATTCACAGGACGAATCTTCGACATTTGCATAATAGATTCTTGAGGACGAAGAAATTCTAACCATTTTTCAGATCCAGCCTAGAGAAAAAGAAGTGGCGAATGACAGCAATGACATGTGATTGTGCAGGTAAAGAAAGTGACATATGCTAGCTGGGAAAGTGACACTTGCTAGCAGGCAAAGTGAAATTTGCTATAATCTGTTCAAATTTAATGGAGAGCAAGATTCTGACCCAAATCTCTAAAACTCTGGTGTTTGCTTGCCGCAATCACGAGCATAGTGCTGAGTACGATCCTGGCAATCTCTTAGGGCGGTCGAAGGGAGCGTTGTTATGACCGTTTGACCAATACGAGCTTTATTGTGCGCAAACCAGACGATTCTGTTTGTTTTTATTGCTCTCGCTTAAATTTGAACAGAGTATAGTTAGACATACGATTGATTCCTGATCGGATGTTGTTACAAACGGAAGTACGAATTAATCGGTTCCGGTAGAGGGGGTATTTGAGATTCATCAGCTCATCTGCATTCCTAAACGTAGCTACCGTCTGATATCTACGTGACAAGCAATTATGCAGGCACGCCAACCGAACCTATCCCCGATGGATGAACGGTATTTACCTGCTGTATCGGTTGGCTGCGCATCGCCTCGGGTTTCGTAGGTCGACGAAATTCGGCAGGAAAGCCGATATCTGAGCAGGAATTTCGACTGATATGGAACACCCAGCATCCGAATTTGGAGCTCAGTAAGCTTTTCGGTTTCGAATGAAATAAAGGGATCGTTGCAGTTGCAAATTTCGGACACTTTGGAATTTTTACAGGTCACGTTTCGGTAAATGTTTACCATATATGTTGATTTTTTTCAGCTCTAGTTTATTTTTTATCAAAATCTGCTTCTTGTCCACCTCATGAGCAATTAATACTTTCCGAAATCATCATACCCTCTCAATTTCAATGTGAATATCTGTTAATTACAATACTTTTCTGTATTTCACCAATTTAATGGTATATTTCAATACGAAATGCGAGTTTGTTGGAATTGTCCTCTGCAACGAGTATCAGACGATATTTTCTCTATTTCAGTCAAGTTTAGTGAAATACTCAATGAAGAATTCAGGTTATACGTCTTAGTGACTTTTGTATTGTATCTTGGCAGTTGGTGTGACTTACAAAATTTGACAGAAAACAGAATTTGAATTAATACGATAAAAATTTATAGGATCGACGGTCAGTACTGACAACCACAAAACGAAATATATGCTCTATTTCAGTATCGTAATGAGTTCATTGCAGTACTGAAAGTAGTGCTTTAATAAAGTTATTACAAGATTGTTTTCAGTTAAATTTTTCGTGTTGTGGTTGTCGATACTGACCTCCGATCCCATTAATTTTGAAATCGAATCAATTCAAATTACGTAGTCTGTCAAATTTCGTCATACCAACTGCCAAGATACAATACAAAAGTCACTAGGATGAATTTTCATTTGAATTTCGACAGTTTTTCACAAAAGTTGGCTGAAATATAGAAAATATCGTCTAAAACTCGTGCCAGAAGGCAATTCCAACACTCATGTGTTCGAATTTCTCATTCGTGTTGGAATAGGAGCCCATTTTGCAACTTGTTTCAGAATATATAAGTATACTTAGTTAAAACGATGCTGTAATAAGTTCATCATATTACTTTTAGTACTGTAATGATTTCATTCCGATACTAAAGAGAGAAATATTTTTTTGTGTCCGCTCACAAATCCTCTATTCTGGTTAAGAAAATTAGTTTGAACTTCAGTATCTGTGGTACATTTGAATTCAAGACTTTATCGACAATTTTTCATCATATTTCGAAACAGACCTAAATGGTGTGTCATCAACGATTTAATTTTCTCCATAATAAAAAAAAATGGTGATGATCATACGTACAAAAACAACACTGAATCAGAAAAAATCCTGCAATATTCCAAATATTTCGGTGAAGACATATATCGTGACAGGGAATAGTCGAGATTGAAACAACTTCAATTTTCGTGGAAAATTGAAGAGTAGATGAGGAATTATCATGGTACAGTTTTCAAGAGGATCCTTGAGATTTATTTTCTTGGATCTGCACCATTCTGGAGCTTCATCCTTAATAAGACCTGGCAGTTAACTATGCAAAACAACCACGTGTTCCACGTGAATAACGTCTTCAATTAGGCCTAAAGACCCCTCATAATGAATAACTTCATCTCGAGCATCAATTTTCCGAACTGACGTTAATGTAGGGAACCAAACTCGCCCTTTCTAAATAATTGAAAGTTTCATACGATAATAAAAAAAAACCTCTCGAAACTCACAAGAAGGCTCGGCTCGTATCCTCGAAGAAATTAATGACCCAAGATATTAAAAAAGTGAACGGTCCTTCAGAGAGCCGGGTATTCGCTAAGAGCGCTTTTAAATCTTTTAAATACCTGATCTGTCGCCGGTGAAAAATCTTCCGAGACGTTACGGTTCGAGGTTTTTCCCATAGGGCGCGGGGGTGGAATTGTACATAATGAAACGGTTGGAGTTGATACGAATGAAAATATCGTTTAACGACTGGATTCCTTTTATTGCGGCGTGACGAATGAAGGGGAAATTTTTTTTAATACGGAAAGTTTTCTTTGCAGCCGAGGGGATGATTCGATAAAAACCGTGATTGTTCCAGAGGTTGAAGAAGGGTGAAGAAGCCTACCAGTTGACGAGATAAAGATAAGGTTTTTTTTTGTACAACTGCCATTAAAAGTGACACTTTTAATGACAGCAAACAATTTAAAATTGATTGTTTACGTGGAAGCGTGTTAAAAATATTTTTAGCACTCCGTTTTCTTATGATGAAATCGGATGAGAAAAATTCAGCAATTGCAAATTTTTATTATCAACATTTAACAATCAATACTTATGAACATTAATATTAACCATAAAACTAGAACAATTACAAACATTAATGCCCTATGACGTTAGGGAGCTTCGCAACCTCAGCACCATCAGTACTTGTAGAAACCGGAAGTACAATATTGAATGATGATGATCCAAAATCTGTTGAGGTTGGGAACATTTTTTCAGAACTGACATTTCTATATGCAATGGAATGATCAACATAGCCCTCGTCTACCGTCGTAGACTTCCATCCACCATGTTTTTTTATATCCGTAATATTTGCTCCTGATTCTGCTAGCAATGAAGCGGAAGATCTTCGAAAACAGTGTCCTGTATATTGCTTTGGTTCTGGCAGTTTGAGGAATTCGGCAACAATAGATGGAATTTTCCCAACTGGATTGGCAGTGCATTCATTATTCATGTATTTCAGGAAAAAACGACGATGTTTGATGAAAGAAGGGCGCAGTGCAAAGTACTTATGAAAATAGTCTACATACTTCCCAATAATACTGAAAGAACGACTGACTTTCGTTTTTGTATTTGGAAGTTGTATAACCAATGATTTATTTGTTATTTCAATATCTTCCACTAATAAATTACACAATTCTTCGCGGCCGACAGGCTCCAAATAATCCGAAAATAGTTGCAACCTTAACCATCAAGTATTTCTCATCTGGTGCCTCCTTTATAAACTTTTCAACTTGCTCACGAGTGAGAATTTTCGATTTGTTGGGATGATATCCTTCACTTTTTCGTTTTAAATATGCTTTTACCTTAAAATATTTACTAACATCCACACCATTTTTAACAAGGGCGCTTTACTTTATCATTGAAAATTTGCTCCACAAAGTTGATAAACTCCATATTTTTTATTTTTCTTCTAAGTATGCCAGGAAAACAGTTTCACTGAAGTTCCCTTCTACATTTTTCAATTAACACCAGGTCAGGGAATTGTTATATGCAATATCGTACTGCTGAACAGATTTTTTAGGTAGGAGTGCTCTTCTTGCAGACTCTTCAATATCCAGAGGAACAACCAAATCGTCACTTTTATTATTAATTAGACTCTCGACAAACATATTAAGCAGTTAAAGACGAAAATTGGACAGGAACGAAATTCAAATGACAGCGTCTTTTCTCATTTGTTAGTAATCATAACGTTGGCAACGTTTGCCATTCACAACAACCTTTTATTATTTGAATATTAAAATGCATTTTGCATTGCAAATTCGCCCATTTCATTATCGAAATAGGGCAGTTATACAAAAAATATTGTATGGTATTTGTGTTAAAAGTAATTTTATTTTGTTCGTGAAATTGTTCAAATTGCTCCGCTCATTTCACAAACTTTTTCACCCACAAAATAAAACGTCTCTTTTAACACTCATATCATAAATAACTACTTTTTACACTTGTTTAAATTATTCAAGCAGATGAATTAAAGGTACGTATCGACAACAATTATATTGGAAAGGAGCATTTTTACTTGCTATACTCAATACATACGTTGTTTTGTTGTGAAGCTTCCACGATCAATGAAGATTTATTTTAACAAAAACTCATTTCTTCAGCAAATCTTGAATCTCTGCACAATATCGATCAACATTGCTTGGTTTGAAATGGATGGTATTCAATTACGAATTATTATTCACCGACGAATGTAGAGAATATTGAAATTACCCTGAACTTCATAGAATCATCCTAGAAATATTTAAACCCTTTATAATTCCCTATACCGATGGTAAACAAAAACCCTTCGCGTTTATCTAGATCGGAATCTACCCCAACAATTTAAAATCGGTGGATATGTCACAAGATCCTAATCAACAGTTGTTCGTGATACATATTGAAGTCTACCATGAAGTCTTTAACAATTTCGTTTCTGGTAGTTAGAAAACCATTAGTGTTGCAGCGTGCAGCAGCATAATTCTTGCTCCGCCAGATGGAATATCTGTTCAGCGAATTTAGGTCAAGCCAACAGATTATACTCTCATAGAGATGGAATGAATAAAAAGTTGAGCACAATATTATTAATTTAAATTGTCATTTTGACAATTCTCGGAATATGTCGTAGTTTTTGGTCCTTAAAAAATATTCTGTTTTCTTGTGTTATAAAATGTTTGGTTTATCTATGGGAGATGATTTCCTTTCATTGGGGTCCCGTAGCGGTCTTCAAACATCTGAAGTGCCGAAAAATCATCACCTGGAAGGTCGTATCCGGTTTGAAAAACCCTCACGACCAGAGAGCAAGAATTTGTGGATTTTGAATTTGAATATTGAAGGAATTTCGAAAGACAAGTGTGATTACTTCTCTAAATTAGCTGATGAACATGGTATCGAAGTGATTCTTCTGCAAGAAACCCACACGGCAACAGAAAAAAATCCTCGTGAAAGAGGACAGTTGAAAGTTATGTATTAATTGATTTTTTACAAGTTTAGCTTGTTATGTTAAAAAATTATCAGTTCGTAATTTTCAACAGATTCGGAAAGGGGAAATTGATGGAGTTTTTTAATTTCTTTCAAATTTTGTGACATTTCTGTCATAAATATTCATAAACCTCCGAACTTCATTTGGCCAAGAAATCTGAATTTTGATGTATTTTAAAGTAGCAAATGCCTTTCTAAAATGCATTTGATTTATTCTGAATAATCGGTTTTCTTTTCTGCTTTTGTCTTTTTTCATTTCAGATTAAGAATTGCGAGTCGTTTTTGGAAGAATCAGTTTATCCGAGCCCATCGACGGATAACATGAAGATGATCACACTGATGTCTTTCAAGATTTTCCTGATATTTAATATTTTATGTTATTTTTTTTTTACGGGAAGACAGGTTTTTTCGGCTGAGGTTTTTTTCCCAGGCTGTATAGTATCGTATGATACTAGTGATTGAATGGTATCATACGAAGAATGTTATGATACCCCGTTCTTTTTTTACCTCAGCTTAGGTACTTTTTGTTTCAACATTTATTGTATTATTTTAGCTCTTATTTTCATAAGAATATATATATATATATATATATATATATATATATATATATATATTTATATATATATATATATAATTTAAATTTTTATATTTCGAAAAAATTAATGATTTTTTTGGAGAAGCTTTCAATCAAGCCTTTGTGGGTTCTTGTATTAAATTTTGCTGTTGTCCTTGCACCGGACTAAAGCCCTGTTTCCACTGGAAACGTGTCATCGAAGTACCGTACGTCCGATAATGGAAAAAATCGGTAGCAACTTCAACATTTCCCGTTGCAGAGACTACCGGGTACCACGCCAAGATCGATTAAAGCATCTCCTCTCAACGCTCCCTGATACTATCTTGTGATCGTAATTACACGTTGCGCGTCGACATCTGATCTCATGAAGACATGAGGTGCAAATGAAGGTCTTCCTCAGCTCAAGGCATGACATACGAAATTGCACGGTAGAAGTGTGCACTTTGCGACATCTCCAATCGTTCTGTTCGAGATATTGAGGAAATGCCGGTAGAATCGGTTTATCGGGCGGTTTATCCTTTAATCGATCGAAATAAACATTTACGATGGTCGTAATTGAGGAAAATGTTGATTCACATCACCTGTACGAGTTTCCTGTCGAGATGTTATGACATAATTTGAATAGGATGCTGCCACAATAAACATGAATAATTTTAGGCTAGAGTATAGATAATTTTTTTTTATTTTTTAATAATATAAGAAAGGCCCCTGTGTGAAAATTTGAGCACTAATTTGTCATGGGCTGAAACTTCACGAGAAGAAATTGTTGCCTAACAATGAACAAAAAGAAAACACTTTGAACTCTTAAGCGTAACGTTTCGGAGTCTAAATCAGACTCCTTCGTCAGACAATAACTAGTTTTCATTCAACTTTGTAGAATCGTGACAATTTTTTGATTTTTGGATTGACATTTGTCAGTATATGATGAACATAGATCAATATTGATCACTAGATGTTGATATCGTTATTTTATTCCAAAATTCCCGGAAACCAGTTCTTTTTTCAATGAATCCATCCAAATTCGATCTATTCCTACTGAACAATTGGCGAGATTATTAGCCTCATCCAACAAAATACAAGCTCCTTGATTTTTCTTTCATAACCATCAGGTTGCGTCATTAGAATTTTTATTCCAGTCTAATCCAATTAGAACACACATGATCTGCTATCTGTGATCTACCAATATCTCTATTTTTTATGTTATACTTATGTTCACTATTTCTGATTTCTAATGGTCTTGATGTTTCTCCTGTATAAGATTTTCCACAAACACAGGGAATATTGTAAATACAATTTCTTGATTTTTGGTTCTCATTCAAAGGTTTATTTTTTGTTAATACAGATCGTAAATCATGTTCTGTTATGAAAACAGTTCTTATGTTGAATTTAGAACCATTTCTCTCAATTTTTTCTGAAAGTCCATGGTTGTTCTTGACGGTTTGTTGTTGGTTCTTGATTGTTATTATCGTTTTGACGCAAAATTGTTCTCTCTAAATTTGAAGTAGTTTTTTCTATGAAATTAGTTAGATATTGATTATCCTCAAGAATATATTTTCAAGCAGGGGCCTTTCTTATATTATTAAAAAAAAAATTTCTGATTGTTTCTTGCTTCAGAGACTGGGAGAGAAAACCCAAATCAAGTTTTCAGGAAAATGCAGAGACCTCCCAGACAATATTTCAATAGATAATTTTTTTTAATCCAAAAGAAATTTGAGTATAATGAAACATATTGGAAAAGAAAAAAAATAAAACAGAAATGAAGGGAACGATCTGAGGGAACTTGACTGAAATAGAGAAAATATCGTCTAATACACGTTGCAGAAGGCAATTCCAACACTCATTTCCCATTTGTGTTGGAATATGAGCCCATTCTGCAACTTGTCTCAGAATATAATATAACCACCAAAGTGGTGCAGAGGAAACACATGTTTTCCAAGTGAAACCTCCTCCATTTTATAATTTCGTTTAATTGCAGCGAAATGAAGACATAATGCACTCCTCACAGCTACGAGTGCTCTTGAAAACCATGCAGCACAATTAAAACCATTTCTTCTAGTACTCTCGTTTCCTTCGGGCCATCCTGTATTACGCCTCTTAAAAAATCACGTTGGCGATCTAATTTCGTCCTAATAAGTCCACATTCTTCGCATATCCCATCTAAATAATTAAACCGACCTGTTCTACGAGTACAAACATTCCGATGACTCAACAAAAAAAAAAAAAAACAATAATTAAATAACAATCCAGCGTAACATCGGGAGATTAATTGAGGCCCATTACTTCGCCACTTCTTGGTTTAACTAGAGTACCTCGCGATAATCACCTGTAAGACCATCGCTATGATACTTCATAAGACGATTGTTATCTTTTCTCGGTCGTGAAATGAGATGGTACTGCGAGATATCGTTTCCATTAAATTATATTAAAGCGTTAGAAACCTAGTTCGTGAATGGTGCAAGCTACTGACCTAGAAATCGCACAAATACCACAATGGTAAGACACCCAGGGAAATCATTCGGGTTTAATTCATAGCTTCGATGACGTTTAGAACAGATGGCAGATGAGATGCACTACATTTAAATCAGTGAATAAGAGGCGATCTCCGGACGACCCGCTTTCATGAAGCATTTGCGATGATGAGCGCAAACGCTTGTGTATGAAATATCGCATTAATGAGTTTTTTGCGGAACATAATGAAGTCACTTGAAAGCAGTCGATTCTGCACCGGACAGGAAACAGCTGATTGCTTTGCATCCATAAAGTAAGAATCATGAGGATCTTTCCACAATCAAGGAGATGTACCATAATCTGGATTAAAATTAATATATTGTCTAACTTCTTCAATTTAAACTTGCTTCCCCTGGACCAAGAAATGTCAAACTACTGAATACTTCTCTCAGATAAAAAATTAGGACTCCGGCAAAACAATCGACACATAAGGCGAAAGTCAAGCTCGTCAAACAGAGAGATTCACTCTGATCGCAACGCGAAATTGTTGCTTTCCATTAGTTCATCGGAAAAACATCTGGAATTACCATAAACAACTGTATGTAAACATCGATGTAGTGAGAGGATTCTTTGAGAGACGAAAACGAAAACAAAATAGCCTGGGTAAACATTGGTATGAGATACAATCATTTCGATTGTTGATTAGTCGAATTTATTCATTTCGATAGAAGTGTTTTATTTAATCGTCGAAGGGATTTTTACTGCATCAGTCTTTATAACATGCATATCAATGCAATTGACTTTTTTGATCATAGGCTGAATTCAAAAGAAAACACTTGTTAATTTTATTTTTCCGAAAAAAATTAATCAATCTAACAGAAACACGAGCATTTTGTGATTTTTCTTCAATATCCTTCGACATAACATTTAATCGATAGAAAATTGAATTTTCAATAAGAATACGAGATGAATTTCGAATAAAATTGATTTTCTGAATTTTTTTCGTGATAATTTATGGAATCCTTGGAAATACGAAGTTATAATAAGTGTTTCTTTTTGAATGGACATGGTATGGTTTCTTATCATGATTAAAAAAATAAATAAACAATTAAATAACCATAATTCAATCAAAAACCTTCTGAAACTGGAAATACAAAAATTACTGCCATAATACAAAAGTTATCAGTTTTTGTTTCTGCCGTTCGAAAATTGTTCATTGAGAAAATTTTTCAAATACTTTAGGGAAAATACAGGGTTATTCACGAAAATGGCTCTATAGAATATTTCTGAAAAAGATACAAGATTCAGGATTGAAATTCTAAAGGTGAGCTTCAAGTAAGAAGACGACTTCTCGTATATTTTTTGAAGGTTCTAGTACTTCCGGAAGTGACATCAACTTTCGTTTTTCAAATAGGAAGACCTTTTTTTTATTCCATAAATATTCTCGTCACTTCTAACTTTGACAAAGAATTTGTGACCTCCTGCATCATGTTCTGAAAATAACGCTATCGGAAAAGAAATCTCAGCTTTTCTTCTCAGAGATTCTCAAAAATGAGAATTTTTTATGAAAAAACCTCGAAGTTGTCTGTTTTTCAACAGAGTTCAATTTTGAGATTTTTTTCGTATTTCCTCATTTGAAGAGAATTTTCTCGGAAAAATTCAATCTTTTGGAATCAAAAAGACTTAGAATTCAATGGAGAATCTTTTTATGCAATAAGAAATGGGTCTTCCAATTTGCAAAACGAAAGTTGATGTCACTTCCGGAAAAACCGGAAGTCCTAGAACCTTCAAAAAATATACAAGTAGTCGTCTTCTCACTTGAAGCTCACCTTCAGAATTTCAATCCTGAATGTTGTGTCTTTCCTAAAAATATTCTATAGAGCCATATTCGTGAATAACCCTGTATATGAAAAATTGTTACATATGGAGTTTGAATCAGAGCTTTCATCAAGCATTATGATGTCCATCTCAAGTAAGTAAAATCCAAAGAAATTCGATGAAACTGCTTTTACTTTATGACAACATCTATAAGGTTCTGCTTGCTACATAGAGTAAATACCACTTAACACATGCAATCTGCCTGGCTGGTTAGACCGCAAATGATAAAAAATAACAGAAATTCGCTGACCTCATTCTATTTTTGGAACTACCAAATTTATAGTTAAGCATTTCCCAACATTGAAATTGTACTCTTTTCATCATATAAACGAACCAATCTTGGAAATAATGTGGCAAAAATGAAAGTATACAAATCTTTCAAATAGAGAATCATTAAGACATGCATTACTTTAATAGCACAATTAAAAAGTATTAAAAAACTGCCCTTAAAATGTTTCTATTTCGAGAGCGTGATCACAATAGAAGTTATAGCGAATTATAATAATTGGCCAAATTCAGCAATGTATGTTTTTCGAGAAAAGAGAAGATGACATGTGGATTAGTTTGATTCTATCTCTTTTAATTTAGGATCTGGGCATTCTGAATGCACCCGATCAATTTAATATCCACGAAATAGAAAAATCATCGGAATAGTTGAATATCATCCATCAATTAAGAAGAAACAACAGCCGGCCGTAGAAAAACAAACACCCATTCATAACCAAAACAAAAGTTTATTTACCCTTCATCCTCATCCTCGTTGGCCACCAATTCCAACATGTGTAACTTCAGCATGATAACAACCGCCTCTTTGAATCCCTCACATGCTGCGCGCACGACAAAAAAAAATAACACGAAACAAAACAAACAAATCGAAAATTCCAAAACGAACTCCGACTTCCAAACACAAAAGGCGATCACTCCGATAGAAAAAAACCGGGGGCATTTAAACGCCCGGGCGCGATCGAGAAAATCTAAGATCGATCTGCAAGGTTGTTTTCTACGCCCACGATCGAAGAAGGCATCAATGTTTCGACTACCGGGCGCACACTTGGATCTCTCGTGAGGCGGCAACGCGATTGTGTGTTCCCGCAGCGGTTTAGAGTCGATGGGCGCTTGGGCGTGATTTGTAACCGGCTGTCCCGTTGTTTTGAAGAAGTGGAAATGGAGTTTCTATCAAAACTCGCGTTATAAGTTACAAGATCGAGCGGACTCGGTTTAATCAGCGCGATGGGAAAGTTTCGGAAGATAGCGGCTCTGAAACGAGTCCTAGAGCCTGCGTTTGTAGCCCCATCAGCTCTCATTACGTTATAGCAGAGGCCCCGTACACTGTGCAACTTTAAAAAATTCAAGAACTCTCTAAACTTCACCCTACTGCACTTTATACGAAAATGAATGAAGTCTAATTCCAGTATTCTCCTTTTAAATTAATTTTGGTAACATGTTTTGGCCAATAGCCATCTTCACAGTGTTTCTTCTTGAATGGATATGGTATGGATTCTCATCATGATTAAGAAAATAAACAATCAAATAATTATAATTCAATCAAAAATTTTCTGAAACTGAAAATACAAAAATTACCATAATTCAAAAGTAATGAGTACCGGTTTTTGTTTCTGCCGTTCGAAAATTGTTCATTGAGAATAGTTTTTAAATACTTTAGGAACTATACAGAGTTATTCACGAATATTGCTCTCATTACCTAATAGCAGAGGCCTCATACACTGTGCAATTTTAAAAAAATTCAAGAACTCTCAAACTTCACCCTACTGTAGTTTATATGAAAATGAATGAAGTCTATATTCCAGTATTCTCCTTTTAAATTAATTTTAGTAACATGTTGTGACCAATAGCCATCTTCAGAATACAAAATATCCTATATCCACATTAAATGGCAACTTCATTGAAAGCTTCAGATGGCATATCATATCATTCAGTCAAAATCACGATAATATCGCAGATATTGTATGTCCACACGGATCTACATTCTATACCGAGTTTTATTGAAAATTGTCATGATAAATGGGCAGTTTGCATTGAGTTCCAATTATTGACATGCAAAGTCCACTAGAAAATGTCAGTTCTTTTGTGAAAATATTACGAATACGAATTCTACTTGGATCCAAATCAAAGCATGTTTCTTGAAATTCTGGAAAATTGTAGAATATTAGGAAGTAAGATCGTGATTTTGACTTACATTCCCCGTCAATAAATTCCGGACAGGCAAAATTTTTGTCAAATTCAACACCCTGTATCTTTTTCGTGGTTCTCCGATTTTGTTGAAATTTTCACCTGTTATAGTATTGGGTCTTGTCATATTAACCTGAAATTTACTTGGCGAAAATACCTGTAGTTCATCCGTTCTACAGGGTGAAACAAAACCTTGTTTTATACCCTACATTTCTAAACACACTGTGGTGAATTTGAGGCGGAAAATTTGATATCATTCAGTTTTAATTTGAAGTGTGACCCTTTATTAACAAAATGTTTGATTTACGTCAGTATCTGCTTTAAAAATAAAGATCGCTTTCTCATCACTTCTATCATATGACGCGGCATACTTTCAATGTATTTCCGAATTGCTTCTGGGGGAATATTTTCCCGTTCTTCAAGAAGGGCTGCCGATTTTGAACATGTCTACCTAGCATATTCTATACATGTTCAATTAGATTTAAATTCGGCCTTCTGGCTGGCCACACGAATCGTTTAATATTCGCCTCTTCAAAGTATTCTGTTTCAACCCGTGCAACGTGAGCATTGTTCTGCATCAACAAAATTGTTGCTTCCCCCAGAAGCAATTCGGAAATGCATTGAAAGTATGCCACGTCATATGATAGAAGTGATGAGAAAGCGAGGTGGAAATACACGCTATTAATTTTCTGATGTTTGTTTATGTTTACTAGTCGATAAGGTATTGTAATGTTTTAAATTGTTATAAAAATTGAAAAAATGCAACACTTTCTTTGAAAATATTTATCTTTTTTTTCAAAGCAGATGCTGACGTAAATCAAAAAACATTTTGTTAAGAAAGGGTCACACTTCAAATTAAAACTGAATGATATCAAATTTTCCGCCTCAAATTCACCACAGGTGTTTAGAAATGTAGGGTATAAAACAAGGTTTTGTTTCACCTTATAGAACGGATGAACTATAGATATTATCGCCAAGTTAATTTCAGGTTAATATAACAAGACCCAATACTATAACCGGTGAAAATTTCAACAAAATCGGAGAACAACGAAAAAAGATACAGGGTGTTGAATTTAACAAAAATTTTGCCTGTCCGGAATTTATTGACGGGGAGTATATATTTGAACCTTTATTTTGTGTTCTGAAGATGGCTATGGCCGAAACATTTTAACACAATAAATTGAAAAGTCCAAGTATACTGGATCAAGACATTGGAAGCCTCTTTACAATGGTGCATAAAAAAAGCTTTCGCAAAAGCTCAAATGAGCCACCTTCAATACTCTGGTTATTTTCATAATGTATAAGCCCATTTTTACTTAGCCCCTTTTACAAAGTTGAACAATCTTAATAAAATCACATTTTTTGAGAAATCTAATTGATTTGGTCATGCTTACAATCAAAAATATTAGATCTGCGTTTTTAAATCAGATACTCTAATTTTCCATGAAATAATTTTGACTGAAAACCGTCTCATACATGGTTCAGCATATTTGGAGTTATTTGACGACACTCTTTTACAATTCGTTGTCGTAGTTCTTCCAAATTTTCAGGCAGAGTCATAAAAATTCAAGTTAATAAATTGATTTTTGGATAAAATGGTTCATGAAAACTACGTCTTTCATACACGGTTGTTAAGACGCTTCCAATACCTTTCAAATATGACTCAACCCTTCTTTCCTTTTCAATTTTGAAGGGTTGAAGCGCCCCCTCTTAGGGGATTTACTAATTCAAGCCTCAGGAAATGTCCTCAAAAAAAATACTTAAACGGAAAATTCTTCCAATTTCTATGGAATGAGAAATATACGGAGGGGCTCGTCTGATCTCAAACACCTTGTATATTCTCGCTTTACGTATATATAGATATATTCTTTTTGGAACAGTTATCTGCGAGATAAAATTCGAGATGACCGAAAAATTTTTTTTCGAAGTCAACCTGTCGGTGAAAATTATGCGAATACCGAACCAAAGCATCAATCACGTCAACGTCGTCGAATCAATCTTGCCACATCACTTGAAGATCATCAGTTACGGCAGCTCCGCCACAATTCACTACTATCCGGTTGTTGAACAAATTATTTTTAAAGTATCTCTGTGACATACAACCGGCGCATTCCGTCTTCGTCAAGCTGCAGGACCGTCGATTAGCAGGAGAGAATACCCCCAGCCAGCGTTGCCACATGAAATTCCGAGATAATTCGGTAGATTCCAGGAAATTTCGATAGCTGAGGCATCACCGGAGACAAAGTGCAACAAGTGCTCCAACGCGATAGAAATCTCATCAAAACAAGGGTCGCAATTTCCTCGGCATAAGAAACCTGCGAACTGAAGTTCATTTGCGACAATCTGAATGTCTCTGAGGTAAAAAAAAATGGTAATTTACCTTCCGAGTAATTTCAGTTCCCCCTCAATCGCGTGCTCAACATAAGTAAAAGAAATATCGTGAAACTTGTTTCTTTTTTTCCCAGTCAAACCCCGAATTGAATTGAGGACTGTTCGCCTTTTCATTATTCAGATATTCACATCGAGTACAACAATAATTAAGGGACCCTCTCGCATTCAAAACGAGATTTTATAATAACAATTGAGAGGAGCCCTTTCTGCAGAGGAAATCTCAATTGCAAAACATTTTTAATTTGAATCTCGAATGATGATGCTTTCTGAAGCATCAGATTGCTAAAACACTGATCGGAAAACTTTTCTGTTCGAAACACCATGCTTCTAACTGAACATATCTCATTGACACATTCCAGTCTCCAATTGAAAGACTGCAAGGGGATTTTTCCCTTCTTTTTTCTCAAAGAAAAGAATCAATAAGACTTCCGAGTTTCGAACGGAATAGTCCACATTCTGGGGTGTTTTCTCAGGAAACTCAAATAACCCGAATTAGTAAGGGACGGAAGTGTATTCATTAGGTCAATGAGAAAATAAAACTACCCTTGTTGTTGATCTTCCCAACCAGTAGTCCAAAAAAGGTCAATTTCAGGAAAGGAGACAATGAAATGACTGAGTTTCTCAGGAAAAAACTACTCTGCTCTATTTTAACGTCACCTTCGAAATTTATTGAGAAAATGGGATTTTCAAGAAAACTGAGGATCTAACAGAATATTCATGCAAAATACAAGGTGATTCTAAAATAGGTGATGAAAATTTGAGAACATATAGAGCCATTGAAAGTATGACAAAAACTCGATGAAATTTCATCTGAAGTTGTCCCCAAGAAAGATAGAGACACTAAATGATGGCTTCAGAAAAAAACTGCCCCACAAGAGTTAAGGATATCGTATTCAATCGTTTTGAAAAGTATGTTATATTCGAAAAAATCCTTGTAAAATCATTTAAAACTCAATAACTTGAATCGATCCTATAAAAATCAGTACGAGACATTTCGTCAATCTGGCCCCCCTTTTTCTGAAGATTGCTTCTTTGCATATGCTTCATGAATAATCTTTTTTTGAAATGGAGTCGATTTGAAATGAGTTTTCTGAAAATGACAAAACGTAAATTAACAAACGCTGAGGCTAATAGGGCTATCGGAATGCTACAGGGTGGTCTAACTCAGGTTATTGTAGAGGGAAGGCACCCAGTCAGGTTCAGGGAGACATATTCCGTGTTGGAAAGACCAAGGCTTGGTGGGGGACGAAAACCAACACCTGCTCAGGATCGTTTCATCACCGTTTTGGCGAGAAGAAAGCCTACATCTACTAGTAGAATGCTACGGAATACTCTTCAAAATGCAGATGGGGCCCAAGTTTCCATCGAAATCATCAGACGACGTTTGAGAGAGGTAAATCTAGGTTCTAGACGTCCATTATGAGGAGTTTCATTAACACGTGACCATAAGCGTCAAAGACAGGAATGGGCAAGGCAACATATCAATTGGAACGATCAATGGCGTAGTGTCCTTTTCACTGATGAATCCAGATATGGACTATTTTCAGATTCTTGAAGAATAAGGGTATGAACAATCCCACGCATTCCCCGTAATCGTCGCTATGTCCAAGAAGTCCATCCATTCCGAGGGGGTAGTGTTATGGTATGGGCCGGGATATGTTTCAACGGGCGCACAGATCTACACATTTGTCCTGGGAATATGACCTTCTTACACTATAGGGAGCATGTCATTGACAATGTTTTTCCAAATTTTCACGCTGTTATTAGTAAAACTTTTCAATTTCTAAACGATAACGCTAGACCACACCGTACAGTCGTAGTCGAGAATGCACGCGAGGAGCTTGGTATTCCACATTTACCAACACCTCCGCACTCACCAGATTTGAATTACATAGAACATGCATGAGATATGCCCCAAAGAAGATTAGATAATCATCAACCTACCCCAGAATCCTTAATTGATCTGAGAGAGCTTCTGCCCTTTTATGAAACCAAATTCCTCAAGAAATGTTCAACAACCTCGTGCCTAGTATGCAAAGAAGATGTCAAGCTGTTATTGATCCCGTGGAGGCCATACATTGTATTGACAGTCTTAAAATGCTTGAATTCTCTCGGAATAAAATTTCAATATTTGACTCGATTTTTCTTAACCACCCTGAAAGGCTGAAATTAATTTTATTTCCTGCAGCTTGAAATCATATTAATATGAATTTTTAACACATTTTTTGCACTTTAAATCAATATCCCTAACTCATGTGGAGCAGTTTAGTTCATGAATGAACAAGAAAATTAAGGTTTTCTCAAAAATAATCAATAATTTCCGAATAGGTCCTGTACATCATGTATTATTTCACACTGATATCTAATTTTCCGATAATGGCTACGTCAAATGACCGTGTTATATAAAAACAGTAATACGGCGTTGACAGAGTGTAATAAAAACATATTCCACATATCACAACATATAATACTCCTGCACACAAGTCGTCTCGATGAAGATCATTAAGTTGGGAACCCTTTTGGGCTTTTTGTCCCTCCAAGTGAGTACACACACTTTCTGATTGTGTCAAATTGCATTTTGTTAATCAGCCTTTTATAAAATTGGTGGCAGATTCCGTTGAACATGCGTAGGTACGAAGCAATTGAGCCTAATCTCTTCAAAACAACATTTTAAGCCTTCTCATGATAATTCAATTTTTTTCCTCAGATGTCCACCATCGAAGGAGTCATACCCTCAATCACTACGATCATCACTCACACAGCCAACCTCCCTATGATGATGAGGGACTTCGCCTATTGCATAACTCACGCAGGTTCGTTCCCACCCTTCGATTTATCCACCCCTGAAGGCCAGAGGTTGGACGCCATTCGCACTGAGATGGACCGGATGATGGCATGTTCCTTCTGGACGATGTTATTCTGCAAACCCATACACCACCTCCGGGCAACTTACAACCTCATGATGCTACTCCTGGAAAATCCCTTTCTTGTGACAGACGTTGCAGCCAGCCCTTTCAGATGCGCCTTCAAGATCATGTGCTTGTTCAAGAGCGACATCCCATTCGCGAACTGCAACAATGAAGATCATCACTACGTGGGGAGGCTTATGATTCCACCCCCGCCTCCTGGGATGCCGACGTTTAACCCTCCGCCACCCCCGTGGCCAGGAATGCCCGTCAGTCCGCCAGTAGGGCCAGGTTTACCCCCTCCCCCTTTCATCCCTCCCATACCCGAAAGACCTATGATACCCAATGGACCCCCAAATGAACCAGGTCTTCCTCCACAAGCACCAGGAGATGATGGTTTTTTCTCAGCGGGACGACTTCCTCCAAGACTTTACAATCATTTCCAACCCCCTGGAGATCCTCATGTTGTTCCACCGTATGCTGCAAACCCTCCAGATTTCCAGCCAGGACCTGGATTCAATAATGGACCAAACGAACCTCCAGGATATTCTGCAAGAACTTTCAACATCCAAAATGGACCTCATGGACCAAACGCACCTCCTGGTAATGTTCCAAACCCTCAGAGTCCTTTCGGTCCCCAACGAATCGAAAATCCTAATATACCCCCTTTCGATACGAGTAGAGACCTGCGTTTTCCTTCAAACCCTCACAAACCTCAAGAAAATCCTAATTCACCAAACGTACCCCCTTTCGATACGAGTAGAAACCTACCCTTTCCTTCAAACCCTCACAAACCTCAAGAAAATCCTGTTGGACCAAACATACCCCCTTTCGATACGAGTAAAAACCTACCCTTTCCTTCAAATCCTCACAAACCTCAAGAAAATCCTGTTGGACCAAACATACCCCCTTTCGATACGAGTAGAAACCTACCCTTTCCTTCAAACCCTCACAAACCTCAAGAAAATCCTGTTGGACCAAACACACCCCCTTTCGATACGAGAAATCTACCTCTTCCTTCACACCCGATTTCTGATGGACCAAAAATAGGTCCATTCAAGTTCCGCAATGGCATTCCTGACCTTCATTCACCGACTAATTTGGAGGATCCAGCACCATATCAACCGCCAATCCCTGGCAGTAAGCAGCAAATAAAGGAGATCCCGAAAAAAGAAACTTTCGGAGGAGTGGAATTCAATTTCGACAAAAATTTATATCTGGGAATAAACAACGATGATGATAAGAGCGACAATACACGTGATGGAAGCGATTTTGACGGATTCACGTCTGCCTTCGCGAAAAATATCACTGAACTCGCTGGCCTCGACTTGAATTTGGACTTTTTGAAATTTTGAAACGATCAATGTACATATAGCAAACTTTCAATGACCAGAAATAAAAATTACGAGTTGACTTGAGTTTATCCTTTACCTCCTTCATTTCATCACATGAATCCATTCAAAACCCAGAGGTGGTAGCAGAAACTATTCAAACCTAGTTTTTTAAATCTGTGAGCCTCCAAAATTGAGAGTTTTCTTGAAATATGAACATTCTGCCTGATGTTGTTAATTAAATAGATAGATAGATTCATCAGCTCTCCTTTAGACAGAAGAATCACTAATCTGTGTTTGAAGAAATGCACATCATAAACAAAATATAAACACGACAGAAAATGATGTATGTAAATTAAATCAGAATATAGTTTCTAAATTCAATTCTGATATTACCAAAAAAACCTGAATCATGAAAAGGCAGTAAATTAAGATTTTCCTCCTCTCTCAAACGTTTATGAAAAAAATGTGGACACCCGTTGTATATTTGTGTTTCCACGTGGTTTATTCCGATTCAATAATGAGAATGACTGCGGTGACCGTAAAAAATTCAACAATTATTGAAGCAAATAACCGTGTTTTATTAATATGTTATTAAACTACAAAACATTTAGGAATTGCATCTTTCAAGCTGATCCATATTTATTGTAGGACTAGGTCGACTCCAATGAATACAAGAAATATTGTGGCCATTTGGGCTGCCGTACTTTATCATGTGAGTAAAAAAGCTGTTAAGTATTGTATAGTATGATTCTGGAAAATTTTAATCAAAAATATAGATTTCAGCATTGAAAAATTATCTATATTTACCATTCTATAATTTGTCGCCAAAATATGTATCATGGGTCAATAAAGAAATTGTAGAGATTTTAATTTTTTTAAATTACTAGCTGACCCGCGCAACTTCGTCTGCCCAAATCGACTATTGAAATTATTGTTATCCAATATTATCTTCAAACACAAAAAATCTTGAAGAAGCCTAGGTCCAGATTCAATTGTATTTCCCTACCTTTTCGTATAATATACAGGGTGACACAGACTCATAATACACCCCCATTTTCTCCCTTGTTTCTGTAGCTATATTTCTGAAATTTGGAACATTGAATATACTCACTATAGGGCACTTTTTGACATATTTAGAAAAAAATCCAATTTCCGGTTTTTCCGGAAATGACATCAACTTTGGATGGAACCAAGAAGATACTTGAACTTGTCTAAACTCCATTATCGTGTTCGTATTGGTTATACAGAAAAATAGTTGATATGGATGGATACCCACTGATGGTACTTTCGAATGACGTCAGAGTACCATTATGCTACCATTTGACAAAACGGAGTTTCGAGTGAAAAAAGGTTTTGGTTTACTTTTTTGGCACGTATTTCGAACCTCGATACTTTTTAAATCGAAATTACTATGGTGTAGCATTATTTTGATTATTTGGAATAATTTTAGGGAGTTCATGGCTCTCTAGATCGAAAAATAAAATGGGCGTTCTGACGAATGAAATATCAACTATGGGGTATCATTAGATTGAGAAAATTATGGAGATTTCAAAAATGTAATAATATACCGGGTGTCCCATTTGAAAATCGAAAGTTGATGTCATTTCCGGAAAAACCAGAAGTTGGATTTTTTTCTGAATATGTCAAAAAGTGCCCTATAGTGAGTATATTCAATGTTCCAAATTTCAAAAATATAACTACAGAAACAAAGGAGAAAATGGGGGTGTACCGTGAGTCTGTGTCACACTGTAAACAGATTTAATAGAGTAGGTAATACAAACAGGATAAATCCCATGAAAAGTATTCCCAAATAAAGTACAACCATTAAAGTGATAACCATTTTTAAATTTTGAAGAAAGAGAAAAAAACCATTCAATCAATTGAAAATCATGACAAAAGACCTCTTTCGAGTGTTTTTTTAATTTTAACAATACCATCGGCGAATCCTCATACCTAAATTGTCTCTGGGGAGCATAGAGATTAATCTTTTCAAAGCTATCACAGCTCAATTTGTAATAAGTTTATGCAAAAAAAGTACATCATTAAGTGTTCAAGACAGACAGGAGACAGGTAAACTTGTGACTAACGTACTCCTTCGATATTTTTCAGATCTCCACCATCGACCTCGGTGCCGCCCACAAATTCAAATTTTCGCCCCATCTAATCCAGAAATCGAGGATCCCCATAAGGAATTTCGACAGTTGCATTCGTCATGCGGGCCCTGTTATATTTCGCGCAGTCAATGCCGAGGAGCGCAAACTCAAACACATCTGCAAGGGCATGTCCCGCTTCAAAATGTGCCCAGGTCGTGCCAAGCCTTTCTGCGGCGCCCACAGTCATCTGGACTCAGCCTTCCAGCTCTTCACGCTTCTCAAGAGGAAGCCTTTCCTCATGAAGAAGATGCCCAGCAGTTTCCTGAAATGCACGAGCGACATCATGTGCCTCTTCGGGAAGGGATTGATGTCATCGCAATGCCCAAGCACTTCTGAAGTGCTTCATCCTCCTCAGACTCTCCATTTGCCACCACCTCCTGCTCAGATTATCCATTTGCCACCACCTCCTCCTCAGATTATCCATTTGCCACCACCTCCTCCGCAGATTCTCCATTTGCCACCACCTCATCAATCTTCAGTTCACTTGGAATCAGCTGATGTGGGATTGGAAAAATTAATCAGTCCAGGACTTTATGCAAACCCATCGAGTAATCAAATTCATGCTGCGATTGGCTCAGAGAAACACCTCACTGTTGCCGCAAATATTCAGATAGGACCAAACGAAGTTTCACATTATGAAAAAGAAATAAACCTTGTACCAAATGTCCAATCGGGATATTTAAATCAAATCAATTATGACGGAGAACAGCCAAACGTACCTTCTGGTATCGAACCAAAGAGGAAATGTGTGCCAAGATTTGAAGTTGGATATAAGGAAGAACTGCATGTAGGTGTACTTGTTTCATCTGATCAAGGGGAAATATGCTAACCTACTACTGGTCCAGGTTTAGAATTTGGATTTGAGAAAGAATTGAACTTGGTTGACCTAATCTGAAACTTTAATTCCCATCATATTGACGAAAGTAAAAATATATCTATTTATTTTATTTGTTTCTCATTTGTAAACACAATAATAATAATAATAACTGTCATTTATTGACCACAGTCAAAGGCCATCGACCGAAGTCCTTCAGCCTTGTACATTTATTTACAATAATCTTTAAAAAAAAAAAAATTATATTATATTGGTAATTTAGTTTGAGACTCAATCTAATTAGCTAAACACAATATTAATCAAGAAAGTTTATTTTATCAAGTCACTAACTTTTAAAACTGACAGTTAACTTGCGAAATTTTTACAAGTTAGTAGTATTATTTACATTAGAAAATTTTGTTTGATCGTCATATATGTTGAAAATCATGGTACAATTGTTATTTCCAGTAACACAGATTTTTGATGATGAAAGAGTTAATACTGATGATGATGAACCATCTGTTAACTCAGAAACTGCTGAACTCGAGGACTGCAGAAAATTTGTACTATTCTTACTACCAAATAATTTGCTAGACATTTCGATTTTTTGTTGACCGAATCATCGGCATAACTCATCGCAATTTCGGTGCTCTTCCACCCTCCTGCACGCTCTAGTGCTAAAATATCTCCACCCAAATCCGCAACCAAAGTGGCTCCAGTTCTGCGAAAAGAGTGGACGGTGTATAACTCTGGGTCTTTTAAACCTAAATATTTCGCTATTTGCTTTGGGACACCACCAATAGTGTGCTGGCCAGCATTAAGGGAAATGCACTTTCCATGTCGGTATGTCAAAAAAAAATCTTAGGCTTTCTGTTCCAGGAGGCCGGAAATTTACATATTTTCTGTATAACATGCAGGGCTTGAAGCTGCAGCAATCATCGGTTATGGTGAATCTTCTTGTTGTTAAATTTTTTGTTTGCCGCAATGTCACATTAACGTATTTTTCCATATCTTCTACATCATTCATGTTTAAGTAGGGAATTTCGTCACATCGACAAAATCCAAAAATCCCAAATATTGTTAAAATTTTCGCCAGCAACCACTGGTCATCAGGAGCATGTTTCTTTTACATGCTCCTGATGAGCATTGTTCAGCCTCTTCTTTACTCAATACCTTGGCCTTCTTTGGCGTATAACGCTCATTTTCTCGTTTCAGAAACGCTATTACCTTTTGAAATCTGCAAATGACAACTAAACGTCATATTTTCCAATGAATTGATTAAGGAAAACAAACCTGCGAACAGGGGCATTTTCTTTCATTTCCAAGCAGCTTTTCAGCATAGACCATTTTGTCCATAAAGTATTAGGGCTGAATCCAGCTGATAGTTGATTCAAGTAGACCAACAAAACATCTTCAGTTACCCCAATCACACTATTTTTGTTTTGCCACTTTTCGAAGTCGTCGTATTCTCGCTCGTACCTTGAAGCTGATTTTGCAGGTAATAAACTTGATGCTACACTGCTGGCTGCCTCAATAATTTCTTTTGGACATTCATTTTCGCTTTCGCCAAAACAAATGTAAATAAGAAAAATAAACAGATTTGTTCATGGCAACGCTTCCATAGCTTACGCCATTTGCGACAAATTATTGAGATTTTTTTGGAATTTATCTAACCTTTTTACAAATGAGAAACAAATAAAAATATAAAACAATACACGCAAGGTAACGGGTTTTACTGGCTCAAGGAGGTAACTGACTCGCCTGCGGCTCGTCAGTTATATCCTCCATTCGCCAGTAAAAACCCTCTTACCTTGCTAGTAATATTATATACTATATTCTCTCAACCCTATACGTTTCCATATCAATCAGAAGTTGCTGCTCGAATATTGATACCTAAAACGAAAAAAAAATTCGGAGTGCATTCGGAATAAGTCATCCTCTTCATCCTACCCTCGAAACTGTTAAAAATCACGGGGGATGAACCAGACCGTAGGTTTCGACCCCCAACTCGTGCTCATCGGGCTGCATTTGATTGAAGGAACAATAGAGCACCCTTGAAAAGGCCCTAATTAAATCTACCTCCGCCATCAAACGGTCAATTACAAAACGAGCACACCGGGCATTCGAAAATTCAAATTCTACCCCTTTCAGACGGAGACTACCCACCGTCAATTAAATACCTCGAATTCGAGACAAAAAATTTGATTTATGAGCTTAAATGTACTGACCGCTGACTATTTCGTAAGGGTGCTTGGGGATGGTTACTTTCTATTGTGATAATTAGGGGTTGAAGCGCTTCTCCGCACTACAGGAGGTCCTAAAGGGTTTAATTTGAATGGGGAATCCGATATTCCTGTTTTGGAAGACTGCATAAGTAGTATTGACCTTTAACAGTGCATAGAAGGACTTATTACTTCCACTTTAGGTTTTCTGTTGAATCGAAACAAAAAATAAGAAATCTGCCACTGCTATTTCACTCTTGGCTGAATTACATTCAGGGTTACGTAATTATTCGAAATCTCAACGCAGATTTTATGAATTCAGTTCTAAATCGTCTAAAATGACCCATTCACCAATTTCAAAACACAATCAAAAATAAATTTGTACCGACCTTTTGTCCAATAGTCTTCTATAAACTGTTGTATCGAAAGTGGACCCTACGTAGTCAAGGGACGTTACAGGAGTGTATAACCTAGGACACGAAACAATCGATTCACTAAGTGACTCATTGAGAAACATTACACAATACTGTAGAATCCGCTTATAATGACATCGAGGGGAAATGAAAAATACGTCATAATAACCGAAAGTCACATAAAGCAGAATTTCAGCAAAATCGATAGAATTTTTCTTTAATTCAGTTTAAGAAAAGGACGACAAATTCAGATTTTGCTTTATTGAAAAAATAAAAAATAGCTTCTCTTACAAAAAAAAACTAAATATAAAGAACTTTTTCATTTTTTATAAAAATATTCTGAAATTTTAGTTTGCGTTTGTTTTTTTTTTCGACTTGAAATAATAGCTTCTTACACCATTGTACAACTCAGAAATGGCTTCAATGGATGTCATTTTGTCCACAAAACACCAATAATCTCTTCAAAGATCTGGATTATACTAAAAAGCATGTCGGCACGCATATATCTCGTATCGTATCAAACCTCATCGCATTAAAAAGGGTAGGGTGGCTTGAGAAAACGATCGAGCGGTCACTATAACCGGAAAATTAAAAAAAATTATGTTGCTGTATCTGAAATCATGTCATTGTAAGCGACATGTCGTTATAAGCGAAGTCATTAAATCCGGACCCTATTGTAAGGAGTTTTGAATGAAACCAAACTTAACACTGCATTTGCGTCATTATAAGCGATTGGTCAGTATAGCCGGCGTCATAATAAACGGATTCTACTGTAGTATATTCTAAAACAAGTTGCAGAATGAGCTTCTATTCCAACACGAATGCGAAATTCGAAAATGAGCGATGAAGGAGCGAGTTTTCGAAAGCATGAGTGTTGGAATTGCCTTCTGCAACGAGTATTAGACGATATTTTCTCTATTTCAGTCAAGTTTTGTGAAATACTTTCTCAATTAAAAAAAAATTCAGATTAGTGACTTTTTTATTGTATGTTGGCAGTTGGTGTCACTAACTAAATTTGACAGATTGCGGAATTTGAATTGATTTGATTCGAATATTGAGTGGATCGGAGGTCAGTACTAACAACCACAAAACGAAAAATATAACTGAAAACAATGCTGTAATGAGTTTCATTACAGCACTACCTTCAGTACTCTAATGAACTCATTACGATACTGAAATAGAGAAAAATAATTCTCATCTCAGTGACGATCAATTGTTGTTCAACCTCACCTAACTGACGGTTTCCTTTTGAACGAAGGTAACCGAAAAGAACGCAAGAACTTCGAACGGTAGGTCCTCTTCCAGAAAGAGCTCGTCCTGCTCAGGCTCATAGAGATGCTCCTCTTCATGATCGCCACAAAAAAAAAAAATTCAAAAACGACACTATCACGCGCGAACTGTCCCCAACGTTCAGGCACACTAAAACGTCGTTAGAAAACATCGGTATTTCGAAAACAACGGTGGAAACAGCGTTTTAATTGCCGGCCATTAACTGCGTAGGAAACTTGTCGAATCCGATCGAAAGCTATCCAAGAAACCAGAAACTGAGAGAACTCATTTAATTGTAATGAATGAAAGTGCGAAGCAAGGTTATGAGATTGCTAAATAACAATTATAGATATGGGTATATACGACCTAGGGCATGTTGCACGTTCGATTAGTTTTTTCTTCGTTATCATGTGTTGTTCATAGCGGACGGTTATTGAACGAGACCTCTCTTAAGGTGACTAAACATTTTTCATCATCTACAGATGTTATTCATCGGTATAGTCACCAGAACTTGAATACAACAGATATGGATACTTCATTTGGATCAGCTGAAGAATTTCCTGAATTCAATTCATTGTGTTTCTTTCAATTGAAAAATATCGAACGCAGAAAAACTAATTAAATATAGTATATACAATTACTAGCAAGGTAAGAGGGTTTTTACTGGCGAATGGAGAATATAACTGACGATCCGCAAGCGAGTCAGTTACCTCCTTGAGCCAGTAAAACCCATTACTTTGCGTGTACTGTTTTATATTTTATTTGTTTCTCATTTGTAAAAAGGTTAGATAAATTCCAAAAAAATCTCAATAATTTATCGCAAATGTCGTAAGCTATGGAAGCGTTGCCATGAACATGTCTGCTTATTTTTCTGTACATTTGTTTTGGCGAAAGCAAAAATTATTGAGGCAGCCAGCAGTGTAGAATCAAGTTTATTACCTGCAAAATCAGCTTCAAGGTACGACCGAGAATACGACGACTTCAAAAAGTGGCAAAACAAAAATAGTGTGATTGGGGTAACTGAAGATGTTTTGTTGGTCTACTTGAATCAACTATCATCTAGATTCAGCCCTAATACTTCATGGGCAAAATGGTCTATGCTAAAAAGCTGCTTGGAAAAGAAAGAAAATGCCCCTGTTCGCAGGTTTGTTTTCCTTAAAAAATTTATTGAAAAATATGACGTTTAGTTGTCATTTGCAGATTTCAAAAGGTAATAGCGTTTCTGAAACGAAAAAAATGAGCGTTATACGTCAAAAAAGGCCAAGGTATTAAGTAAAGAAGAGGCTGAACACTTTCTTTTACATGCTCCTGATGACCAGTGGTTGCTGGCGAAAATTGTAACAATATTTGGGATTTTTGGATGTTGTAGATGTGACGAAATTCTCTCCTTAAACATGAATGATGTAGAAGATATGAAAAAATACGTTATTGTGATATTGCGGCAAACAAAAAATTTAACAACAAGAAAATTCACCATAACCGATTATGGCTGCAGCTTCAAGCCCTGCATGTTATACAGAAAATATGTAAATCTCCGGCCTCCTGGAACAGAAAGCCTAAGATTTTTTTTTGACATACCGACATGGAAAGTGCATTTCCCTTAATGCTGGCCAGCACACTATTGGTGGTGTCCCAAAGCAAATAGCGAAATATTTAGGTTTAAAAGACCCAGAGTTATACACCGGCCACTCTTTTCGCAGAACTGGAGCCACTATGGTTGCGGATTCGGGTGGAGATATTTTAGCACTAAAGCGTGCAGGAGGGTGGAAGATCACCGAAATTGCGATGAGTTATGTCGATGATTCGGTCAACAAAAAAATCGAAATGTCTAGCAAATTATTTGGTAGTAAGGAGAGTACAAATGTTCTGCAGTCCTCGAGTTCAGCAGTTTCTGAGTCAACAGATGGTTCATGATCATCAGTATCAACTCTTTCATCATCAAAAATCTGTGTTACTGGAAATAACAATTGTACCTTGATTTTCAACATATATGACGATAAAACAAAATTTTCCAATGTAAATAATACAACTAACTTGTAAAAATTTTGCAAGTTAACTGTCAGTTTTACAAGTTAGTGACTTGATAAAATAAACTTTCTTGATTAATATTGTGTTTTTGGAAACTGACGTTTACAAATGAGAAACAAATAAAATCAATAACTCATCGAACCATTACATAATTCGTAATTTTAAAACTTCAAAACAAGATTTCTACACGAAACTCAAAGTGTCAAATCTCCTGTTGTCCGATTCGATCCTAACATCTCATCACTCATCGCCTCTGAGTGAAAAGAACCATCTGGAATCGGGTATGGCATCGTTCAGAACTTAAGAGGGTATTCTTGAACTATCGCGAACGTTTTAAGACTCTCAGGAATTGATGTTAAACAACGTCTTAACGATCAACGAGATGGTCTATGAATCCGTCGAACGGTCGTGTTGCTTCTAATTTCAACACGTTTTTTGTTTCGGAACCAAAACATGCTCGTTTCGAGATCCCTTTAAAACGCATTCCTGTGAAGTTCTTAGGCTGAGTTTACTGCAACAACGGTAACGGAAAAAATTGCAGTTCATGTTACAGACGGGACTGAACTCTTCAAACCATACTCACGACCGTCTTCAATTCTCGTATAAAAAGACTATACTCAGAAAATGCCAAAATACACACGATAACATGAGCATCACCCACGAGAAACAGTGAATTTGTAGTGTTGATTTCACCAATCAGAGTCAAAATTCTACAAACCAAAATATACATATATCACATTGACTGCTACAAGACTTGAGACTTGAGCGAAGTCACTTGAATGTTCGCCATTTGAAATAGTGCAAATTATCTACACCAGAAAAATAAGCCATATCCATGCTAAATTTCAAGTGAATTGGACCAGTTGGTCTTGCTTGGCTGTGTGCCTTACTGAGCGTCATTTAATGACACCCATCGTGGTGAAAATAACAGCGATAAATGAGTGGATCACACCGTAATAGGCTCATCATAGATAATGCCCCGACCAGTGTGTACACATCCAATTAGAACAAGAAGTCGAGGTGTCGCCTTCTGACAGACATGATTTATATTCAATTGCAAAATTGAAATCTGAGTTATGGCGCGTTTTGCTGCTTGATTTATGCGGTAGATAAGTTCTAGATGAATTATTCTTGCGGATAGTATTTATTAACGGTACAATGTCCATTCTCAATATTCCCAATGGACAAGAGTATGAATGCTGATCTTGAATACGCGTTTAGAGACGCATATATATATATATATATATATATATATATATATATATATATATATATATATACATATATATATATATATATATATATATATATATATATATATATGCTTATGAACAAGAGAGCTAAAATAATACAATAAATGTTGAAACAAAAAGTACCTAAGCTGAGGTAAAAAAAGAACGGGGTATCATAACATTCTTCGTATGATACTATAGAATCATACGATACTATCATTACTAGTATCATACGATACTATACAGCCAGGGGAAAAAACCTCAGCCGAAAAAACCTGCCTCCCCGTAAAAAAAATTACATAAAATATTAAATATCAGGAAAATCTTGAAAGACATCAGTGTGATCATCTTCATTTTATCAGTCGATGGGCTCAGATAAACAGAATCTTCCTAAAACGACTAGCAATTCTTAATCTGAAATGAAAAAAGACAAAAGCAGAAAAGAAACCGATTATTCAGAATAAATCAAATGCATTTTAGAAATACATTTGCTACTTTAAAAAACATCAACATTCAGATTTCTTGGCCAAATAATGTTCAGAGGTTGATGAATATTTATGACAGAAATGTCACAAAATTTGAAAGAAATGAAAAAATCTTCATCAATTTCCCCTTTCCGAATCTGTTGAAAAATTACGAACTGATAATTTTTTAACATAACAAGCTAAACAAGCATAACTTTCCACTGTCCTCTTTCACGAGAATTTCTTTCTGTTGCCGTGTGGGTTTCTTGCAGAAGAATCACTTCGATACCATGTTCATCAGCTGATTTGGAGACGTAATCACACTTGTCTTTCGAAATTCCTTCGATATTCAAATTCAAAATCCACAAATTCCTGCTCTCTGGTCGTGAGGGTTTTTCAAACCGGATACGACCTTCCAGGTGATGATTTTTCGGCACTTCAGATGTTTGAAGACAGCTACGGGACCCCAATGAAAGGAAATCATCTCCCATAGATAAACCAAACATGTTATAACACAAGAAAACAGAATATTTTTCAGGACCAAAAACTACGACATATTAAGAGAATTGTCATTCTGAAAGATTCCCCATAACCTCCAAATACTATATATCATAAAACTATCCCAGAAGATATGTCGCATGCACATAGAATATGGTGGCTCACCTCTTCAATCTTTGACTCCCGATAAATCTCCCTCTTTCCGGAACACTCGGAATAAAATCACCATCACCACTCAATTTCCCCTCGCCCATCTCTGCATCTCCATCGATGCAAGCTTTCGCCGAATCCAACTGAGGACTCATCTCCAAAACAACAAGAATTAACCATTAACGCACTCATCAACACACGAATTAAAACTTTCGGAACGCGACCCTTCGACTATTCTATGCACCGGGACGTATCTATCGAACGCGACCAAATTCCACAGAAGAATTATTCGATCTATGCACGTGGGACATTAATGACGCGTTCCGTAATCTTAATAGCGGAGTACCAACCCGAGAAAATATCTGAACCGAGCTGAAGACAGATTGCCGAGGACCAACTCCGTAGGTTGAAGGCAGTTTCTGTATCAATTTGCTTCCTATACTTGTCATTTCGTTGATTACGTTAAAAACGCGAAATATAGTGCAGCGATTGGAACTGATCGGGGCGCGACCAAGCACAGGGGTGTAGTAGGGAATTTCTGAACTCAAAACTCAGTTAATTCTTGGTAGTTCCTCCATTTGAAATCAAGGAACAAACGTAGGGATCGAGAGGGCAAATCGGGGAATTACCTGTCATTAACACACAGTATTTTTATTAGACTGCATCACCACATTCTATAATAGAACAGGAGATATAAAGTTCATACTGAATAAATCTATAAAAATGTTCAATTGGCACAAGAACTAAAATACAAGAAAAATCAAAGCAGGCGAGCCCCAAGGATCTCTTCCAAGTCCCATACAATTGAATAAATGTTAGGATTTAGCAGAATTGAGGAGCAGAAAAGCTTAAATTGCAGACGATGGAAATATCCAACTATCATCTACCAGCTGATAAAGAAGTAACCAAACAAACAAAGTAAACATTAAAGAAGAAACACTAAATACATGTGAGGATGCCTCACAAAATGGCTTATACAAAGTACAAGGCAATTCTCGGAATATGTCGTAGTTTTTGGTCCTGAAAAATATTCTGTTTTCTTGTGTTATAACATGTTTGGTTTATCTATGGGAGATGATTGCCTTTCATTGGGGTCCCGTAGCGGTCTTCAAACATCTGAAGTGCCGAAATATCATCACCTGGAAGGTCGTATCCGGTTTGAAAACCCTCACGACCAGAGAGCAAGAATTTGTGCATTTTGAATTTGAATATCGAAGGAATTTCGAAAAACAAGTGTGATTACGTCTTAAAATTAGCTGATGAACATGGTATCGAAGTGATTCTTCTGCAAGAAACCCACACGGCAACAGAAAAAAATCCTCGTGAAAGAGGACAGTTGAAAGGTTATGTATTAATTGATTTTTTACAAGTTTAGCTTGTTATGTTAAAAAATTATCAGTTCGTAATTTTCAACAGATTCGGAAAGGGGAAATTGATGGAGTTTTTTTCATTTCTTTCAAATTTTGTGACATTTCTGTCATGAATATTTATAAACCTCCGAACATTATTTGGCCAAGAAATCTGAATGTTGATGTTTTTTAAAGTAGCAAATGCATTTCTAAAATGCATTTGATTTATTCTGAATAATCGGTTTCTTTTCTGCTTATGTCTTTTTTCATTTCAGATTAAGAATTGCGAGTCGTTTTGGGAAGAATCTGTTTATCCGAGCCCATCGACGGATAACATGAAGATGATCACACTGATGTCTTTCAAGATTTTCCTGATATTTAATAATTATGTTATTTTTTTTACGGGTAGACAGGTTTTTTAGGCTGTGGTTTTTTCCCCTGGCTGTATAGTATCGTATGATACTAGTGATGATTGTATCGTATGATTCTATAGTATCATACGAAGAATGTTATGATACCCTTCTTTTTTTACCTTGTAACACTTTAAAATCTGCTCTCGGTGAAATAAAGGTTTACAAAATTTATACTGAGCAGTCAAAATAAATATGTTAATAACCCAGCTCAGTCGGAGGGTGTGGTTCTTTGTTCTCCAATTCAAGCGAGGTTGTTACTCAGTTTGACATCGAAAATTAGAAGGAAGGAGAAAACTGTCAGATGCTTCGTAGAACAATTTAATGTACAACAATTTATCCGCGATGAAAAAAATACTATTATTCTCATGCAAGCAACTAGCCTACTGATATGGTTTTCTTTAATCAATCGTCCACAAATTGTCTTTGACAAGAAATTGAAATTGTCTGGTACTTATCCTACTGGCACTGTGTCTGGTAATGACGACAAGATGGTAATTATTGGTACACCCAGGAGGTTTGAGAGTACTTCTTAATCCAAAGAGCCTAAATGAGGAATGAAACAACTCATAAGACAAAAGAATATCAACACATCGATCGCATACCTTAGATGTTGTGTGGCTCTTTTGTTGAAGTTATATGTTTGAGAAATTATCCTGACTAATGCAGTTGAATCACTATAACAGTGATAAGCTTCTCTGTGGTATGTTTATTTGAATCCCAATAAATGGATATGAATTCAACTATCATTCATCCAACTAAGAAGAAAGTCAAATTCAAAACGTCTACTCATACGTATCTATAACTCCGTTCTCTCGATGTCGGCCGGAAAAATCAAATCTTGAAATTTCTCTCGATCGGCTCCGTGTACATGCGCCCGATACCTTTCGTCCGTCGCGCTCTTTGAACTGAAAAAGTGACGAGTTATATGGGGGTGACCCATTAAATAATAGAAATGATGATTTCTTTATTCACTAATTTTTCAAACCGTAACAACCTCAGCTTAGGTACTTTTTGTTTCAACATTTATTGTATTATTTTAGCTCTCTTTTTCATAAGAATATACTACAAAAGCAACTGAAATAATAGGACGATGTTAACTTTTATGTAAACAAGACAAAAACAGGAAACATTTCATGAGAGGTTTAAAAAACTACAACACCGAAACCGGTCTGCCGTAAGTCCGCCCCTGTGGGCGAAATCAATAGGCAGAGATCTTTTCCAGTTTATCCAAGCCATGCCCCTTTGTTGTCGAAAGGAAATTATGAATTGCACAATTTATGCAGATCATTTGTTGGCTGCATAAGACCCGTCGTCTGGATCTCATTGAAATTCGCGACCATTGTGAAGAAAACCGCGACTTTAACGTTCCACGTTTGATTTACGGGGGAAGCCGAATTGGAATTTCAGGGGCGGTGCGGGGGTTAGGGCATAACAAGGGGGAAACCTCCAATTGTGACTCAAATACTAAAAGGAAGTAACGACCTCCACTTTGGGGTGTTGTGTTCGTACAATCTTTATATTTGTACGCAGGTTTTCACCATGGAGTATTAACGAGATAGATTTTATTCAATCCACATCCAATATTGATCAACATATGGATTTGAAAGTGCTTCCACCTTTATCAAAACTTTTCTAATTTCTAAAGCTCAAAACTACCTATTTCGAAGAACTGTCTTAAGGAAAAATTCGATCAAATACTGATAGCTAAAACTATTAAATCAATAACTCCTCGACGAGTTCATGAATATCAGCTACTTTTTCCATATATTCTTTTGATTTAGAGAGCTAAAATAATACAATACTTATTGAAACAAAAAAGAACCTAGCTGAGGTTGGAGCAACACAGGAAAACCATACAGGTCTGCAGTATGATTAAAGGAGGAAAGGAAAAAAATCTCAGCTGCAAAAAATCCCTTACCTCGCCTGTAAAAAAATTACTTAAAATATTAAATATCAGTGAAATCTTGAAAGACATCAGTCTGATCTAAGAGAACCGTCAATGGACTCAGATAAACAGATTCTTCACAAAACGACTCGCAATTCTTAATCTCGAATGAAGAAAGACAAAAGCAGAAAAGGAACCAATTATTTCAAATAAATTAAATTATTTTGAAATTATCCACCCATTTCAGAAATGCATGTGATACTTCATGTATAGCCTCGAAACCATTTTGAAATTTATAAATGGGACAACTATTTATAAGATGTTGTATAGTCTCCTCACAACTAGGGCTCTCAACCGAATTCCATCGGAAGAGCATGCTGTTGCATCGTCCATGGCCTGTTCTAATGCAATTTAAAACAGACCATATTCTCCTGGAAAGGTCAAAACCAGGAACTTTGATGAAAGTATCAGTAATAAGATCTTTATGGCATTCTATTAGATAAAATTTATAAAGTCATATTTGTGACGAAAAGGGAAGTATTTTAATTTCCTTACGAGTCAGTGAAAATTGAATCTCATGAAAACAAGTGAAAAAGGAATAAGATCCCCAGTAATAAAGAGTGTTACAAATCGTTTCTAGTTCTTTAACTAGGAGTAAACAATTCACCATAATATACTTCCTACCTACTACATACATAAACAATTATACCTTAATTAGTGTCGCAATGAATAGTTCAGATTCAGTACCCATAAAAGTACCTGATTCTGAAACCACTCTGTATGTCCGAAGCTAGTTGCGACATCTATAATTCCAAGAAGAAACAACCGATTAAGGTACATACTCCATGCCAGTCTTGAATAAATAGCAGGATTCTTCTTTCGTAAGCACCAAAACTCTGCCAGAATGATATAAAATATATATGTAGTTTTCTTCAACAAAAGAAGAAAATCATCCGACAAATTTGAAGAACTTATAAGATGGAATTCAGTAATTTCGATGATCACAAATTATCAATATAAATCAGTAGCAATCTAAACGTGGATTTTGATGATTAGAAAATCTCCTTCAACGTACTTTTTTGAACAAACAATACATTCTGCTACCTGGTTGCCAGAGCAGAAACTAACTTTTGAAATAATTCTTTCTGAGAGGTTTCTTTATTGCCCATCACTAGGATGCACTTCTCTCAACAGATGTCCTCATTAATATTGCTGGCAGATGTATCAATGCTTGATAAAAGTGAATTCATTGTGGTTCTGAGAAGAGGCTATGAAAAAAACGATTCTCAAAATTCAATACGCGCATCCGCCAAAAACTCGTTTGTCCAGTGAAAAACGCAATCGGCGCATCCACCAAAAATTTCGATAAGGTCGACCTGCCGCTCTCTAAAGATTTCCCGCGGCACGCCTGACCTAAATTTCCATCATCGACCTCCAGGAAACATTGTATACGTCCCCCGGAGGCGGGGTAAACGCCCCCAGAGTCGTCCGATCGATGCTCATCGCTACAAAACGCTCTCAGCTGATCGACCATTCGAAGTTCGAGGCGAAATGACGCAATTATGGTTTTTTCCTTCCAATCGCCGAAGATAAATTGGTGTTATTGGCCATAATCGAAACAATTGCACGGTCCAGCTGAGATTTTACGACCGGCTTGAATTGGATTTTTTCCCTGATAGATTATGATTAATGTTTCTTGATTATTGATTCTTCTAATTCGACCGTCATCGATTAACTTCCTTTGGAGGGAGAGTAGCAACAGCCAAGGATTTGATGAAGAAGAAAAAATTATCATAAGGATCAAAGTCGAAAGTTTGCGCGATTAATATACTTAGTCACCTAGACCTTGTTCAGATTCCGCTAGTATTTTAGTAATTTATTGAATATTCTTTTTATTCAGAGAGCTCAAATAAAGCAATACATATTGAAACAATTAAAAAGGTACCTAGCTGAAGTTGGTTCAACACAGGAGAACCATACAGGTCTGATTAAATGAGGAAAAAGAAAAAACCTCAGCTGAAAAAAATTACTTAAAGTATTAAATATCAGGAAAAACTTGGAAGACATCACCGTGATCTAAGAGAACATCTTCATGTTATCCGTTTAAGAACTCAGATAAACAGATTCTTCACAAAACGACTGATGATTATTCAAATGAAAACACGAAATCTCGGTTTTATCTTCATTCGGGCACAAACGCCACTTTAAAAACTAATTTTTAAAGTTTGAAAATTTGAAGGCTGGAAAGTCAGAACAATATCATAAGCATAAATAAATATTTCCAAAGAAGTAGTTGGAATGTCACACGAATATAAATTGAATAGAAGAGGTGCTAAAACTGAACCTTGTGGAAGACCATTTATCAAAGTTTCGAAATTACTACTATTATTGTCGACAAAAACTCAGAACCTTCTGTCGGATAACATATTTTCTAAAAGTCTAACCATTTTTCCACATTTTAAATAATTATACACTCCCCGTCAATAAATACCGGACAGGCAAAATTTTTGTCAAATTCAACACCCTGTATCCTTTTTCGTGGTTCTCCGATTTTGTAGAAATTTTCACCATGTATAGTATTGGGTCTTGTAATACTAACCTGAAATTTACTTCGCGAAAATACCTGTAGTTTATCCGTTATACAGGGTGAAACAAAACGTTGTTTGATATCCTCCATTTCTGAACACCTTGTGGTGAATTTGAGGCGGAAAATTTGATATCATTCAGTTTCAATTTGAATCGTGACCCTTTCTTAACCAAATGTTTTTTGATTTCTGTCAGTATCTGCTTAAAAAAAAAGATACCCATTTTCAAAGAAAGTGTTGCATTTTTTCAATTTTTATAACAATTTGAAACATTACAATACCTTATCGACTAGTAAACATAAACAAACATCTGAAAATTAATGTGTATTTCCACCTTACTTTCTCATCACTTCTACCATACGACTTGGCATACTTTCAATGCATTTACGAATTGCTTCTAGTGGAAGCAACAATTTCTGTTAATGCTGAACAATGCTAGGCCTCACGTTGCACGGGTTGTAACAGAATACTTTGAAGAGGCAATTATTCAACGATTCGTGTGGCCAGCCAGAAGGCCGGATTTAAATCCAATTGAACACGTATGGGATAAGCTAGGTAGACATGTTCGAAATCGGCAGCCCAACACCTTGCCCGATTTACGAACAGCCCTTCTTGAAGAACGGGAAAATATTCTACCAGAAGCAATTCGGAAATGCATTGACAGTATGCCACGTCGTATGGTAGGAGTGATGAGAAATGCAACACTTTCTTTGAAAATGTGTATCTTTTTTTCAAAGCAGACACTGACGTAAATCAAAAAACATTTTGTTAAGAAAGGGTCACACTTCAAATTAAAACTGAATGATATGAAATTTTCCGCCTCAAATTCACCTCAGGGTGTTTAGAAATGAAGGGTATAAAACAAGGTTTTGTTTCACCCTGTATAACGGATGAACTGCAGGGATTTTCGCAAAGATATTTCGAGGTTAATATAACAAGACCCAATACTATACCTGGTGAAAATTTCAACAAAATCGGAAAACCACGAAAAAAGATACAGGGTGTTGAATTTGACAAAAATTTTGCCTATCCGGAATTTATTGACGTGGAGTGTATTTCCACGTTTCAAAATTGCTACTACTTTAGCTTTGCGAAATTCGGTCGGAAAATTGCCAGAATTCAATATATCATTATAAAAAGGTAATAACCAAGATAGGGCTTTTTCTCCCAAATTTTTTATGAATTCTGGAATGTTGGATTCCCCTCGGGCCTTCTCTCGCACCCGCCCCTGCCCCTGCCCCGTTCGGAAAGCCGCTTTGCCGCACGCTTTCCCGCATCTGATGGAGGGCCGGACTAATAGGTCGACTTGTATCGGGTTTTACTTTCGTTATTAAAATCCTATCCGGTGGGAGTTAGCGTTGCTCGTGGACTATTTTTCGACGTCCATATTTCTGGCGTCCGTCGATCCGTACACGCGTTGTTTTGGAGGCGTTTTACGCGTCGGATTGGAGGACTTAGCCCCCCCCGGATTCTCCACCAGAAAGGCCCGGTGCTCTAGTAGATCGGTCAGTGTGTCGCGACGTGTGCAATTTGGTGGAGGAGCTCTTTGTTGACTCGCTAGGTTTCCCTTCAAATCAGGTGAGTTTTGATGAAAATATTGACGATAATCGTGTGATGTTGAATGAGACTGAAATATTCTTGAATCGGGAAAAGCTACTTTCGAAATTGGAGGAAATTCAACGTGAAATATCGAAAATTTTATGTGTTGAATTCGATTTGATGTTTAAACGCGAGAATTCTATGGAATTTCTATATTTTCTTTAGGGTATTGAAGAAACTCTTCGATCTCATCCTAAACATATATTAAACTTCCGAAAAAAAGTGGACATCGATTAACAATTTAATTTTGAGTTAAATTTTTATGAGCAGTAATTTCGTGAATATCCAGACGTACGATCGATTTCCATGATATTTTCATCATTTTCTGGGATAAATGTAAGAAAATTCTTATATACCAAGAAACATAGACAATACAATAGTATGTAATGTTGAATGAGACTGAAATATTCTAGAATCAAGAAGAGCTACTTTCAAAATTGAAGGAATTTAAACATGAAATATCGAAAATTGTACGTGTTGAATTCGATTTGTTGTTTAAACGCGAGAATTCTATGGAATTTCTATATTTTCTTTAGGGTATTGAAGAAACTCTTCGAACTCATCCTAGACATATATCAAACTTCCGAAAAGAAGTGGACATCGATTAACAATTTAATTTTGAGTAAAATTTTTATGAGCAGTAATTTCGTGAATATCCAGACGAACGATCGATTTTTTTTTTCATCATTTTCTGGGATAAATGAATGAAAATTCTTATATACCAAGAAACATAGACAATACAATAGTATGTAATGTTGAATGAGACTGAAATATTCTAGAATCAGGAAGAGCTACTTTCAAAATTGAAGGAAATTCAACATGAAATATCGAAAATTGTACGTGTTGAATTCCATTTGATGTTTAAACGCGAGAATTCTATGGAATTTCTATATTTTCTTTAGGGTATTGAAGAAACTCTTCGAACTCATCCTAAACATATATTAAACTTCCGAAAAGAAGTGGACATCGATTAACAATTTAATTTTGAGTAAAATTTTTATGAGCAGTAATTTCGTGAATATCCAGATCCAGACGTACGATCGATTTCCATGATATTCTCATCATTTTCTGGGATAAATGTATGAAAATTCTTATATACCAAGAAGCATAGACAATACAATAGTATGTAATGTTGAAAGAGACTGAAATATTCTAGAATCAGGAAGAGCTACTTTCGAAATTGAAGGAAATTCAACGTGAAATATTGAAAATTGTACGTGTTGAATACGATTTGATGTTTAAACGCGAGAATTTAATGGAATTTCTATATTTTCTTTAGGGTATTGAAGAAACTCTTCGACCTCATCCTAAACACATATTAAACTTCCGAAAAAAAGTGGCCATCGATTAACAATTTAATTTTGAGTAAAATTTTTATGAGCAGTAATTTCGTGAATACCCAGACGAACGATCGATTTCCATGATATTTTCATCATTTTCTGGGATAAATGTATGAAAATTCTTATATACCAAGAAACATAGACAAAACAATAGTATGTAATGTTGAATGAGACTGAAATATACTAGAATCAGGAAGAGCTACTTTCAAAATTGAAGGAAATTCAACGTGAAATATCGAATATTGTACGTGTTGAATTTGATTCGATGTTTAAACGCGAGAATTCTATGGAATTTCTATATTTTCTTTAGGGTATTGAAGAAACTCTTCGACCTCATCCTAACCATATATTAAACTTCCGAAAAAAAGTGGCCATCGATTAACAATTTAATTTTGAGTAAAATTTTTATGAGCAGTAATTTCGTGAATATCCAGACGAACGATCTATTTCCATGATATTTTCATCATTTTCTGGGATAAATATAAGAAATTTCTTATATACCAAGAAACATCGACAATACAATAGTATGTAATGTTGAATGAGACTGAAATATTCTAGAATCAGGAAGAGCTACTTTCAAAATTGAAGGAAATTCAACATGAAATATCGAAAATTGTACGTGTTGAATTCGATTTGATGTTTAAACGCGAGAATTCTATGGAATTTCTTTATTTTCTTTAGGGTATTGAAGAAACTCTTCGGACTCATCCTAAACATATATTAAACTTTCGAAAGAAGTTTACATCGATTAACAATTTAATTTTGAGTAAAATTTTTATGAGCAGTAATTTCGTGAATATCCAGACGTACGATCGATTTCCATGATATTTTCATCATTTTCTGGGATAAATGTATGAAAATTCTTATATACCAAGAAACATAGACAATACAATAGTATTGATACATATTGCAAAATGTTCGATTTATTTGACTCCATTTGATTCTACATATGATTTATGAAGTTATGAGTTCCAAATTGTTCATTCATGCAAAACATACATTCTGCTGAATAAAACAATTTGGAACTCGTAACTTCATTATTTATATAAAGAATCAAATGGAAACAAATTAATCGAACATTTCGCAATATGTTTCCTTTTCATTTATATATCTCGAAAATTGACGAAGATATGAAAATTTCATCATTCAATGTTCCTTGACGAAATAATCAACCTAGACAATGTTTCCAAAATTTGCATCATTTATCTGTTACATAAATCATTATCTAGGTATCGATCCATTGTATAATACACTCACACAGATTGTAGTCATCATACAGAGTAATTAATAATTCACGATCGGTTTCTCCCGTAAAATTTGTTTCGTTCCCATAATCTTTATTCCTAATAGCTTTTTTCGTTTTCGGGATACAGAACGTCCGAAAAAAACAATGTATGGCCTAACTTCTCATTTTCTCCCAGTTTTCAAAACGAAATCATTCCAAAAAATAGTTCAAATAATGTTTCAGAAAATGCAAAATACTTTTTCCCCATTCGTATCCGGCTTTTTTCATTCAAAACTGCTCCATTACTCGTCACAGAAAAAGGTCTATTCATTGAAACAATACAAAATTTTCACAATCCAGTGGAAAACTGATATTTTCAAATTTCCCCTTTCATAACCTTCTCATTCCAGAAAAAGACGTGATAAATTTCCAAATTCATCAATGTCACCCTGTTATACCTCATCTCTCCCCTCTCTCAAATGTAAATTGGTCTAAACGGTGCTATAAAAAATCGTATCGTTCTCATTCCCAAACACAAATTATGATCCAAACCAGAAAACACTCCTATTATTCGAATTACGAAACCTCCCTAATACGAGATAAACGATCATCCATCTGGCCATAAAACCCGATTCGTTGACAAATATGCAATGTCAAAGAAGGAGGTCGAGCTCATTGAAATTCACCTACACAAACGCTGGTGAAAGAGATCTTACCACACGTATAGTCATTTGAATTTTATAATTCGAAATCGTCCGATTGAGCGAAACCACGATGGGGGCAAACGCTTTCGATTTCAGATGTTCGCGAAGAAAAAAATAACGACCAGAAGTGTCAGGCGAAAGTTCCTTGGCGCATTATCTAATGGTAAACAAACTATTTAACTAATGGTAATTATGCAACGTACAAGAGTGTGAGCGAAGCCAGTTTATCGGAAAGAGGACGTCAAACTATTAATTTCAACGGCAGAATGTTGAAAATCATAAGCAATATGACACGTTGTGAAACATCCAAAAAGTGTTTTAAACAGTTTTTATTCAGGCAAGCGCAAGCGAAAATTCTGAAACCGATGACGACTGCAAGCTAGTTAACAATCGAAACGAATAAAACCTTAAAAGTCAACAGGAAATCAAATAGCGCACACTTCCAATATCAAAACAATTTACGTTTCATAACACTCTTGAAATGCTGGCTAATAAACATCCAATCTGGCAGAAAAGGCACTCAATTACCACTCGATAAAAGAGCAATATCTAAATTACCAAAACGATTACATAACCTCATTTATAGAGGCGTAATCGAATCTGGATGGTGTTTCGTCAAAATAATGGCTCGGATCAAATTTCTAATAATTTTCCTTCAAAGTGCAATGGGTCGAAAGTGGCGATGATGTACAATTTTAACACTTCTGTTTTCATTGGCATTCATGAACGTTCGAATCAACGAGGTCAATTGGCTAGGAGAAAGACGAGCACAATTGGCTCAAGCAGATGTTCGTATTCGATCAAAATACTTCCTTCATCGATCGAAGAATCATCATAGATCACTTATCAAAGCAGCTAATAAGAACAATGAGTGTAGTTCCACTACATTCTCCATTGGTTTTTTGCCCTCTCAAGTATCCTATTGAAAAAACTGAAAATCCAAAACATGTTTCCATCCCCAAAGCATCAGTAAGTTAAAAAAATCCTGATTCACTTCAGACGCTTTTACCTTACTACGTTACACGGTGTGTTGAACTTCACGAGATAATTCGGTAAGAGGGCTATCCTACCATGTTAACACCTGACTCGGAAGTTCTTCAGATGATAACCATTGTGATAACTTTCGAAGTTTGTTTGGAGAGATAACCATTGTGATAAATTGTACGTTAAACGTTTCCTGGGTATTAAAATACTTTCGCTATAAAGACTAATTTGAAGCCAGTTATCACGGTCTACGGAATGCACGTTTTTTTATCTATCCAGCTGTTTACCCAATTATCTCCGAAATAGATTGTCAATTCGTTGTAGTTTTAAGTTTTTATATTGTTACTTTTTTATTGGATCATAATGTATATTTATGAAGAAAATCATTTAAAAATATCTTCATGCATGAAAAAGGACCCTGCACTAATTCTTTACGAGATTCTTTCCACTGCAAAAGCCATTTTTCAACTTATGAAATGTCAGGTCCCAATGCTATCATACAATCACCTGAAAACAACATTATATAAAGAGCTAACCACTTCATAACTCATGAAAGGTCAGAGCCCTCATAACTAAATATCAAACCATATTTGCAATGATGATTTACGTTCCAAAACGTGGCACAGGTTCCTGACGATGACATTGAAGTCAATGAGATCATTAAATGCAAAAAGGTGTTAATGGTCTATTTTTGTAGATGAGATTTTAATGAACTCATCATTTTTCATGACGTTCCAATATAAGGAGTGTCGGATACAGATATAGTTTTTGAATTGTTCATGAAAAACATCTCCAATCATTCACCTCCCAACAGTTCATGGGAAACGGTTGCTTCTCCCAATTTCGATTTCGTTAAACGGTGTTAATTGTCGAGGACGGTACTTCCTGTAAAGGAATTACATAAGCGGTACAATTCTAGTTTTCTCCGGCGACCAACAATGTTATTTTCCAATTGGAACAACAATAAATTAAATGAATACACAATTAGACATTTCGCCATTATATGATAATTTGCCTCTTTACATCTCAGCAACTGCGTTGCGAGTATCTAGAACCAGGTGAATATATCACAGCTCTATTCAGAATGATCTCTTATAGCCTCGAAATATGATAGTTTAATTATATTCATTTCATGTTGTCCCAGAAAAAAATTCTTCATTTTCTCCAGACCTCCTCAATAATAGTGTTTTCATTCCCTTCAAAGATCCCCTTAAAATAATAAACAATAGTTCAGCGTTCTTGATATAAATTCCACAAAAACCTACACATACTTAAAAAAATTAAAGTAACCATAAGAAGAAATATATATGTTGTATTTTTCGTGTTGCAGATTCGAAATGACGTCCTCCCCAGCAATCGCCCAAAAGGAGAAGACAAACTCAAAGTCGTCCTCAAACGTGACCCTGTCCCAGCAATCCAAAGGCAACCCCTTAGACCAGAGGAATACCCCGCCGCTGACCGCCTGGTGGAGGGTGTTCAAGCTGGTCAACCTGATGATGCAGACTAGGTGTTAGGATTTCCCAAGCTGTTAACGATAGTTTAAACTGTAACGATCAGGTTCTCCAGTTGGAGAATTTTAGAAATACAAAATAAATGTGGGTTGCCAGTCCGACCCTGTCTAGTCCGAACCTGTACTGGATCCGTTCCTGCATTCCAAGGATTTCGATGGGTTGAAATCGATTTCAAATCTACGAATCACCATATCATCATTTCAATTATCGTCCATGCGAATAATTTGCAAGTTTATGTGATTGATTGATCAATGATAACACGAGTGATATCCTACAATAAAAAAATGTATCTGTTCTACAGAACGAACGTGAAAAGAATATAAATGATTTCTATGCAATTTCATCAAAATGAATTTTCGTTTTTTTTTGTTAACTTATCTATATATAATATTTTGAATATGTTCTAGGAACTTCTTTTTGTCATTTCTTTCGATCTTACAATAACAATGGAGTATCTTTGTGTATTTATACAGAAATTTCTCTTTCCTTTACAATATCATTATGTCCTTCCAGATTTTTTTTCAAACGGGTTTCAACTGCAAATACGCTGACGAATTGTTGTGATTTTTGAAAATTGCGCACGTTTGATGCATATGTCATATTAAAAAAGTATATTTAAGATAGAGAAATAAAGTGGTTGTTAAAAAATTCCGTTTTTTTTGGCGTTCCATTCAGTAGGTATAGATATGGAGGATGTGTCTGTCATTGAAAGGGATATCTAAAAGCTTTGATCGTATCTGGTCAGAATTTTTCAAAAATTATGGTGACAATTCGGAATATGATTGCTTCATTGATGAGGGTTCAAAATATCGGCGTAGGTACATAAGAAAGCTGCAGTGAACGTTGAAACTTTCAAACTTGCATATCTTGACTTCTAATCGTCAGAGTGATGTCTGGTTTGCAGAAGAGTGATCAGTGGGGACAACACAGTTATTCTAACACAAAAAAACGCAATAAAAAATTTTGAAATTTTGGCCGAAAAAATCGTAAGGGGTAGACCCCCCCTAAAACGCTATATTTCGCATTCTCACACGCAACCCAGGAAGGTTAGGGGAATTTTTGTGCATGGAGGTTCTAGAACCGGTCGAGCAGATTCAGAAAATATACCTAGTTGATCACTGTCACACATAGCGTTGTCAGTACAGCCCTTTGAAGTCAACTTGAAAATGAAAAATGAAAAAACAACTTTATTTTTTTTCGCGAAAACTACGTCCGATTCATTCGAATTTGCATTCGAAATACAGGTTTTCGAGGTCGATCTATCTGATGGAGGTAAAATAATTTCAGTTTTCCCGATTTTGAAATTTTTCACCTTCAAAATGAAAATTTTCAAATTTCAAACTTGCATATCTTGACTTCTAATCGTCAGAGTGATGTCTGGTTTGCAGAAGAGTGATCAGTGGGGACAACACAGTTATTCTAACACAAAAAAACGCAATAAAAAATTTTGAAATTTTGGCCGAAAAAATCGTAAGGGGTAGACCCCCCCTAAAACGCTATATTTCGCATTCTCACACGCAACCCAGGAGGGTTAGGGGAATTTTTGTGCATGGAGGTTCTAGAACCGGTCGAGCAGATTCAGAAAATATACCTAGTTGATCACTGTCACACATAGCGTTGTCAGTACAGCCCTTTGAAGTCAACTTGAAAATGAAAAATGAAAAAACAACTTTATTTTTTTCGCGAAAACTACGTCCGATTCATTCGAATTTGCATTCGAAATACAGGTTTTCGAGGTCGATCTATCTGATGGAGGTAAAATAATTTCAGTTTTCCCGATTTTGAAATTTTTCACCTTCAAAATGAAAATTTTCAAATTTCAAACTTGCATATCTTGACTTCTAATCGTCAGAGTGATGTCTGGTTTTCAGAAGAGTGATCAGTGGGGACAACACAGTTATTCTAACACAAAAAAACGCAATAAAAAATTTTGAAATTTTGGCCGAAAAAATCGTAAGGGGTAGACCCCCCCTAAAACGCTATATTTCGCATTCTCACACGCAACCCAGGAGGGTTGGGGGAATTTTTGTGCATGGAGGTTCTAGAACCGGTCGAGCAGATTCAGAAAATATACCTAGTTGATCACTGTCACACATAGCGTTGTCAGTACAGCCCTTTGAAGACAACTTGAAAATGAAAAATGAAAAAACAACTTTATTTTTTTTCGCGAAAACTACGTCCGATTCATTCGAATTTGCATTCGAAATACAGGTTTTCGAGGTCGATCTATCTGATGGAGGTAAAATAATTTCAGTTTTCCCGATTTTGAAATTTTTCACCTTCAAAATGAAAATTTTCAAATTTCAAACTTGCATATCTTGACTTCTAATCGTCAGAGTGATGTCTGGTTTGCAGAAGAGTGATCAGTGGGGACAACACTGTTATTCTAACACAAAAAAACGCAATAAAAAATTTTGAAATTTTGGCCGAAAAAATCGTAAGGGGTAGACCCCCCCTAAAACGCTATATTTCGCATTCTCACACGCAACCCAGGAGGGTTGGGGGAATTTTTGTGCATGGAGGTTCTAGAACCGGTCGAGCAGATTCAGAAAATATACCTAGTTGATCACTGTCACACATAGCGTTGTCAGTACAGCCCTTTGAAGACAACTTGAAAATGAAAAATGAAAAAACAACTTTATTTTTTTTCGCGAAAACTACGTCCGATTCATTCGAATTTGCATTCGAAATACAGGTTTTCGAGGTCGATCTATCTGATGGAGGTAAAATAATTTCAGTTTTCCCGATTTTGAAATTTTTCACCTTCAAAATGAAAATTTTCAAATTTCAAACTTGCATATCTTGACTTCTAATCGTCAGAGTGATGTCTGGTTTGCAGAAGAGTGATCAGTGGGGACAACACTGTTATTCTAACACAAAAAAACGCAATAAAAAATTTTGAAATTTTGGCCGAAAAAATCGTAAGGGGTAGACCCCCCCTAAAACGCTATATTTCGCATTCTCACACGCAACCCAGGAGGGTTAGGGGAATTTTTGTGCATGGAGGTTCTAGAACCGGTCGAGCAGATTCAGAAAATATACCTAGTTGATCACTGTCACACATAGCGTTGTCAGTACAGCCCTTTGAAGTCAACTTGAAAATGAAAAATGAAAAAACAACTTTATTTTTTTTCGCGAAAACTACGTCCGATTCATTCGAATTTGCATTCGAAATACAGGTTTTCGAGGTCGATCTATCTGATGGAGGTAAAATAATTTCAGTTTTCCCGATTTTGAAATTTTTCACCTTCAAAATGAAAATTTTCAAATTTCAAACTTGCATATCTTGACTTCTAATCGTCAGAGTGATGTCTGGTTTTCAGAAGAGTGATCAGTGGGGACAACACAGTTATTCTAACACAAAAAAACGCAATAAAAAATTTTGAAATTTTGGCCGAAAAAATCGTAAGGGGTAGACCCCCCCTAAAACGCTATATTTCGCATTCTCACACGCAACCCAGGAGGGTTGGGGGAATTTTTGTGCATGGAGGTTCTAGAACCGGTCGAGCAGATTCAGAAAATATACCTAGTTGATCACTGTCACACATAGCGTTGTCAGTACAGCCCTTTGAAGACAACTTGAAAATGAAAAATGAAAAAACAACTTTATTTTTTTTCGCGAAAACTACGTCCGATTCATTCGAATTTGCATTCGAAATACAGGTTTTCGAGGTCGATCTATCTGATGGAGGTAAAATAATTTCAGTTTTCCCGATTTTGAAATTTTTCACCTTCAAAATGAAAATTTTCAAATTTCAAACTTGCATATCTTGACTTCTAATCGTCAGAGTGATGTCTGGTTTGCAGAAGAGTGATCAGTGGGGACAACACAGTTATTCTAACACAAAAAAACGCAATAAAAAATTTTGAAATTTTGGCCGAAAAAATCGTAAGGGGTAGACCCCCCCTAAAACGCTATATTTCGCATTCTCACACGCAACCCAGGAGGGTTAGGGGAATTTTTGTGCATGGAGGTTCTAGAACCGGTCGAGCAGATTCAGAAAATATACCTAGTTGATCACTGACACACATATTGTTGTCAGTACAGCCCTTTGAAGTCAACTTGAAAATGAAAAATGAAAAAACAACTTTATTTTTTTCCGCGAAAACTACGTCCGATTTATTCGAATTTGCATTCGAAATACAGGTTTTCGAGGTCGATCTATCTGATGGAGGTAAAATAATTTCAGTTTTCCCGATTTTGAAATTTTTCACCTTCAAAATGAAAATTTTCAAATTTCAAACTTGCATATCTTGACTTCTAATCGTCAGAGTGATGTCTGGTTTGCAGAAGAGTGATCAGTGGGGACAACACAGTTATTCTAACACAAAAAAAACGCAATAAAAAATTTTGAAATTTTGGCCGAAAAAATCGTAAGGGGTAGACCCCCCCTAAAACGCTATATTTCGCATTCTCACACGCAACCCAGGAGGGTTAGGGGAATTTTTGTGCATGGAGGTTCTAGAACCGGTCGAGCAGATTCAGAAAATATACCTAGTTGATCACTGTCACACATAGCGTTGTCAGTACAGCCCTTTGAAGTCAACTTGAAAATGAAAAATGAAAAAACAACTTTATTTTTTTTCGCGAAAACTACGTCCGATTCATTCGAATTTGCATTCGAAATACAGGTTTTCGAGGTCGATCTATCTGATGGAGGTAAAATAATTTCAGTTTTCCCGATTTTGAAATTTTTCACCTTCAAAATGAAAATTTTCAAATTTCAAACTTGCATATCTTGACTTCTAATCGTCAGAGTGATGTCTGGTTTTCAGAAGAGTGATCAGTGGGGACAACACAGTTATTCTAACACAAAAAAACGCAATAAAAAATTTTGAAATTTTGGCCGAAAAAATCGTAAGGGGTAGACCCCCCCTAAAACGCTATATTTCGCATTCTCACACGCAACCCAGGAGGGTTGGGGGAATTTTTGTGCATGGAGGTTCTAGAACCGGTCGAGCAGATTCAGAAAATATACCTAGTTGATCACTGTCACACATAGCGTTGTCAGTACAGCCCTTTGAAGACAACTTGAAAATGAAAAATGAAAAAACAACTTTATTTTTTTTCGCGAAAACTACGTCCGATTCATTCGAATTTGCATTCGAAATACAGGTTTTCGAGGTCGATCTATCTGATGGAGGTAAAATAATTTCAGTTTTCCCGATTTTGAAATTTTTCACCTTCAAAATGAAAATTTTCAAATTTCAAACTTGCATATCTTGACTTCTAATCGTCAGAGTGATGTCTGGTTTGCAGAAGAGTGATCAGTGGGGACAACACAGTTATTCTAACACAAAAAAACGCAATAAAAAATTTTGAAATTTTGGCCGAAAAAATCGTAAGGGGTAGACCCCCCCTAAAACGCTATATTTCGCATTCTCACACGCAACCCAGGAGGGTTAGGGGAATTTTTGTGCATGGAGGTTCTAGAACCGGTCGAGCAGATTCAGAAAATATACCTAGTTGATCACTGTCACACATAGCGTTGTCAGTACAGCCCTTTGAAGTCAACTTGAAAATGAAAAATGAAAAAAACAACTTTATTTTTTTTCGCGAAAACTACGTCCGATTCATTCGAATTTGCATTCGAAATACAGGTTTTCGAGGTCGATCTATCTGATGGAGGTAAAATAATTTCAGTTTTCCCGATTTTGAAATTTTTCACCTTCAAAATGAAAATTTTCAAATTTCAAACTTGCATATCTTGACTTCTAATCGTCAGAGTGATGTCTGGTTTTCAGAAGAGTGATCAGTGGGGACAACACAGTTATTCTAACACAAAAAAACGCAATAAAAAATTTTGAAATTTTGGCCGAAAAAATCGTAAGGGGTAGACCCCCCCTAAAACGCTATATTTCGCATTCTCACACGCAACCCAGAAGGGTTAGGGGAATTTTTGTGCATGGAGGTTCTAGAACCGGTCGAGCAGATTCAGAAAATATACCTAGTTGATCACTGTCACACATAGCGTTGTCAGTACAGCCCTTTGAAGACAACTTGAAAATGAAAAATGAAAAAACAACTTTATTTTTTTTCGCGAAAACTACGTCCGATTCATTCGAATTTGCATTCGAAATACAGGTTTTCGAGGTCGATCTATCTGATAGAGGTAAAATAATTTCAGTTTTCCCGATTTTGAAATTTTTCACCTTCAAAATGAAAATTTTCAAATTTCAAACTTGCATATCTTGACTTCTAATCGTCAGAGTGATGTCTGGTTTCAGAAGAGTGATCAGTGGGGACAACACAGTTATTCTAACACAAAAAAACGCAATAAAAAATTTTGAAATTTTGGCCGAAAAAATCGTAAGGGGTAGACCCCCCTAAAACGCTATATTTCGCATTCTCACACGCAACCCAGAAGGGTTGGGGGAATTTTTGTGCATGGAGGTTCTAGAACCGGTCGAGCAGATTCAGAAAATATACCTAGTTGATCACTGTCACACATAGCGTTGTCAGTACAGCCCTTTGAAGACAACTTGAAAATGAAAAATGAAAAAACAACTTTATTTTTTTTCGCGAAAACTACGTCCGATTCATTCGAATTTGCATTCGAAATACAGGTTTTCGAGGTCGATCTATCTGATAGAGGTAAAATAATTTCAGTTTTCCCGATTTTGAAATTTTTCACCTTCAAAATGAAAATTTTCAAATTTCAAACTTGCATATCTTGACTTCTAATCGTCAGAGTGATGTCTGGTTTGCAGAAGAGTGATCAGTGGGGACAACACTGTTATTCTAACACAAAAAAACGCAATAAAAAATTTTGAAATTTTGGCCGAAAAAATCGTAAGGGGTAGACCCCCCCTAAAACGCTATATTTCGCATTCTCACACGCAACCCAAGAGGGTTAGGGGAATTTTTGTGCATGGAGGTTCTAGAACCGGTCGAGCAGATTCAGAAAATATACCTAGTTGATCACTGTCACACATAGCGTTGTCAGTACAGCCCTTTGAAGTCAACTTGAAAATGAAAAATGAAAAAACAACTTTATTTTTTTTCGCGAAAACTACGTCCGATTCATTCGAATTTGCATTCGAAATACAGGTTTTCGAGGTCGATCTATCTGATGGAGGTAAAATAATTTCAGTTTTCCCGATTTTGAAATATTTCACCTTCAAAATGAAAATTTTCAAATTTCAAACTTGCATATCTTGACTTCTAATCGTCAGAGTGATGTCTGGTTTGCAGAAGAGTGATCAGTGGGGACAACACTGTTATTCTAACACAAAAAAACGCAATAAAAAATTTTGAAATTTTGGCCGAAAAAATCGTAAGGGGTAGACCCCCCCTAAAACGCTATATTTCGCATTCTCACACGCAACCCAAGAGGGTTAGGGGAATTTTTGTGCATGGAGGTTCTAGAACCGGTCGAGCAGATTCAGAAAATATACCTAGTTGATCACTGTCACACATAGCGTTGTCAGTACAGCCCTTTGAAGTCAACTTGAAAATGAAAAATGAAAAAAACAACTTTATTTTTTTTCGCGAAAACTACGTCCGATTCATTCGAATTTGCATTCGAAATACAGGTTTTCGAGGTCGATCTATCTGATGGAGGTAAAATAATTTCAGTTTTCCCGATTTTGAAATATTTCACCTTCAAAATGAAAATTTTCAAATTTCAAACTTGCATATCTTGACTTCTAATCGTCAGAGTGATGTCTGGTTTGCAGAAGAGTGATCAGTGGGGACAACACTGTTATTCTAACACAAAAAAACGCAATAAAAAATTTTGAAATTTTGGCCGAAAAAATCGTAAGGGGTAGACCCCCCCTAAAACGCTATATTTCGCATTCTCACACGCAACCCAGGAGGGTTAGGGGAATTTTTGTGCATGGAGGTTCTAGAACCGGTCGAGCAGATTCAGAAAATATACCTAGTTGATCACTGTCACACATAGCGTTGTCAGTACAGCCCTTTGAAGTCAACTTGAAAATGAAAAATGAAAAAACAACTTTATTTTTTTTCGCGAAAACTACGTCCGATTCATTCGAATTTGCATTCGAAATACAGGTTTTCGAGGTCGATCTATCTGATGGAGGTAAAATAATTTCAGTTTTCCCGATTTTGAAATTTTTCACCTTCAAAATGAAAATTTTCAAATTTCAAACTTGCATATCTTGACTTCTAATCGTCAGAGTGACGTCTGGTTTGCAGAAGAGTGATCAGTGGGGACAACACTGTTATTCTAACACAAAAAACGCAATAAAAAATTTTGAAATTTTGGCCGAAAAAATCGTAAGGGGTAGACCCCCCCTAAAACGCTATATTTCGCATTCTCACACGCAACCCAGGAGGGTTAGGGGAATTTTTGTGCATGGAGGTTCTAGAACCGGTCGAGCAGATTCAGAAAATATACCTAGTTGATCACTGTCACACATAGCGTTGTCAGTACAGCCCTTTGAAGTCAACTTGAAAATGAAAAATGAAAAAACAACTTTATTTTTTTTCGCGAAAACTACGTCCGATTCATTCGAATTTGCATTCGAAATACAGGTTTTCGAGGTCGATCTATCTGATGGAGGTAAAATAATTTCAGTTTTCCCGATTTTGAAATTTTTCACCTTCAAAATGAAAATTTTCAAATTTCAAACTTGCATATCTTGACTTCTAATCGTCAGAGTGATGTCTGGTTTGCAGAAGAGTGATCAGTGGGGACAACACTGTTATTCTAACACAAAAAAACGCAATAAAAAATTTTGAAATTTCGGCCGAAAAAATCGTAAGGGGTAGACCCCCCCTAAAACGCTATATTTCGCATTCTCACACGCAACCCAGGAGGGTTAGGGGAATTTTTGTGCATGGAGGTTCTAGAACCGGTCGAGCAGATTCAGAAAATATACCTAGTTGATCACTGTCACACATAGCGTTGTCAGTACAGCCCTTTGAAGTCAACTTGAAAATGAAAAATGAAAAATCAACTTTATTTTTTTTCGCGAAAACTACGTCCGATTCATTCGAATTTGCATTCGAAATACAGGTTTTCGAGGTCGATCTATCTGATGGAGGTAAAATAATTTCAGTTTTCCCGATTTTGAAATTTTTCAAATTCAAAATGAAAATTTTCAAATTTCAAACTTGCATATCTTGACTTCTAATCGTCAGAGTGATGTCTGGTTTGCAGAAGAGTGATCAGTGGGGACAACACTGTTATTCTAACACAAAAAACGCAATAAAAAATTTTGAAATTTTGGCCGAAAAAATCGTAAGGGGTAGACCCCCCCTAAAACGCTATATTTCGCATTCTCACACGCAACCCAGGAGGGTTAGGGGAATTTTTGTGCATGGAGGTTCTAGAACCGGTCGAGCAGATTCAGAAAATATACCTAGTTGATCACTGTCACACATAGCGTTGTCAGTACAGCCCTTTGAAGTCAACTTGAAAATGAAAAATGAAAAAACAACTTTATTTTTTTTCGCGAAAACTACGTCCGATTCATTCGAATTTGCATTCGAAATACAGGTTTTCGAGGTCGATCTATCTGATGGAGGTAAAATAATTTCAGTTTTCCCGATTTTGAAATATTTCACCTTCAAAATGAAAATTTTCAAATTTCAAACTTGCATATCTTGACTTCTAATCGTCAGAGTGATGTCTGGTTTGCAGAAGAGTGATCAGTGGGGACAACACAGTTATTCTAACACAAAAAAACGCAATAAAAAATTTTGAAATTTTGGCCGAAAAAATCGTAAGGGGTAGACCCCCCCTAAAACGCTATATTTCGCATTCTCACACGCAACCCAGGAGGGTTAGGGGAATTTTTGTGCATGGAGGTTCTAGAACCGGTCGAGCAGATTCAGAAAATATACCTAGTTGATCACTGTCACACATAGCGTTGTCAGTACAGCCCTTTGAAGTCAACTTGAAAATGAAAAATGAAAAAACAACTTTATTTTTTTTCGCGAAAACTACGTCCGATTCATTCGAATTTGCATTCGAAATACAGGTTTTCGAGGTCGATCTATCTGATGGAGGTAAAATAATTTCAGTTTTCCCGATTTTGAAATTTTTCACCTTCAAAATGAAAATTTTCAAATTTCAAACTTGCATATCTTGACTTCTAATCGTCAGAGTGATGTCTGGTTTGCAGAAGAGTGATCAGTGGGGACAACACAGTTATTCTAACACAAAAAAACGCAATAAAAAATTTTGAAATTTTGGCCGAAAAAATCGTAAGGGGTAGACCCCCCCTAAAACGCTATATTTCGCATTCTCACACGCAACCCAGGAGGGTTAGGGGAATTTTTGTGCATGGAGGTTCTAGAACCGGTCGAGCAGATTCAGAAAATATACCTAGTTGATCACTGTCACACATAGCGTTGTCAGTACAGCCCTTTGAAGTCAACTTGAAAATGAAAAATGAAAAAACAACTTTATTTTTTTTCGCGAAAACTACGTCCGATTCATTCGAATTTGCATTCGAAATACAGGTTTTCGAGGTCGATCTATCTGATGGAGGTAAAATAATTTCAGTTTTCCCGATTTTGAAATTTTTCACCTTCAAAATGAAAATTTTCAAATTTCAAACTTGCATATCTTGACTTCTAATCGTCAGAGTGATGTCTGGTTTGCAGAAGAGTGATCAGTGGGGACAACACTGTTATTCTAATACAAAAAAAACGCAATAAAAAATTTTGAAATTTTGGCCGAAAAAATCGTAAGGGGTAGACCCCCCCTAAAACGCTATATTTCGCATTCTCACACGCAACCCAGGAGGGTTAGGGGAATTTTTGTGCATGGAGGTTCTAGAACCGGTCGAGCAGATTCAGAAAATATACCTAGTTGATCACTGTCACACATAGCGTTGTCAGTACAGCCCTTTGAAGTCAACTTGAAAATGAAAAATGAAAAATCAACTTTATTTTTTTTCGCGAAAACTACGTCCGATTCATTCGAATTTGCATTCGAAATACAGGTTTTCGAGGTCGATCTATCTGATGGAGGTAAAATAATTTCAGTTTTCCCGATTTTGAAATTTTTCACCTTCAAAATGAAAATTTTCAAATTTCAAACTTGCATATCTTGACTTCTAATCGTCAGAGTGATGTCTGGTTTGCAGAAGAGTGATCAGTGGGGACAACACAGTTATTCAAACACAAAAAAACGCAATAAAAAATTTTGAAATTTTGGCCGAAAAAATCGTAAGGGGTAGACCCCCCCTAAAACGCTATATTTCGCATTCTCACACGCAACCCAAGAGGGTTAGGGGAATTTTTGTGCATGGAGGTTCTAGAACCGGTCGAGCAGATTCAGAAAATATACCTAGTTGATCACTGTCACACATAGCGTTGTCAGTACAGCCCTTTGAAGTCAACTTGAAAATGAAAAATGAAAAAACAACTTTATTTTTTTTCGCGAAAACTACGTCCGATTCATTCGAATTTGCATTCGAAATACAGGTTTTCGAGGTCGATCTATCTGATGGAGGTAAAATAATTTCAGTTTTCCCGATTTTGAAATTTTTCACCTTCAAAATGAAAATTTTCAAATTTCAAACTTGCATATCTTGACTTCTAATCGTCAGAGTGATGTCTGGTTTGCAGAAGAGTGATCAGTGGGGACAACACTGTTATTCTAACACAAAAAAACGCAATAAAAAATTTTGAAATTTCGGCCGAAAAAATCGTAAGGGGTAGACCCCCCCTAAAACGCTATATTTCGCATTCTCACACGCAACCCAGGAGGGTTAGGGGAATTTTTGTGCATGGAGGTTCTAGAACCGGTCGAGCAGATTCAGAAAATATACCTAGTTGATCACTGTCACACATAGCGTTGTCAGTACAGCCCTTTGAAGTCAACTTGAAAATGAAAAATGAAAAAACAACTTTATTTTTTTTCGCGAAAACTACGTCTGATTCATTCGAATTTGCATTCGAAATACAGGTTTTCGAGGTCGATCTATCTGATGGAGGTAAAATAATTTCAGTTTTCCCGATTTTGAAATTTTTCACCTTCAAAATGAAAATTTTCAAATTTCAAACTTGCATATCTTGACTTCTAATCGTCAGAGTGATGTCTGGTTTGCAGAAGAGTGATCAGTGGGGACAACACAGTTATTCTAACACAAAAAAACGCAATAAAAAATTTTGAAATTTTGGCCGAAAAAATCGTAAGGGGTAGACCCCCCCTAAAACGCTATATTTCGCATTCTCACACGCAACCCAGGAGGGTTAGGGGAATTTTTGTGCATGGAGGTTCTAGAACCGGTCGAGCAGATTCAGAAAATATACCTAGTTGATCACTGTCACACATAGCGTTGTCAGTACAGCCCTTTGAAGTCAACTTGAAAATGAAAAATGAAAAAACAACTTTATTTTTTTTCGCGAAAACTACGTCCGATTCATTCGAATTTGCATTCGAAATACAGGTTTTCGAGGTCGATCTATCTGATGGAGGTAAAATAATTTCAGTTTTCCCGATTTTGAAATTTTTCACCTTCAAAATGAAAATTTTCAAATTTCAAACTTGCATATCTTGACTTCTAATCGTCAGAGTGATGTCTGGTTTGCAGAAGAGTGATCAGTGGGGACAACACTGTTATTCTAATACAAAAAAACGCAATAAAAAATTTTGAAATTTTGGCCGAAAAAATCGTAAGGGGTAGACCCCCCCTAAAACGCTATATTTCGCATTCTCACACGCAACCCAGGAGGGTTAGGGGAATTTTTGTGCATGGAGGTTCTAGAACCGGTCGAGCAGATTCAGAAAATATACCTAGTTGATCACTGTCACACATAGCGTTGTCAGTACAGCCCTTTGAAGTCAACTTGAAAATGAAAAATGAAAAATCAACTTTATTTTTTTTCGCGAAAACTACGTCCGATTCATTCGAATTTGCATTCGAAATACAGGTTTTCGAGGTCGATCTATCTGATGGAGGTAAAATAATTTCAGTTTTCCCGATTTTGAAATTTTTCACCTTCAAAATGAAAATTTTCAAATTTCAAACTTGCATATCTTGACTTCTAATCGTCAGAGTGATGTCTGGTTTGCAGAAGAGTGATCAGTGGGGACAACACAGTTATTCTAACACAAAAAAACGCAATAAAAAATTTTGAAATTTTGGCCGAAAAAATCGTAAGGGGTAGACCCCCCCTAAAACGCTATATTTCGCATTCTCACACGCAACCCAGGAGGGTTAGGGGAATTTTTGTGCATGGAGGTTCTAGAACCGGTCGAGCAGATTCAGAAAATATACCTAGTTGATCACTGTCACACATAGCGTTGTCAGTACAGCCCTTTGAAGTCAACTTGAAAATGAAAAATGAAAAAACAACTTTATTTTTTTTCGCGAAAACTACGTCCGATTCATTCGAATTTGCATTCGAAATACAGGTTTTCGAGGTCGATCTATCTGATGGAGGTAAAATAATTTCAGTTTTCCCGATTTTGAAATTTTTCACCTTCAAAATGAAAATTTTCAAATTTCAAACTTGCATATCTTGACTTCTAATCGTCAGAGTGATGTCTGGTTTGCAGAAGAGTGATCAGTGGGGACAACACTGTTATTCTAATACAAAAAAACGCAATAAAAAATTTTGAAATTTTGGCCGAAAAAATCGTAAGGGGTAGACCCCCCCTAAAACGCTATATTTCGCATTCTCACACGCAACCCAGGAGGGTTAGGGGAATTTTTGTGCATGGAGGTTCTTGAACCGGTCGAGCAGATTCAGAAAATATACCTAGTTGATCACTGTCACACATAGCGTTGTCAGTACAGCCCTTTGAAGTCAACTTGAAAATGAAAAATGAAAAATCAACTTTATTTTTTTTCGCGAAAACTACGTCCGATTCATTCGAATTTGCATTCGAAATACAGGTTTTCGAGGTCGATCTATCTGATGGAGGTAAAATAATTTCAGTTTTCCCGATTTTGAAATTTTTCACCTTCAAAATGAAAATTTTCAAATTTCAAACTTGCATATCTTGACTTCTAATCGTCAGAGTGATGTCTGGTTTGCAGAAGAGTGATCAGTGGGGACAACACTGTTATTCTAACACAAAAAAACGCAATAAAAAATTTTGAAATTTTGGCCGAAAAAATCGTAAGGGGTAGACCCCCCCTAAAACGCTATATTTCGCATTCTCACACGCAACCCAGGAGGGTTAGGGGAATTTTTGTGCATGGAGGTTCTAGAACCGGTCGAGCAGATTCAGAAAATATACCTAGTTGATCACTGTCACACATAGCGTTGTCAGTACAGCCCTTTGAAGTCAACTTGAAAATGAAAAATGAAAAAAACAACTTTATTTTTTTTCGCGAAAACTACGTCCGATTCATTCGAATTTGCATTCGAAATACAGGTTTTCGAGGTCGATCTATCTGATGGAGGTAAAATAATTTCAGTTTTCCCGATTTTGAAATTTTTCACCTTCAAAATGAAAATTTTCAAATTTCAAACTTGCATATCTTGACTTCTAATCGTCAGAGTGATGTCTGGTTTGCAGAAGAGTGATCAGTGGGGACAACACAGTTATTCTAACACAAAAAAACGCAATAAAAAATTTTGAAATTTTGGCCGAAAAAATCGTAAGGGGTAGACCCCCCCTAAAACGCTATATTTCGCATTCTCACACGCAACCCAGGAGGGTTAGGGGAATTTTTGTGCATGGAGGTTCTAGAACCGGTCGAGCAGATTCAGAAAATATACCTAGTTGATCACTGTCACACATAGCGTTGTCAGTACAGCCCTTTGAAGTCAACTTGAAAATGAAAAATGAAAAAACAACTTTATTTTTTTTCGCGAAAACTACGTCCGATTCATTCGAATTTGCATTCGAAATACAGGTTTTCGAGGTCGATCTATCTGATGGAGGTAAAATAATTTCAGTTTTCCCGATTTTGAAATTTTTCACCTTCAAAATGAAAATTTTCAAATTTCAAACTTGCATATCTTGACTTCTAATCGTCAGAGTGATGTCTGGTTTGCAGAAGAGTGATCAGTGGGGACAACACAGTTATTCTAACACAAAAAAAACGCAATAAAAAATTTTGAAATTTTGGCCGAAAAAATCGTAAGGGGTAGACCCCCCCTAAAACGCTATATTTCGCATTCTCACACGCAACCCAGGAGGGTTGGGGGAATTTTTGTGCATGGAGGTTCTAGAACCGGTCGAGCAGATTCAGAAAATATACCTAGTTGATCACTGTCACACATAGCGTTGTCAGTACAGCCCTTTGAAGACAACTTGAAAATGAAAAATGAAAAAACAACTTTATTTTTTTTCGCGAAAACTACGTCCGATTCATTCGAATTTGCATTCGAAATACAGGTTTTCGAGGTCGATCTATCTGATGGAGGTAAAATAATTTCAGTTTTCCCGATTTTGAAATTTTTCACCTTCAAAATGAAAATTTTCAAATTTCAAACTTGCATATCTTGACTTCTAATCGTCAGAGTGATGTCTGGTTTGCAGAAGAGTGATCAGTGGGGACAACACTGTTATTCTAACACAAAAAAACGCAATAAAAAATTTTGAAATTTTGGCCGAAAAAATCGTAAGGGGTAGACCCCCCCTAAAACGCTATATTTCGCATTCTCACACGCAACCCAGGAGGGTTAGGGGAATTTTTGTGCATGGAGGTTCTAGAACCGGTCGAGCAGATTCAGAAAATATACCTAGTTGATCACTGTCACACATAGCGTTGTCAGTACAGCCCTTTGAAGTCAACTTGAAAATGAAAAATGAAAAAACAACTTTATTTTTTTTCGCGAAAACTACGTCCGATTCATTCGAATTTGCATTCGAAATACAGGTTTTCGAGGTCGATCTATCTGATGGAGGTAAAATAATTTCAGTTTTCCCGATTTTGAAATTTTTCACCTTCAAAATGAAAATTTTCAAATTTCAAACTTGCATATCTTGACTTCTAATCGTCAGAGTGATGTCTGGTTTGCAGAAGAGTGATCAGTGGGGACAACACAGTTATTCTAACACAAAAAAACGCAATAAAAAATTTTGAAATTTTGGCCGAAAAAATCGTAAGGGGTAGACCCCCCCTAAAACGCTATATTTCGCATTCTCACACGCAACCCAGGAGGGTTAGGGGAATTTTTGTGCATGGAGGTTCTAGAACCGGTCGAGCAGATTCAGAAAATATACCTAGTTGATCACTGTCACACATAGCGTTGTCAGTACAGCCCTTTGAAGTCAACTTGAAAATGAAAAATGAAAAAACAACTTTATTTTTTTTCGCGAAAACTACGTCCGATTCATTCGAATTTGCATTCGAAATACAGGTTTTCGAGGTCGATCTATCTGATGGAGGTAAAATAATTTCAGTTTTCCCGATTTTGAAATTTTTCACCTTCAAAATGAAAATTTTCAAATTTCAAACTTGCATATCTTGACTTCTAATCGTCAGAGTGATGTCTGGTTTGCAGAAGAGTGATCAGTGGGGACAACACTGTTATTCTAACACAAAAAAACGCAATAAAAAATTTTGAAATTTTGGCCGAAAAAATCGTAAGGGGTAGACCCCCCTAAAACGCTATATTTCGCATTCTCACACGCAACCCAGGAGGGTTAGGGGAATTTTTGTGCATGGAGGTTCTAGAACCGGTCGAGCAGATTCAGAAAATATACCTAGTTGATCACTGTCACACATAGCGTTGTCAGTACAGCCCTTTGAAGTCAACTTGAAAATGAAAAATGAAAAAACAACTTTATTTTTTTTCGCGAAAACTACGTCCGATTCATTCGAATTTGCATTCGAAATACAGGTTTTCGAGGTCGATCTATCTGATGGAGGTAAAATAATTTCAGTTTTCCCGATTTTGAAATTTTTCACCTTCAAAATGAAAATTTTCAAATTTCAAACTTGCATATCTTGACTTCTAATCGTCAGAGTGATGTCTGGTTTGCAGAAGAGTGATCAGTGGGGACAACACAGTTATTCTAACACAAAAAAACGCAATAAAAAATTTTGAAATTTTGGCCGAAAAAATCGTAAGGGGTAGACCCCCCCTAAAACGCTATATTTCGCATTCTCACACGCAACCCAGGAGGGTTAGGGGAATTTTTGTGCATGGAGGTTCTAGAACCGGTCGAGCAGATTCAGAAAATATACCTAGTTGATCACTGTCACACATAGCGTTGTCAGTACAGCCCTTTGAAGTCAACTTGAAAATGAAAAATGAAAAAACAACTTTATTTTTTTTTCGCGAAAACTACGTCCGATTCATTCGAATTTGCATTCGAAATACAGGTTTTCGAGGTCGATCTATCTGATGGAGGTAAAATAATTTCAGTTTTCCCGATTTTGAAATTTTTCACCTTCAAAATGAAAATTTTCAAATTTCAAACTTGCATATCTTGACTTCTAATCGTCAGAGTGATGTCTGGTTTGCAGAAGAGTGATCAGTGGGGACAACACAGTTATTCTAACACAAAAAAACGCAATAAAAAATTTTGAAATTTTGGCCGAAAAAATCGTAAGGGGTAGACCCCCCCTAAAACGCTATATTTCGCATTCTCACACGCAACCCAGGAGGGTTAGGGGAATTTTTGTGCATGGAGGTTCTAGAACCGGTCGAGCAGATTCAGAAAATATACCTAGTTGATCACTGTCACACATAGCGTTGTCAGTACAGCCCTTTGAAGTCAACTTGAAAATGAAAAATGAAAAAACAACTTTATTTTTTTTCGCGAAAACTACGTCCGATTCATTCGAATTTGCATTCGAAATACAGGTTTTCGAGGTCGATCTATCTGATGGAGGTAAAATAATTTCAGTTTTCCCGATTTTGAAATTTTTCACCTTCAAAATGAAAATTTTCAAATTTCAAACTTGCATATCTTGACTTCTAATCGTCAGAGTGATGTCTGGTTTGCAGAAGAGTGATCAGTGGGGACAACACTGTTATTCTAACACAAAAAAACGCAATAAAAAATTTTGAAATTTTGGCCGAAAAAATCGTAAGGGGTAGACCCCCCCTAAAACGCTATATTTCGCATTCTCACACGCAACCCAGGAGGGTTAGGGGAATTTTTGTGCATGGAGGTTCTAGAACCGGTCGAGCAGATTCAGAAAATATACCTAGTTGATCACTGTCACACATAGCGTTGTCAGTACAGCCCTTTGAAGTCAACTTGAAAATGAAAAATGAAAAAACAACTTTATTTTTTTTCGCGAAAACTACGTCCGATTCATTCGAATTTGCATTCGAAATACAGGTTTTCGAGGTCGATCTATCTGATGGAGGTAAAATAATTTCAGTTTTCCCGATTTTGAAATTTTTCACCTTCAAAATGAAAATTTTCAAATTTCAAACTTGCATATCTTGACTTCTAATCGTCAGAGTGATGTCTGGTTTGCAGAAGAGTGATCAGTGGGGACAACACTGTTATTCTAACACAAAAAAACGCAATAAAAAATTTTGAAATTTTGGCCGAAAAAATCGTAAGGGGTAGACCCCCCCTAAAACGCTATATTTCGCATTCTCACACGCAACCCAGGAGGGTTAGGGGAATTTTTGTGCATGGAGGTTCTAGAACCGGTCGAGCAGATTCAGAAAATATACCTAGTTGATCACTGTCACACATAGCGTTGTCAGTACAGCCCTTTGAAGTCAACTTGAAAATGAAAAATGAAAAAACAACTTTATTTTTTTTCGCGAAAACTACGTCCGATTCATTCGAATTTGCATTCGAAATACAGGTTTTCGAGGTCGATCTATCTGATGGAGGTAAAATAATTTCAGTTTTCCCGATTTTGAAATTTTTCACCTTCAAAATGAAAATTTTCAAATTTCAAACTTGCATATCTTGACTTCTAATCGTCAGAGTGATGTCTGGTTTGCAGAAGAGTGATCAGTGGGGACAACACTGTTATTCTAACACAAAAAAACGCAATAAAAAATTTTGAAATTTTGGCCGAAAAAATCGTAAGGGGTAGACCCCCCCTAAAACGCTATATTTCGCATTCTCACACGCAACCCAGGAGGGTTAGGGGAATTTTTGTGCATGGAGGTTCTAGAACCGGTCGAGCAGATTCAGAAAATATACCTAGTTGATCACTGTCACACATAGCGTTGTCAGTACAGCCCTTTGAAGTCAACTTGAAAATGAAAAATGAAAAAACAACTTTATTTTTTTTCGCGAAAACTACGTCCGATTCATTCGAATTTGCATTCGAAATACAGGTTTTCGAGGTCGATCTATCTGATGGAGGTAAAATAATTTCAGTTTTCCCGATTTTGAAATTTTTCACCTTCAAAATGAAAATTTTCAAATTTCAAACTTGCATATCTTGACTTCTAATCGTCAGAGTGATGTCTGGTTTGCAGAAGAGTGATCAGTGGGGACAACACAGTTATTCTAACACAAAAAAACGCAATAAAAAATTTTGAAATTTTGGCCGAAAAAATCGTAAGGGGTAGACCCCCCCTAAAACGCTATATTTCGCATTCTCACACGCAACCCAGGAGGGTTAGGGGAATTTTTGTGCATGGAGGTTCTAGAACCGGTCGAGCAGATTCAGAAAATATACCTAGTTGATCACTGTCACACATAGCGTTGTCAGTACAGCCCTTTGAAGTCAACTTGAAAATGAAAAATGAAAAATCAACTTTATTTTTTTTCGCGAAAACTACGTCCGATTCATTCGAATTTGCATTCGAAATACAGGTTTTCGAGGTCGATCTATCTGATGGAGGTAAAATAATTTCAGTTTTCCCGATTTTGAAATTTTTCACCTTCAAAATGAAAATTTTCAAATTTCAAACTTGCATATCTTGACTTCTAATCGTCAGAGTGATGTCTGGTTTGCAGAAGAGTGATCAGTGGGGACAACACTGTTATTCTAACACAAAAAAACGCAATAAAAAATTTTGAAATTTTGGCCGAAAAAATCGTAAGGGGTAGACCCCCCCTAAAACGCTATATTTCGCATTCTCACACGCAACCCAGGAGGGTTAGGGGAATTTTTGTGCATGGAGGTTCTAGAACCGGTCGAGCAGATTCAGAAAATATACCTAGTTGATCACTGTCACACATAGCGTTGTCAGTACAGCCCTTTGAAGTCAACTTGAAAATGAAAAATGAAAAAACAACTTTATTTTTTTTCGCGAAAACTACGTCCGATTCATTCGAATTTGCATTCGAAATACAGGTTTTCGAGGTCGATCTATCTGATGGAGGTAAAATAATTTCAGTTTTCCCGATTTTGAAATTTTTCACCTTCAAAATGAAAATTTTCAAATTTCAAACTTGCATATCTTGACTTCTAATCGTCAGAGTGATGTCTGGTTTGCAGAAGAGTGATCAGTGGGGACAACACTGTTATTCTAACACAAAAAAACGCAATAAAAAATTTTGAAATTTTGGCCGAAAAAATCGTAAGGGGTAGACCCCCCCTAAAACGCTATATTTCGCATTCTCACACGCAACCCAGGAGGGTTAGGGGAATTTTTGTGCATGGAGGTTCTAGAACCGGTCGAGCAGATTCAGAAAATATACCTAGTTGATCACTGTCACACATAGCGTTGTCAGTACAGCCCTTTGAAGTCAACTTGAAAATGAAAAATGAAAAACAACTTTATTTTTTTTCGCGAAAACTACGTCCGATTCATTCGAATTTGCATTCGAAATACAGGTTTTCGAGGTCGATCTATCTGATGGAGGTAAAATAATTTCAGTTTTCCCGATTTTGAAATTTTTCACCTTCAAAATGAAAATTTTCAAATTTCAAACTTGCATATCTTGACTTCTAATCGTCAGAGTGATGTCTGGTTTGCAGAAGAGTGATCAGTGGGGACAACACTGTTATTCTAACACAAAAAAACGCAATAAAAAATTTTGAAATTTTGGCCGAAAAAATCGTAAGGGGTAGACCCCCCCTAAAACGCTATATTTCGCATTCTCACACGCAACCCAGGAGGGTTAGGGGAATTTTTGTGCATGGAGGTTCTAGAACCGGTCGAGCAGATTCAGAAAATATACCTAGTTGATCACTGTCACACATAGCGTTGTCAGTACAGCCCTTTGAAGTCAACTTGAAAATGAAAAATGAAAAAACAACTTTATTTTTTTTCGCGAAAACTACGTCCGATTCATTCGAATTTGCATTCGAAATACAGGTTTTCGAGGTCGATCTATCTGATGGAGGTAAAATAATTTCAGTTTTCCCGATTTTGAAATTTTTCACCTTCAAAATGAAAATTTTCAAATTTCAAACTTGCATATCTTGACTTCTAATCGTCAGAGTGATGTCTGGTTTGCAGAAGAGTGATCAGTGGGGACAACACTGTTATTCTAACACAAAAAAAACGCAATAAAAAATTTTGAAATTTTGGCCGAAAAAATCGTAAGGGGTAGACCCCCCCTAAAACGCTATATTTCGCATTCTCACACGCAACCCAGGAGGGTTAGGGGAATTTTTGTGCATGGAGGTTCTAGAACCGGTCGAGCAGATTCAGAAAATATACCTAGTTGATCACTGTCACACATAGCGTTGTCAGTACAGCCCTTTGAAGTCAACTTGAAATGAAAAATGAAAAAACAACTTTATTTTTTTTCGCGAAAACTACGTCCGATTCATTCGAATTTGCATTCGAAATACAGGTTTTCGAGGTCGATCTATCTGATGGAGGTAAAATAATTTCAGTTTTCCCGATTTTGAAATTTTTCACCTTCAAAATGAAAATTTTCAAATTTCAAACTTGCATATCTTGACTTCTAATCGTCAGAGTGATGTCTGGTTTGCAGAAGAGTGATCAGTGGGGACAACACTGTTATTCTAACACAAAAAAAACGCAATAAAAAATTTTGAAATTTTGGCCGAAAAAATCGTAAGGGGTAGACCCCCCCTAAAACGCTATATTTCGCATTCTCACACGCAACCCAGGAGGGTTAGGGGAATTTTTGTGCATGGAGGTTCTAGAACCGGTCGAGCAGATTCAGAAAATATACCTAGTTGATCACTGTCACACATAGCGTTGTCAGTACAGCCCTTTGAAGTCAACTTGAAAATGAAAAATGAAAAAACAACTTTATTTTTTTTCGCGAAAACTACGTCCGATTCATTCGAATTTGCATTCGAAATACAGGTTTTCGAGGTCGATCTATCTGATGGAGGTAAAATAATTTCAGTTTTCCCGATTTTGAAATTTTTCACCTTCAAAATGAAAATTTTCAAATTTCAAACTTGCATATCTTGACTTCTAATCGTCAGAGTGATGTCTGGTTTGCAGAAGAGTGATCAGTGGGGACAACACTGTTATTCTAACACAAAAAAACGCAATAAAAAATTTTGAAATTTTGGCCGAAAAAATCGTAAGGGGTAGACCCCCCCTAAAACGCTATATTTCGCATTCTCACACGCAACCCAGGAGGGTTAGGGGAATTTTTGTGCATGGAGGTTCTAGAACCGGTCGAGCAGATTCAGAAAATATACCTAGTTGATCACTGTCACACATAGCGTTGTCAGTACAGCCCTTTGAAGTCAACTTGAAAATGAAAAATGAAAAAACAACTTTATTTTTTTTCGCGAAAACTACGTCCGATTCATTCGAATTTGCATTCGAAATACAGGTTTTCGAGGTCGATCTATCTGATGGAGGTAAAATAATTTCAGTTTTCCCGATTTTGAAATTTTTCACCTTCAAAATGAAAATTTTCAAATTTCAAACTTGCATATCTTGACTTCTAATCGTCAGAGTGATGTCTGGTTTGCAGAAGAGTGATCAGTGGGGACAACACAGTTATTCTAACACAAAAAAAACGCAATAAAAAATTTTGAAATTTTGGCCGAAAAAATCGTAAGGGGTAGACCCCCCCTAAAACGCTATATTTCGCATTCTCACACGCAACCCAGGAGGGTTAGGGGAATTTTTGTGCATGGAGGTTCTAGAACCGGTCGAGCAGATTCAGAAAATATACCTAGTTGATCACTGTCACACATAGCGTTGTCAGTACAGCCCTTTGAAGTCAACTTGAAAATGAAAAATGAAAAAACAACTTTATTTTTTTTCGCGAAAACTACGTCCGATTCATTCGAATTTGCATTCGAAATACAGGTTTTCGAGGTCGATCTATCTGATGGAAGTAAAATAATTTCAGTTTTCCCGATTTTGAAATTTTTCACCTTCAAAATGAAAATTTTCAAATTTCAAACTTGCATATCTTGACTTCTAATCGTCAGAGTGATGTCTGGTTTGCAGAAGAGTGATCAGTGGGGACAACACTGTTATTCTAACACAAAAAAACGCAATAAAAAATTTTGAAATTTTGGCCGAAAAAATCGTAAGGGGTAGACCCCCCCTAAAACGCTATATTTCGCATTCTCACACGCAACCCAGGAGGGTTAGGGGAATTTTTGTGCATGGAGGTTCTAGAACCGGTCGAGCAGATTCAGAAAATATACCTAGTTGATCACTGTCACACATAGCGTTGTCAGTACAGCCCTTTGAAGTCAACTTGAAAATGAAAAATGAAAAAACAACTTTATTTTTTTTCGCGAAAACTACGTCCGATTCATTCGAATTTGCATTCGAAATACAGGTTTTCGAGGTCGATCTATCTGATGGAGGTAAAATAATTTCAGTTTTCCCGATTTTGAAATTTTTCACCTTCAAAATGAAAATTTTCAAATTTCAAACTTGCATATCTTGACTTCTAATCGTCAGAGTGATGTCTGGTTTGCAGAAGAGTGATCAGTGGGGACAACACTGTTATTCTAACACAAAAAAACGCAATAAAAAATTTTGAAATTTTGGCCGAAAAAATCGTAAGGGGTAGACCCCCCCTAAAACGCTATATTTCGCATTCTCACACGCAACCCAGGAGGGTTAGGGGAATTTTTGTGCATGGAGGTTCTAGAACCGGTCGAGCAGATTCAGAAAATATACCTAGTTGATCACTGTCACACATAGCGTTGTCAGTACAGCCCTTTGAAGTCAACTTGAAAATGAAAAATGAAAAAACAACTTTATTTTTTTTCGCGAAAACTACGTCCGATTCATTCGAATTTGCATTCGAAATACAGGTTTTCGAGGTCGATCTATCTGATGGAGGTAAAATAATTTCAGTTTTCCCGATTTTGAAATTTTTCACCTTCAAAATGAAAATTTTCAAATTTCAAACTTGCATATCTTGACTTCTAATCGTCAGAGTGATGTCTGGTTTGCAGAAGAGTGATCAGTGGGGACAACACTGTTATTCTAACACAAAAAAACGCAATAAAAAATTTTGAAATTTTGGCCGAAAAAATCGTAAGGGGTAGACCCCCCCTAAAACGCTATATTTCGCATTCTCACACGCAACCCAAGAGGGTTAGGGGAATTTTTGTGCATGGAGGTTCTAGAACCGGTCGAGCAGATTCAGAAAATATACCTAGTTGATCACTGTCACACATAGCGTTGTCAGTACAGCCCTTTGAAGTCAACTTGAAAATGAAAAATGAAAAAACAACTTTATTTTTTTTCGCGAAAACTACGTCCGATTCATTCGAATTTGCATTCGAAATACAGGTTTTCGAGGTCGATCTATCTGATGGAGGTAAAATAATTTCAGTTTTCCCGATTTTGAAATTTTTCACCTTCAAAATGAAAATTTTCAAATTTCAAACTTGCATATCTTGACTTCTAATCGTCAGAGTGATGTCTGGTTTGCAGAAGAGTGATCAGTGGGGACAACACTGTTATTCTAACACAAAAAAACGCAATAAAAAATTTTGAAATTTTGGCCGAAAAAATCGTAAGGGGTAGACCCCCCCTAAAACGCTATATTTCGCATTCTCACACGCAACCCAGGAGGGTTAGGGGAATTTTTGTGCATGGAGGTTCTAGAACCGGTCGAGCAGATTCAGAAAATATACCTAGTTGATCACTGTCACACATAGCGTTGTCAGTACAGCCCTTTGAAGTCAACTTGAAAATGAAAAATGAAAAAACAACTTTATTTTTTTTCGCGAAAACTACGTCCGATTCATTCGAATTTGCATTCGAAATACAGGTTTTCGAGGTCGATCTATCTGATGGAGGTAAAATAATTTCAGTTTTCCCGATTTTGAAATTTTTCACCTTCAAAATGAAAATTTTCAAATTTCAAACTTGCATATCTTGACTTCTAATCGTCAGAGTGATGTCTGGTTTGCAGAAGAGTGATCAGTGGGGACAACACTGTTATTCTAACACAAAAAAACGCAATAAAAAATTTTGAAATTTTGGCCGAAAAAATCGTAAGGGGTAGACCCCCCCTAAAACGCTATATTTCGCATTCTCACACGCAACCCAAGAGGGTTAGGGGAATTTTTGTGCATGGAGGTTCTAGAACCGGTCGAGCAGATTCAGAAAATATACCTAGTTGATCACTGTCACACATAGCGTTGTCAGTACAGCCCTTTGAAGTCAACTTGAAAATGAAAAATGAAAAATCAACTTTATTTTTTTTCGCGAAAACTACGTCCGATTCATTCGAATTTGCATTCGAAATACAGGTTTTCGAGGTCGATCTATCTGATGGAGGTAAAATAATTTCAGTTTTCCCGATTTTGAAATTTTTCACCTTCAAAATGAAAATTTTCAAATTTCAAACTTGCATATCTTGACTTCTAATCGTCAGAGTGATGTCTGGTTTGCAGAAGAGTGATCAGTGGGGACAACACTGTTATTCTAACACAAAAAAACGCAATAAAAAATTTTGAAATTTTGGCCGAAAAAATCGTAAGGGGTAGACCCCCCCTAAAACGCTATATTTCGCATTCTCACACGCAACCCAAGAGGGTTAGGGGAATTTTTGTGCATGGAGGTTCTAGAACCGGTCGAGCAGATTCAGAAAATATACCTAGTTGATCACTGTCACACATAGCGTTGTCAGTACAGCCCTTTGAAGTCAACTTGAAAATGAAAAATGAAAAAACAACTTTATTTTTTTTTCGCGAAAACTACGTCCGATTCATTCGAATTTGCATTCGAAATACAGGTTTTCGAGGTCGATCTATCTGATGGAGGTAAAATAATTTCAGTTTTCCCGATTTTGAAATTTTTCACCTTCAAAATGAAAATTTTCAAATTTCAAACTTGCATATCTTGACTTCTAATCGTCAGAGTGATGTCTGGTTTGCAGAAGAGTGATCAGTGGGGACAACACTGTTATTCTAACACAAAAAAACGCAATAAAAAATTTTGAAATTTTGGCCGAAAAAATCGTAAGGGGTAGACCCCCCCTAAAACGCTATATTTCGCATTCTCACACGCAACCCAGGAGGGTTAGGGGAATTTTTGTGCATGGAGGTTCTAGAACCGGTCGAGCAGATTCAGAAAATATACCTAGTTGATCACTGTCACACATAGCGTTGTCAGTACAGCCCTTTGAAGTCAACTTGAAAATGAAAAATGAAAAATCAACTTTATTTTTTTTCGCGAAAACTACGTCCGATTCATTCGAATTTGCATTCGAAATACAGGTTTTCGAGGTCGATCTATCTGATGGAGGTAAAATAATTTCAGTTTTCCCGATTTTGAAATTTTTCACCTTCAAAATGAAAATTTTCAAATTTCAAACTTGCATATCTTGACTTCTAATCGTCAGAGTGATGTCTGGTTTGCAGAAGAGTGATCAGTGGGGACAACACTGTTATTCTAACACAAAAAAACGCAATAAAAAATTTTGAAATTTTGGCCGAAAAAATCGTAAGGGGTAGACCCCCCCTAAAACGCTATATTTCGCATTCTCACACGCAACCCAAGAGGGTTAGGGGAATTTTTGTGCATGGAGGTTCTAGAACCGGTCGAGCAGATTCAGAAAATATACCTAGTTGATCACTGTCACACATAGCGTTGTCAGTACAGCCCTTTGAAGTCAACTTGAAAATGAAAAATGAAAAAACAACTTTATTTTTTTTCGCGAAAACTACGTCCGATTCATTCGAATTTGCATTCGAAATACAGGTTTTCGAGGTCGATCTATCTGATGGAGGTAAAATAATTTCAGTTTTCCCGATTTTGAAATTTTTCACCTTCAAAATGAAAATTTTCTAATTTCAAACTTGCATATCTTGACTTCTAATCGTCAGAGTGATGTCTGGTTTGCAGAAGAGTGATCAGTGGGGACAACACTGTTATTCTAACACAAAAAAACGCAATAAAAAATTTTGAAATTTTGGCCGAAAAAATCGTAAGGGGTAGACCCCCCCTAAAACGCTATATTTCGCATTCTCACACGCAACCCAGGAGGGTTAGGGGAATTTTTGTGCATGGAGGTTCTAGAACCGGTCGAGCAGATTCAGAAAATATACCTAGTTGATCACTGTCACACATAGCGTTGTCAGTACAGCCCTTTGAAGTCAACTTGAAAATGAAAATGAAAAATCAACTTTATTTTTTTTCGCGAAAACTACGTCCGATTCATTCGAATTTGCATTCGAAATACAGGTTTTCGAGGTCGATCTATCTGATGGAGGTAAAATAATTTCAGTTTTCCCGATTTTGAAATTTTTCACCTTCAAAATGAAAATTTTCAAATTTCAAACTTGCATATCTTGACTTCTAATCGTCAGAGTGATGTCTGGTTTGCAGAAGAGTGATCAGTGGGGACAACACTGTTATTCTAACACAAAAAAACGCAATAAAAAATTTTGAAATTTTGGCCGAAAAAATCGTAAGGGGTAGACCCCCCCTAAAACGCTATATTTCGCATTCTCACACGCAACCCAGGAGGGTTAGGGGAATTTTTGTGCATGGAGGTTCTAGAACCGGTCGAGCAGATTCAGAAAATATACCTAGTTGATCACTGTCACACATAGCGTTGTCAGTACAGCCCTTTGAAGTCAACTTGAAAATGAAAAATGAAAAAACAACTTTATTTTTTTTCGCGAAAACTACGTCCGATTCATTCGAATTTGCATTCGAAATACAGGTTTTCGAGGTCGATCTATCTGATGGAGGTAAAATAATTTCAGTTTTCCCGATTTTGAAATTTTTCACCTTCAAAATGAAAATTTTCAAATTTCAAACTTGCATATCTTGACTTCTAATCGTCAGAGTGATGTCTGGTTTGCAGAAGAGTGATCAGTGGGGACAACACAGTTATTCTAACACAAAAAAACGCAATAAAAAATTTGAAATTTTGGCCGAAAAAATCGTAAGGGGTAGACCCCCCCTAAAACGCTATATTTCGCATTCTCACACGCAACCCAGGAGGGTTAGGGGAATTTTTGTGCATGGAGGTTCTAGAACCGGTCGAGCAGATTCAGAAAATATACCTAGTTGATCACTGTCACACATAGCGTTGTCAGTACAGCCCTTTGAAGTCAACTTGAAAATGAAAAATGAAAAACAACTTTATTTTTTTTCGCGAAAACTACGTCCGATTCATTCGAATTTGCATTCGAAATACAGGTTTTCGAGGTCGATCTATCTGATGGAGGTAAAATAATTTCAGTTTTCCCGATTTTGAAATTTTTCACCTTCAAAATGAAAATTTTCAAATTTCAAACTTGCATATCTTGACTTCTAATCGTCAGAGTGATGTCTGGTTTGCAGAAGAGTGATCAGTGGGGACAACACAGTTATTCTAACACAAAAAAACGCAATAAAAAATTTTGAAATTTTGGCCGAAAAAATCGTAAGGGGTAGACCCCCCCTAAAACGCTATATTTCGCATTCTCACACGCAACCCAGGAGGGTTAGGGGAATTTTTGTGCATGGAGGTTCTAGAACCGGTCGAGCAGATTCAGAAAATATACCTAGTTGATCACTGTCACACATAGCGTTGTCAGTACAGCCCTTTGAAGACAACTTGAAAATGAAAAATGAAAAAACAACTTTATTTTTTTTTCGCGGAAACTACGTCCGATTCATTCGAATTTGCATTCGAAATACAGGTTTTAGAGGTCGATCTATCTGATGGAGGTAAAATAATTTCAGTTTTCCCGATTTTGAAATTTTTCACCTTCAAAATGAAAATTTTCAAATTTCAAACTTGCCTATCTTGACTTCTAATCGTCAGAGTGATGTCTGGTTTGCAGAAGAGTGATCAGTGGGGACAACACAGTTATTCTAACACAAAAAAACGCAATAAAAAATTTTGAAATTTTGGCCGAAAAAATCGTAAGGGGTAGACCCCCCCTAAAACGCTATATTTCGCATTCTCACACGCAACCCAGGAGGGTTGGGGGAATTTTTGTGCATGGAGGTTCTAGAACCGGTCGAGCAGATTCAGAAAATATACCTAGTTGATCACTGTCACACATAGCGTTGTCAGTACAGCCCTTTGAAGACAACTTGAAAATGAAAAATGAAAAAACAACTTTATTTTTTTTCGCGAAAACTACGTCCGATTCATTCGAATTTGCATTCGAAATACAGGTTTTCGAGGTCGATCTATCTGATGGAGGTAAAATAATTTCAGTTTTCCCGATTTTGAAATTTTTCACCTTCAAAATGAAAATTTTCAAATTTCAAACTTGCATATCTTGACTTCTAATCGTCAGAGTGATGTCTGGTTTGCAGAAGAGTGATCAGTGGGGACAACACAGTTATTCTAACACAAAAAAAACGCAATAAAAAATTTTGAAATTTTGGCCGAAAAAATCGTAAGGGGTAGACCCCCCCTAAAACGCTATATTTCGCATTCTCACACGCAACCCAGGAGGGTTAGGGGAATTTTTGTGCATGGAGGTTCTAGAACCGGTCGAGCAGATTCAGAAAATATACCTAGTTGATCACTGACACACATATTGTTGTCAGTACAGCCCTTTGAAGTCAACTTGAAAATGAAAAATGAAAAAACAACTTTATTTTTTTTCGCGAAAACTACGTCCGATTTATTCGAATTTGCATTCGAAATACAGGTTTTCGAGGTCGATCTATCTGATGGAGGTAAAATAATTTCAGTTTTCCCGATTTTGAAATTTTTCACCTTCAAAATGAAAATTTTCAAATTTCAAACTTGCATATCTTGACTTCTAATCGTCAGAGTGATGTCTGGTTTGCAGAAGAGTGATCAGTGGGGACAACACAGTTATTCTAACACAAAAAAACGCAATAAAAAATTTTGAAATTTTGGCCGAAAAAATCGTAAGGGGTAGACCCCCCCCTAAAACGCTATATTTCGCATTCTCACACGCAACCCAGGAGGGTTAGGGGAATTTTTGTGCATGGAGGTTCTAGAACCGGTCGAGCAGATTCAGAAAATATACCTAGTTGATCACTGTCACACATAGCGTTGTCAGTACAGCCCTTTGAAGTCAACTTGAAAATGAAAAATGAAAAAACAACTTTATTTTTTTTCGCGAAAACTACGTCCGATTCATTCGAATTTGCATTCGAAATACAGGTTTTAGAGGTCGATCTATCTGATGGAGGTAAAATAATTTCAGTTTTCCCGATTTTGAAATTTTTCACCTTCAAAATGAAAATTTTCAAATTTCAAACTTGCATATCTTGACTTCTAATCGTCAGAGTGATGTCTGGTTTGCAGAAGAGTGATCAGTGGGGACAACACAGTTATTCTAACACAAAAAAACGCAATAAAAAATTTTGAAATTTTGGCCGAAAAAATCGTAAGGGGTAGACCCCCCCTAAAACGCTATATTTCGCATTCTCACACGCAACCCAGGAGGGTTAGGGGAATTTTTGTGCATGGAGGTTCTAGAACCGGTCGAGCAGATTCAGAAAATATACCTAGTTGATCACTGACACACATATTGTTGTCAGTACAGCCCTTTGAAGTCAACTTGAAAATGAAAAATGAAAAAACAACTTTATTTTTTTTTCGCGAAAACTACGTCCGATTTATTCGAATTTGCATTCGAAATACAGGTTTTCGAGGTCGATCTATCTGATGGAGGTAAAATAATTTCAGTTTTCCCGATTTTGAAATTTTTCACCTTCAAAATGAAAATTTTCAAATTTCAAACTTGCATATCTTGACTTCTAATCGTCAGAGTGATGTCTGGTTTGCAGAAGAGTGATCAGTGGGGACAACACAGTTATTCTAACACAAAAAAACGCAATAAAAAATTTTGAAATTTTGGCCGAAAAAATCGTAAGGGGTAGACCCCCCCTAAAACGCTATATTTCGCATTCTCACACGCAACCCAGGAGGGTTAGGGCAATTTTTGTGCATGGAGGTTCTAGAACCGGTCGAGCAGATTCAGAAAATATACCTAGTTGATCACTGTCACACATAGCGTTGTCAGTACAGCCCTTTGAAGTCAACTTGAAAATGAAAAATGAAAAAACAACTTTATTTTTTTTCGCGAAAACTACGTCCGATTCATTCGAATTTGCATTCGAAATACAGGTTTTCGAGGTCGATCTATCTGATGGAGGTAAAATAATTTCAGTTTTCCCGATTTTGAAATTTTTCACCTTCAAAATGAAAATTTTCAAATTTCAAACTTGCATATCTTGACTTCTAATCGTCAGAGTGATGTCTGGTTTGCAGAAGAGTGATCAGTGGGGACAACACAGTTATTCTAACACAAAAAAACGCAATAAAAAATTTGAAATTTTGGCCGAAAAAATCGTAAGGGGTAGACCCCCCCTAAAACGCTATATTTCGCATTCTCACACGCAACCCAGGAGGGTTAGGGGAATTTTTGTGCATGGAGGTTCTAGAACCGGTCGAGCAGATTCAGAAAATATACCTAGTTGATCACTGTCACACATAGCGTTGTCAGTACAGCCCTTTGAAGTCAACTTGAAAATGAAAAATGAAAAAACAACTTTATTTTTTTTTCGCGAAAACTACGTCCGATTCATTCGAATTTGCATTCGAAATACAGGTTTTCGAGGTCGATCTATCTGATGGAGGTAAAATAATTTCAGTTTTCCCGATTTTGAAATTTTTCACCTTCAAAATGAAAATTTTCAAATTTCAAATTTGCACAACTTTCGTCAGAATGGTTTTCAGGAAAATTGAGCGCAAGTTTCTCCATTCAGTCAATTGGCTTTGCCCAATGACACACCCTGTATACTCTAATAGTTCCATAAAAAAAACGCAATAAAAAATTTTGAAATTTTCACCGAAAAAATCTATAAGGGGTAGACCCCCCTAATGCTATATTTCGAATTCTCATTCGCAACCCATCGAAATTCGGGGAATTTTTAAGCATGGAGGTTCTAGAAGGTCGATCAGATTTAGAAAATACACCTAGTTGATCACTGTCACCATACGTTGTTAGTACAGCCCTTTGAAATCAACTTAAAATCGGAAAATGAAAAATAACTTTATTTTTTTTCGCGAAAACTACGTCGATTCATTCGAATTTAAATTCGAAATACAGGTTTTCGAGGTCGAAATAATGTTAGAACTAAAAAATTTCAGTTTTCCCGATTTTGAAATTTTATGACCTTCAAAATGAAAATTTTCAAAATTCAAACTTGCATATGTTGAATTCTAATCGTCAGTGAGATGTTTGTTTGCATGAAAAAGTGATCAGTGGGGACAAACTGTTATTCTAACCAAAAAAAACGCAATAAAAAATTTTGAAATTTTTGCCAAAAAATGTAAGGTTTTTCCCCCCTAAAACGCTATATTTCGTTCTCACAAGCAACCTAGGAGGGTTAGGGGAATTTTTGTGCATGGAGGTTCTAGAACCGGTCGAGCAGATAGAAAAAAATACCTAGTTGATCACTGTCACACATAGCGGTCAGTACAGCTCCTTTGAAGTCAAACTTGAAAATGAAAAATGAAAAAACAACTTAATTTCAATTTCAAAAACTACGTCTGGTTCATTCGAAGATGCATTCGAAATACTTTTCGAGTTTCTCTATCTCATGGAGGTTCAATAATTTCAATTTTTCCGATTTTGAAATTTTTAGCAAAATTAAATACCGATTAAATATCAAACTTACTCCTTGACCTCCAAGAATCCATGGAGTGATTCGAAATTGCACCTGCAGCTTGATTTTTCAGTTAAAGGACTGGAAGGATTCGATTTGGTCTTGAAACTGCCAGTTCCCAAATTTTGCAGTTTGGTGCGAAATTTGTGAGTTTTTTGTGAAGGGTGATTTGTCCATGCCGCCAACTTCAAAGTAGACGGTTTCATCATAAAAACTACGAACACGTTGAAACCACGAAAAATAACAGGATAACTGTCATGGGAATAAGCAAAGGGGTGAATATTTTCATACACGCTCATACACTATCTCTATCACTGTCACACATAATGTTATCAGTTACCCCCTCAAAGTGCGAAATAAACCCTCATAAACTTTTACAACTCTACCAGCTAGCAAAGTTGTAAACACTTACTGGGAGAATCGAAATACAGGTCTTTACCGTACGAAACACCGATTTACTTATGGAGGTGTCCCGAATATTTTTCATGATGGTGTATTTTGGCGGAAACAAACATGAAAATTTTCAAATTTCAAACTTGCATATCTTGGTTCTAATCGTCCGCTTGATGTCTGGTTTGCAGAAGAGTGATCAGTGGCACTCCACGTTGAGAATTGGGACTGAGATAAAATGTTGAAGAATGTTGAAATTGATGGTTGATAACATGTAATTTGTTGACAATCGTTAGTTTTCACTGGGAAATTCATGCTATTTCTGAACTATTGTAATTCCTACTGGGGCGCTTGTTATCGGAAACTTTTTGATTGAATTATTTTTTTTTAATTCATCTGTGCACAATCATACTTTATTGATGAAATTGATTTCAAGTTTCATTTGGGAATCTACAGGATATAAAAGTGATTTAAAGGGTGTATATGTGAAAAACAGAGATAATAATAGGAAAAGAATTGCAGGGGCTTCATTTTGACACTAATTAGAACCCCCTGAGAAGTTGCTTCATTCATATATGAGGAAAACAGAGATTATAGTAGGAAAAAAATTGCAGGGTCTTCATTTTGGCACTAATTAGAACCCCCTGTAGTTGTTGCAGATTGCAGATTTTGTTCAGAAAATAATAGCGCTTTTTAACAGCTCAAATGTAAATTTGAATTGAAATTTCAATAATAGTGTTGTTACAGAAGAATTGTCTTGAAAAAATCATCATAATCAAATGAGTAGTTGAAGAGACTTTTCAAAATGAGTGAAATTTTTTTTTTTGGGTCAGTGTAAAGTGTTCAAGTAATTGAGAAGTAATTGGAATTTCGCAATTTGAATTGGCATAGATTTGGAATTATTGTATATATTATTTTTAATTGTATAAAATTCTATCTGTATGCATTGTTGGTAAGTATATATGCATCTTATTGTATTTGAATTATTTTGCTGATATTCTTCGAATATTCTTTGTATGTTCATTTTTATAAGTTTACTTTTCTATATATCTTTGGGTACCAAATATGACTTGATTAAACAAATAAAACATCGAATCATCTTAAAATTTTATTCTTAAATTATAAGAATTTCTCTCAACACATTCAGGACGTCACTTTCAAAATAATCTCTAGAAATTCGAGATTCCGTAAAAATTAAAGCTTTTAATCAAATATTAAAAAGAGAAATGTTTATATGTTTCAATATTCTTCGTATCCAGGCATCGGGAATTGGTTGCTGAACTTTTGGACTTCGCTCTTGAGAGCTTCCACTTTGACTTTGAAAATTTCATCTGTATGCAGAACATTCTTATAATCTACGAGTTTAGGTCCGGACTTCTCGCTGATCTCTCTTGCCAGTTTCAGGGTACGATCGATTAGATCTACGACAGTGTCAATATCTTTTTCTACAAGTCCACGAGTGGTCAACGCAGGGGTGCCTGAAATCATACTCATTAGAATTTGAAAATATCGATATTTATTTCGTCTCATACCTAATCGAATTCCAGATGGATTCAAAGCGCTCTTATCTCCAGGAACGGTATTTTTATTGCAAGCGATTGATACTTCTTCTAAAATGTACTCGCTTTGGATCCTGTAAGTTTGACGCCTCTTAAATCCACAAGCAATACGTGAAGATCAGTTCCACCTGTCACGATTTTATAACCCTTCGATTCTAAACCAGAAGCTAATCTTTTAGCGTTTGTAACTACCTGTTGTTGGTATTTAACAAATTCTGGGTCTTTTGTTTGTTTCATCGCCGTTTGCCACAGCTGCAATTTGATGATTGTGGGGGCCCACCTAAAATAACATAAGATTTATTTAACATACAAGAATCCTAACCTAACTTAACCGCACAAATCAATTTTCAAAATTGTTTACCTTGAAGGCCTGGGAATACTGCTTGGTTGATTTTATTCTCCAAATCATACATTATCTTCTCCCCCTTATTGTTGACTTTCCTAACACCTTTTCTGAAGAATATAACTCCAGACCCTCGGACCTCTCAAACTTTTATGTGTTGTAGTCGTTACGATATCACTATAATCAAAAGGACTAGGCGTAACACCTGAAAATAAAAATAAATAAATATACTTTTCTTCGTTATTATTTTAAAACCAACCTGCTGCAACAAGTCCTGAAATATGAGCCATATCAGCCATCAAATAAGCTCCAACGTCATCGCAAATTTCCTTGAATCTCTTATAATCTAAGGCTCTAGAATAGCAACTTGTTCCAGCAATGATCAACTTAGGTCTGAATAACCTTGCAGTTTTCAATAATTCATCATAATCTATCAGACCAGTATCAGGATTCACCTAGAAAATAATATATCACAACTTCTGAAAACATTTTAGTGAAGGTTATTTTACTTTATATGGCATCGACTCAAAGAACATTGATGTCGCTGATATTTTCTTCTGCGGAGTGAAAAAAACCGTGGGTAAGTGACCACCATCAGGTAAATCCAGACCCATTATCCGACCATGAGGCTCGACAATTGCTAGAATGATAATTTTTGAAGTTACTTTGAAACCAGTTCTAAACCGAAAGATTCTTACCTGTATAAACAGCGAAATTAGCAGGTGAACCAGAAAGAGGTTGAACATTTGCTCCCCATTCTTCAGGATTCAAATTATAAGCCTCTAAAGATCTTTTCTGGGCTAAGATTTCTATTTGATCAATGTACTCGTTACCCCCATAATATCTAGAAACATATAAACAATCGATGATACTTATTTCTTAGAGGGAAAACAAGTTCAGTGGTACTTTACCTTTGCCCAGGGAGTCCTTCGGAATACTTGTTACTCAGGCACGACCCCAAGCATTGCAATACTGCCATCGATGTGAAATTTTCCGATGCAATCATCTCCAATCCAGAACATTGCCTCCTTTTTTCTTTCTTAATAAGGTCGTACAATTCTGGATCGGAATCCCACAGATTCGTGTTCAACGATTTCAAAGCAGAATCACCCATTTTCGCTAGATTTTGGAACTCCCTTCTGAGTAATACCTGCGAACATATTTTCCAGTTTTTTAAAAAGGAACGCATAAAGAAAACTAGCACGAACAAAAGGAAAGGTTATATTCTAACCTGTATCGAAAATTTTAATATTTTTGTAAAAGATTTACTGGAGGAATTATATGCCGATCAATTCGAAAACGTATTCTCAATTAACTGGCGAAACTCTTCGACAACTGTATTATTCCTTAAAGATAAGGCATAATCAAGAATTGAGCAATTGAAAGGTCATTTTAATGTAATAAGTTAAATTACTTGCGTAGAAGCTTATTGACTAGTTTACTGAATAGAAAAAAATATATTACAACATTTCATGTCGTGGCAAAACAGAATTAGTCGGAAATTATAACTATTAACTTGATTTACTCACTTTGAAAGAGGAATGCAACAGGTGTTGTTTACAAATTGAACTAGCGCGGGAAAACATGTAAAATTCAAATTTATGAACCTATTAAAATAAATAAATGTAGTAGGAATGTCCGAAGAGATGTTGCATCACAACGCAAATATTTTTCAATTCGCCAAGAAGTTATAACCGTTCAAGAAATGTTCGATTCTGTTCTTTATCGTTCTAATTTCTCACAAGTCAAACTTATCGACTCTCTCATTGATAAGATTCTTGTTGTAAAAACATTGCCTAATGTTTAATGGAATTTTTGATAAGTGCATTTGCTTCGATTGTATTCCTTTTTTGAGGCTTAAACAATCAGACGAATAATTATTCAGATAAAGAGCAAGTAGATGGTATTTATTCTCCTATTTTTTCGCTGTTTCATTTACTTTTGACTCTGGTATTCGAGTTGAAGCTGTTAATTTTTGAGGAAAAGTTGAATTTTCTCTCAAACGCATTCAGTAAGTTCATTTGCAGAAAAAAACAAAAAAAAATTGATCTTATCATAGAGAAATAAACATTTTATTTTATACATAGACGTTTTATACAGATTCTATAAGAATCGAACATGAAAAGTAAGGATTTCTATTTCTGTAAAGGTTAGTTGAAGACTTGACAGATGGCTCTCATCGTTTGACAGATCGCCATCACTAAAAAATTTTTTAAAGCGCTGCTTTCAGTCCACAGAAAATGCCTCCATTTTGTTTATTTTCTAGTGAAAAAGTGTAGTGTCGGCAATCTTGTAAAAGTTGAAAGTAAAATTGAAGGCATCGAAATAATCTACGTATTTTCTGGAAGTTCTTAAATACAATCGTATATATGTTACTTGTGTGTCCCCCTCGCCCAGAGGGTTCGAAAGATAGCAGACATTGGGCGCATCGCAAGTAAGCACTTCGTCAAATTGACTGCAATATCGGGCACTAAAAATAATCACAATTTGAATAACTCCCGTTCGGTTGTTACGGACAAAGAAATAATCCTCACTTTGAATAATAAAAAGACCAAAGGTGTTTTCTCGTTCGGAAATTCCAAAGAAAAGTCTGCAGCCCCTAAAACGCCACCCTTGATAATGAATAATCACGTGACAGGCCACTATAGGAGGAACGAAGATAATGCGAATCCTCAAAATGCTGTGAACGATGTAGTTGAAGAAATGGAAACACAAGAAGGTAAGTCAAAAGCAGCCATGAATTCGCGAAATCATAATTGACAGTTCAATCATCGCCTTGACTGATGACAGCTTGTTTATTTCTTAACTCTGGGGGCTTAGTTCTGTGCTAGTTTTACTGTGGGAGTATTTATATAGTGACTACAGTGGAGTACATCGCAGATACAGGCGGAGAAATGGAGCAAACAAATGGGGACATTATGGTTGGACCACAAATGGATCCCAATATGCCCATTCTTCAAGATGCCGATATGGAGGAAGATGAGGCTCGTAGTGAGGCCACCTTCAGATACACCGTAACCAACTTTAGCAAACTCAAGGTGAGCTCTCATTCCCCTCATCTCACAGATAGAACTCCAAACTATAAAGTGGAATTCAACCTTTTTCGTTCTCACTAATATTTTGACACTTTAACCGATCTCTTTCAAGAATGTTCGATGTATCAATATAATTTTCCCCTCGCAGGATTCCGCCTTGTCAGAAGCATGCTATGTCAGGAACCTACCATGGAAAATTATGGTTATGCCCCGCAGTAGTCAAACTCAGGAGAGGACCCCTCAAAGATCGCTGGGTTTTTTCCTACAATGTAACGGAGAGAGCGAGTCGAGCTCATGGTCCTGTCATGCTACTGCGGAATTGAGGTTGCTTAGTGTCCGCCCAGATGTAGACCATTTTTCTCGAAAGATACAACACTTGTTTTTCTCCAAGGTAAGCTTCGAAAGAAAAATCAATACTTTTATCCCTAATTGAAGCTACAATTTCAAGAAATCATAATAACTTTGCATTTTTATTTTCATTTCATGGTTCCTTCACATATCATCTATTTTACTTTGTTATTCTTACTTGAATTATTTGACATTTCTGAATTGAGGTTAGAAATGTATTCACATGCTTTCACTATGAATGAAATCTGTTCTTTTACTCTAATACTGGCTTCATTCTTCTTATTTTTGGTCTTTGTCATGATAGGTATGGTATGATTCTTTTGTCTTGGTTATTTTTTTCGGTGTCTTGTATGTTTCTCACTTTTTATCTGTCCTGTGACTTTTTACGTATTGGCTACTTTTAATTTGTTTTTTCATCGAAATTTGCGTGGTTTTTGTGAAAACTTTGGATTTTGTAGGAAAATGACTGGGGTTTCTCACATTTTATGTCGTGGAATGATGTGCTTGACCCTGAGAAAGGATACATCAAAGACGACACCATCACGCTTGAAGTACACGTGAATGCTGATGCACCTCATGGAGTTTCTTGGGATAGCAAGAAACACACCGGTATTTCCGACATTCCCCTTCCTAACCGCAAAAAACTCAACCTTTTTTTTCCGCAGGTTACGTGGGCCTTAAGAATCAAGGGGCCACCTGCTACATGAATTCCTTGCTTCAAACCCTGTATTTCACGAATCAGCTCCGGAAGGCAGTTTACAAGATGCCCACGGAATCGGACGATTCCACGAAATCTGTCGCTTTGGCCTTGCAACGAGTATTTCATGAGCTCCAGTTTTGCGACAAGCCTGTTGGCACGAAAAAGTTGACCAAAAGTTTCGGCTGGGAAACGTTGGATTCATTTATGCAACATGATGTCCAGGAATTTCTCCGGGTAAATTGAAAAGAGGCATATCGAGATATTCCAGGTCTGAACAAACTTTTTTCCAGGTATTATTGGACAAGTTAGAGAGCAAAATGAAAGGCACATGCGTGGAGGGGACCGTGCCGAAGCTGTTCGAAGGAAAAATGCTGTCTTACATTAGGTGCAAAAATGTGGATTATTCCAGTACTCGTTCCGAGACTTTTTACGATATCCAGCTTAACATTAAGGGAAAGAAAAACAGTAAGTCGAGAAGGTTTTTTCATCGAAAAACTTCAACCCATTCTCCGTTTCAGTTGATGAATCTTTCAAGGATTATATAGCGAAAGAAACTCTGGACGGTGACAACAAATACGATGCAGGCGAACACGGTCTGCAAGACGCAGAAAAAGGGGTGATATTCTCCGCTTTCCCCCCCGTTTTACATCTACACCTCATGCGGTTCCAATACGATCCTGTCACGGATTGTTCAGTAAAGTAAGGAGACAAAACGAAGAATTTTTTTTTTTTTTTAACACTTACTACCTCAGGTTCAACGATCGATTCGAGTTTGGCGAGAAGATTTCTCTGGACGATTACATGCAAGATCCCGATCCCAACAACCCCGCAAACTACACCTTGCATGCTGTCCTGGTTCACTCCGGAGACAACCATGGGGGCCACTATGTAGTTTTCATAAATCCCAAAGGTATGAATGTGTTAAAGTCAAAGATGGTCGAGTTGTAATATTTTTGTCTTCGTAGGTGATGGGAAATGGTGTAAATTCGATGATGATGTTGTTTCCCGTTGCTCGAAACAGGAGGCCATCGATCATAACTTCGGAGGTCACGACGAAGACATGAATTTGACTGTTAAACATTGCACCAATGCCTACATGTTGGTTTATATTAGGGATTCCGAACTCCACAATGTTCTACAAGAGGTAATATTCAAGTTTTGACACTTTTTTCATTATAACGTTTATTCATTTATTTATTTGTTTTTTTTTTTTGTTTTTTTATTAAACAGATCAAACCTGAAAATAAAGAGATCTGCTCCGAAGCACGAAAACTATGCGAAATAGATGAGAAAAGGCTCAAAAGTGTCATTAGGGAAACTTTACAGGAGATTTTAGACCCTTTCAAGAGAGATATCGAAGCAAAATTAAGTAACATACAGAAATCCGTGCAAGCAATTTCAGATTGTTTGATTAATAAAAAAATTATGCCGGAATTACAAGTTAAAAAAGATGATGAAAAAAGAAACAAAAAGTTCGAATAAACAGACAGGAATACCAAGAGAGACCAAACAATTCAACACAGGCCGGTTTTCCAAAAAGACAACAAAAAAAAAGCAGAAAAATTAATTTAAAGGTATTTTAAACATTGGAGATCAATCTTCATCTTCAATATTTAACATTGAAGAGTAAGATATTCTCGAGTAAATGAAAATGAAAAGGCACCAATATTAGTAAAACTTACAGACGAACAGCTGAAAAAGTTCTGAGATATTTTACAACTATTCAGCATAATAGGAAAAAAACTTGCTTACTAGAGAAATGGTACAAAGAGAAGTCTTTCCAGATTAACTGAGAAAAGTCATTTTCAGTACGTTCTCAAAAATAATAGAAAAAATTATACAGAGTGTACCAAGTTCGACGGCCTATTAGGCGTTTCTGGAGAACTGGACCTATTTGAAATCTAAAAATTGGGATTATATTATTGATTGGCATCATCTACCGATCTAAAATATTCTTGGAGCCTGACCACTTTCAGTTATACAGGAAGTGGAAATTTTTTTTTTTTTGTGTTTTACGTTTTCGAATTTGATAGAGTATGTAATTCTGAATACATTCGTACTCAAATCGTTGCATTCGTCAAAATACTTTCCAAAATATCGAGAAAAAACTGAAGAAAAAAGGGAGGTAAGTGTATTCGGTATTATGTTTGTTATTCCTAACCTAGATATCGTAAGCACAAAATGTTTTCACATTTTTGAAGGCGAAGACTGTGGCAATATTGTACAATTTCAGAATTTTGAATAACCCTTCACAGGTGTTCCAAATGTTGGTTCAAAAATTGGGATCAACATTAGCTCATAACTTTCGTTTTTCAAATTAGAACCCTATTTGTTTATGATTGCGTTTGATTCTGCGAAGGAAAATGATGATAATGTTCTAACATGTTGATGCTCCTAAAATTACTAATTCTTGAGTTATTTAGGATTTTCTGTTTCTAGTCATGAAATCTGTTTTATATCAACAATGATGAATGAATTCAGAAAAGAGAAAGTCACTAGTGAGTTATTTGAGTAAATTATCTTCTATGACCAAGGTCAATGTTGATATGAAATAGATTCTATGAATTTGACGGTACGTACAACATGAAATCAGGAAATCCTGAATAACTCAAGAATTATTAATTTCAGGAGCATTAACATGTTGGAACATTATCATCATTTTTCTTCGCACAATCCAACGCAATCATAAAAAAATAGGGTTCTAATTTGAAAAACGAAAGTTATGGGTCAATCTTGATCCCAATTTTTGAACCAACATTTGGAACACCCTGTGACAGGTTTTTCAAAATTCTGAAAATTTACAATATTTCCACATTCTTCGCCTTCAGAAATGTGAAAACAGTTTGTGCTTACGATATCTAGGTTAGGAGTAACAAACATAATACCGAATACAGTTATCTCCTTTTTTTCTTCAGTTTTCTCTCGATATTTTGGAAAGTATTTTGACGAATGCAACGATTTGAGGACGAATGTATTCAGAATTGTATACTCTATCAAATTCGAAATCAAACAAACAGAAAAAAAAAATTTTGAAATTTTTTTTTCTCTCGCTGTATAACTGAAAGTGGTCAGGCTCCAAGAATATTTTAGATCGGTAGATGATGTCAAACAATAACATAATCCCAATTTTCAGATTTCAAATAGGTCTAGTTCTCCAGAAACGCCTTATAGGCCGTCGAACTTGGTACACAATGTATAAAAAAAAATAATATGTTGCAAAACATTTTGGATGTGTCAAACAACAATATATTTTCTAGAAAAAGGAGTTGCAGCTGACTTTCTTGAATGTATACTGGAAGAAATTGCTAAAAACAATTCGTTTAACACAATTTTCATTGACAAGAAAAAAGGTTTACAACTGGGGTTTTTTTTTTTTTTTCAGGTGACCGATGCGGACATTCCCAGCGAGTTAGCTGATCGTCTGAAGGAGGAGAAGCGTATGGAGCAGGTGCGCAGGAAAGAACGCAACGAGGCCCACCTCTACATGACCGTCAACGTACTACTGGAGGATTCCTTCGACGGTCACCAAGGCAACGACCTTTACGACACCGAAAGGACCCATTACAGGGTGTTCAAGATAAAGAAGAACGCCACCGTGGCCGAGATGGTCGAGATGATGGCCGACGCCTTCAAATACCCCCCAGAACAAGTAAGCATCGAGAATGGCTTTTTTTTTTTTTCTCTGATCTGCGACAGAAATATTTTTACTTTGGATTTTTAGCTGCGAATCTGAAAGTTCTGTAGAATGGGCAGATGAATTTATGATGAATGTCCATTCGAGAAATTTAATTAAATTGGATCAATGTCGTTTATTATAGTGGCGTTTTTTTTTTTTTTTCTCTGACATGCATCAGAAATATTTTATTTGATGATATATCAGTTGAATTTTGAGCCTCGAAGTCACAATCTGAACATACTGTGGAATGGGCAAATGAATTCATGATAAATGTCTATTCGGGGAATTAAAATGGATCAATGTCGTATATTATAGTGACGCTTTTTTTTTTTTCTCTGACGTGCATCAGAAATATTTTATTTGATGATAAATTCCGGACAGGCAAAATTTTTGTCAAATTCAACACCCTGTATCTTTTTTCGTGGTTCTCCGCGGTTGTTGAAATTTTCACCAGGTATAGTATTGGGTATTGTTATATTAACCTGAAATTTACTTTGCGAAAATACCTGTAGTTCATCCGTTATACAGGGTGAAACAAAACCTTGTTTTATACCCTTCATTTCTAAATACCCTGTGGTGAATTTGAGGCGGAAAATTTGATATCATTCAGTTTTAATTTGAAGTGTGACCCTTTCTTAACAAAATGTTTTTTGATTTACGTCAGTATCTGCTTTATAAAAAAAATATACACATTTTCAAAGAAAGTGTTGCATTTTTTCAATTTTTATAACAATTCAAAACATGACAATACCTTATCGACTAGTAAACATAAACAAACATCTGAAAGTTAATAGCGTGTATTTCCACCTCGCTTTCTCATCACTTCTACCATACAACGTGGCATACTTTCAGTGCATTTACGAATTGCTTCTGGGGGAATACACGCTATTAATTTTCAGATATTTGTTTAAGTTTGCTAGTCGATAAGGTATTGTAATGTTTTTAAATTGTTATAAAAATTGAAAAAATGCAACACTTTCTTTGAAAATGTGTATATTTTTTTTTTTAAGCAGATACTGACGTAAATCAAAAAACATTTTGTTCAGAAAGGGTCAAACTTCAAATTAAAACTGAATGATATAAAATTTTACGCCTCAAATTCACCACAGGGTTTTTAGAAATGAAGGGTATAAAATAAGGTTTTGTTTCACCCTGTATAACGGATGAACTACAGGTATTTTCGCAAAGTAAATTTCAGGTTAATATAACAAGACCCAATACTCTACCTGGTGAAAATTTCAACAAAATCGGAGAACCACGAAAAAAGATACAGGGTGTTGAATTTGACAAAAAAATTGCCTGTCCGGAATTTATTGACGGGGAGTATATCATTTGAATTTTGAGCCTCGAAGTTACAATCTGAACGTACTGTGGAATGGGCAAATGAATTCATGATAAATGCCTGTTTGGGTGATTAAAATAGAAATTGAACGAGACGTTTTTGCAGATAAGGCCTTGGCCGTTCTGCTTCCGGTCCAACCAGACTTTCAGGCCTTCCATGTTGGACTTGGAGACCGTTTTACACAAGCATGTTGCCGAAGCCGCTGAAAATCAAAATCCCTGGAACATATTCCTGGAACTCTTACCTCCGGATTCCGGTTTGTCTGCTCTGCCGATATTTGATAAAGTGAGTGCTGAGTTTTGGATGTTTCTTTCATTTCGGAGTTTAATTCTCCTTGTTATTAGGTCTCTGATGTTCTCCTCTTCTTCAAAATGTACGATCCGAAGCAGAAAAAAATCCACTATTGCGGTCATACTTACATGCCTGTCACGAGCAGAGTATCGGACCTGATTCCCATTCTCAACGAAAGGGCCGGGTTTCCTCCGGATACCGAGCTGGTTTTGTACGAGGAGATCAGGCCCAACATGATAGAAAAAATTAACAACTACTCCGAGCATTTGGAAAAGGTCCTCGAAGAGTTGATGGATGGTGACATCATCGTGTTCGAAAAGGAGGAACGAGAAGAACTTTCCGATCTTCCCACATGCGTTGATTATTTCAAGGATCTCTTCTACAGGTGATGTCCTAAGTTAATGCAGAGTATTCGAATTCTTCATCGAAACATTTTTTTTTGCAGGGTGGAAGTGACTTTCATAGACAAGTGCATTCCTAACGATCAAGGTTTCACTATGGAATTATCCCAAAGGATGACCTACGACCAATTAGCTAGGGCTGTAGCCCAAAGAGTTGGCACCGATCCTTACTTGCTGCAATTCTTCAAATGTCAAAGGTAAGTCAAAAATTTCGAATTCTTTGCGCCGTGTATTTAATTCAAACAAAGTTGATTCATTCGTAGTGAATAGAGAGTTGTCGAATCGCCTAACTTAGAGTTTCCCTTATTTTGACAGTTCTCCTGATTTTCTGTGTCAAACAACTGTCAAAATAAGGGAAATGTCATAATAAATTTGACAGAAATAAATCGTTTTGATAAAGTTAGACCTGTATTTGAGTTTCGATAACTCTCTATAACTATTTTATTGTCTTCTTTTCGCAGCTATAAGGACATTCCTGGCAATGCGTTGAGGTGCACCTTCGAAGGCACCCTCAAAGATTTGCTGGTGTTCGCCAAGCCTAAAGTTCCCAAAAAAATATTCTACCAACAGTTGAGCATAAGAATAAATGAACTAGAAAATAAGAAACAATTTAAGTGTGTATACTTGGGCCCTAAGATTAAGGAAGAGAAAGAATTGATTCTTTATCCTAACAAAAACGGCACAGTTGCCGATCTCTTAGAGGAAGCAAAGAAACAAATAGAATTCAGCGAAGGTAGCACTGGGAAACTGAGGTAAGATTTACAAGATGAAACGATGGGCGATTTCTCATATAAAAAAATTCCAGGCTCACGGAAGTGAACTGTAACAAAGTCTCGATGGGTCCTAAAGAGGACACGCCTCTAGAAAATCTAACGGTGATAGCAGCTAAGATTTGGAGAATAGAGGAAATCCCGAGAGAGGAGTTGAACTTACAAGAGGATGAAATGCTCATTTCTTGCGCCCATTTCTCGAAGGAGGTCTTCTCGACTTTCGGAACACCCTTCCTGTTGAAAATCAAGCAAGGAGAGGCTTTCGCCAAAGTTAAAGGTAGGTCAGGTTCCTTCCAGGCAAGACGAAATGCAAAGTCTCAATTCTGTTCTAGAGCGTATCCAAAAGAAGCTCTGCGTTCCGGAGAAAGAATGGGAGAAATTCAAATTTGCCATCGTTTCCATGGGGAAATCCCAGTACATTAACGAAGACGAATATGTAGTGAATTTTTCAGATTTCAGGCTCCTTCCCAATCAAAGTAAGAAAGATCGTTATGAGGTGAATGTGTGTAATAAAATATCTGAATTTTCAGCCGGAAGCTCGAGGCCCTGGCTAGGCCTGGACCATGTAAATAAGGCCCCAAAGCGGTCCCGATACAATTACTTGGAAAAGGCCATCAAAATATACAACTGAGAGACTGAAAACTCCTCGCTGAAAAAAAATAACAGTTTGAAAAAGAGTATTTTCTCCAGGTGTTCTTTATTTTCTTCGTTTACTTAGAGATTTACGCTTCATCACAAGACAACACTATAAGAGCGTCTACTGTGAATTAACTTCCCTTCCTCTCTATTCATAATCGTAAGACCTCGAAGATTGAAGCTGTAGGGCCAGCTGTGTGCGCTCCATGGTTAAGGATTGTTAAAACGCAATAATTAACATGGCGGAAACACCGAATTTTACGGGCTTTTCCTTTTAGTTGTATCGTCGGCCGTTAAATTAGTGAGTTTTGATATTACAGCTGCTCGTTGCATCAGAAAAAGTGTGGAGGAGTAGCAGAATTTTCAAATTTCCTTCATTGTTCCCAATACCGTGATGAAATGATTTCAGAATTATAAGTTGTGATAATTGGTAATATTTAATTTAATTTTTTATGTTTTTTAAATCGCTAATGACATAAAATTATTGTTCTTTTATATTTTTCGGATTATTGAAAATAACGATGTTTTCATCTCTAAGTAGAATGGCTGTGTTTTTTCAAGTGCAGAGTTTTTGCTGTATCTACCTACGGAAACAGCTGGCAATTACAAACAATTTTATCGAGCCGTGCATATATATTATAAATAAAATAAAGCTAGGGAGAAATTGCTGTTGTATACTTGTGTAAATAAATATCTACTTGAAACTGTTTTCAGTTCACGATACACCCAAGGTCGGCTTGGATTCGAACATTTCAGAATGAATAAATCAAGGCTGTAAGTTTTATTCCTCAGTAAGAAGTGGTAATGTTTGTTTTAATTGATATTCGGCCAAACATAATTTCAAACTGCTCTTCAATAACATGTTCTTGCAAACAATACAATGATTTCTAATTTGTTTTTATTGACTAGTTTGTAATTCTGCACCACTTCCCGATATTTCTTCAGTCGTATCTATAATTGGGAGGTCGTAAGACTCAATACTTCCTCAATCTATCGAATAGTGTTGGTAATTTTTGCTTCAATATTGCTTCCTACAACTATAAACTGACGGAAAATCTCATTATTTGAAGACAATATAGGCCCTTCACGGTATTGAAGGAAATATTGTTTTATGTGGTACTTTTATCACTATAATAATAATTGGTATTTAATTTTTTCGAATTGATTCATCAACTTTTTTAATACTGTGTGATTGGAAAATTGAATAGAAACTTAATTCCTATTTTATCGATGATTGCAATATATGTATGATCTTTAGTTTCAGCAAAACAGTCTCTAAATATATTAAGATCTAATCTTTTTCTGATGGATCATACACATATTTTTAATTTTGCTCACTAACACATGTATTTTCTTATGATAGGCTTCGTTTTTTTTAAGTATTGTTATATTATTGTTTGATAAAAGCTGTAAAAATAAATTTTTCAGTGTATTTAAGAATCTTCATTATTGAACTTGTATAAAAGTAATTGGTTGAAGGATTTGTATTATATTTTCAATTTCCTATGGTTGCAAAATAGGTGAGTAAATACTGTATTTATCAAGACAAATAATATATTAATTATCCAAGGTTTGTCGTGGCACTCCCCTTTTTTCAATTTGACTTGAATTGTAGAATATTTAGTTAATTTATTTTCTTTAGCAGCTATGAAACTTCTTTCCCACACTGAAAATTTCGAATGTAAAGCAAGAACACAGTGGATGATATTTACGATTATTTTTGTCATAGACATTGTGATGGAGATACAAATCTTGTGTGGTGCTCATTTTTTTAGAGTTGTTACAGGCATTTTATTGAATTATAGTTGGTAGAATGAGATATGTATTTCTGATAAGCTGACATCTAATGCATCACTAATGAAGCAACCAAAACAGAAAACCAATAAAATCTTTATGAACCCAATGTTGTTTTCTTGTCATCATAGCTATTTTGAAGTTATTTGGCGAATAATTCGAATCTAGGGTCAGAAAATCTCATTAGCAATATGCTATTGAATTAAAAGATAGTTTGTGCAGAAATTCCACAATTTTATTGAAAACCAAGTTAGAATATAATAGAAATAGAAAAAAAAATGACATGTTATGGAAAAGTTTCATACACAGCTTTTCAGGAAATCCAATAAAACTGAAAAGATGACGAAAAGAAATAAATTATCAGAATATAGGAAGCAAGTTCACTGTTGACGATTGTTTATTTAACATGTTAAAGTAAACTGAACCCTGAACCAATAATAATCAGATATATACAAAATCCAGTAATTGTTTATACAAAAATCTTTTATCAAAATTTAATTATTTTTACAAAATATATAATCTACAGTTAATAGTATCAAAATTAGGCATGGTATCGACTATTGAAATGAAGAATTGATAAAGATATTTCAAATTTCTGTATCAACACCCAATAAGGCAATGCAAGACGGGTAAAAAGTATAGGGCCTAACAAAAGTCAAGCTTGCATATATATCACTTACCTAAATAAATTATTTAAATAAAAGTTATGCTATCAATTATTCTTTTCAGGGAAAATATGCTATTACATAGATAAAATGCAAAAAGGGCGATCCAAAATATAAACTCGATCAAAATAGTCCGAAACAGTGTCAGAGTTTGATAAAAAAAAACTATCATTCGTAAATTATTGTTTATCGATCGAAACAATACAAGGAACTGAAGGCCACTCAGTCTGAAGCAAAACGACAATAAGATATCCAAATATAACACTAGTTTATTCAGCAAGAAGCTCAGATGGCAGCGAAAGATAAAAGCATTTGGGTGTTGATCCTTTTCGAATATTGCTAATTATTAATCCAGAAACTGTTTAATAAGATTATTTGAATACAATTTTTGCAGAATACGAGCCGCCTAAGTACTAAGGAATATTTACAAAATATTTTCAGAGATCGTAACAAGGTATTTGGACTCGCAGATTCCAAAAAATAGTATTCCGCTCTACAGAATATCATTAATTCGTCAAGAAGAGAGACTGAAACGAAATGTATATCTACAACCTTCCATCTATGCGGAAGCGTTATTTTAAGTCGAGTCAGGTCACGAACATCGAGCCTTCAAAAACCTCGTTAAGATCTCAAGAGTTTCTCCGCATTAGTTTAGACCGTCCTCGCCATCCATCGTTTCGTCTTGAGTTGTAGAATCGTCCCCTGATGCGTTTCCGCTGGAAGACACCGTGCTCCTTTTGGACGAACCCAAACGAGACGATGAAATGCCCATCGAGCCCGTAGTCCTTCTATGCAAGAGAAAATGAGATCCTATTCAGTCAAGGTTAGTAACAGCCCTTTGTTAGTTCCACCATCGATGGATTAAGGCACACAAAAAGCGTTTTCTTGCAGGTAACATTTGGTAAAGGGCCCCGATCGATTTATACGAGGGTTCATTTATGATAAATTTCAAGACAAAAAAAAAAAATTTTAGGTTGCAAAATTCGAATTTCTTAGGTTTTTATATTTCAATAAGAGGATCAAACTGCTTATTTCGAGCTTGTGTAAATATTGCTCACTACAGATACTCAGATCAATATTTTTTGATGTAAATATTGCTGGTATTTTTTCTTGTACAAGTCCGTGTACTTTGAATTGAATAAAATTATCTATCTATGAAGTTGAAGAGAAAGTGATGAGGTCAACAATAAATGTTCTGAATTGAATTGTTTTTTGTTTAAATGTTTTTTCTTGATATATTTCTTTTTCTAAATATATTTCGAAGAATTCACACGCCAAAAATCGTTGCGAAAGCAGAAAACTGAGCATTTTCATGTCATTTTTCTTTTATTCACAGCTCCAAGCAATTAGTATCTCAAAAAAAAAAAACTCATTCCCAAAAAAGAAAAAGTCGGATTGAGTGTTGGTTAAAAACAAAATCTAAAACGCAAGTTGCAAATTCAGACCTACCGATTTTCAAATGTAGTGGAATTATTTGATGCTGGAAACAATAAATTCAACACTGAATAATCGATCGAAGATATTCGCATATAATAAAAACAAATAACAAAAGATTATTCGAGGTAAATGCGACCATGTATTTATTCACCAACATTGAAGCAACAGAACACCTTCCCTTTAATTTTAATGTTCCAACTACCAATCGATCTTTCGTTCAACCTACCTCAGTTTACTCTTCAAGTTACTAATTTCCCTCGACATCAACTCGTGACTCTCGGCCATATCTTCGCATTCTCTCTGGAACTTCCTCTTTTGGGCTTTCTCCCTGCTTATTTCTTCCTCTGCTTCATCTAGCTGTCGCTTGAAAGCGTTCATCCTCGACTTGGCCTTCTCCACTTGTTCTTTGTATTGGTCCACGTGTCTACGTTCGTCCTCCAGTTGCATGAGGAGCTCTTTCAGTTTCTTGTCGAGCTTACGGTTAGTTTTTTGTTGGGTGAGACGTTCCTTAGCTTCGACCTATAAAATATTATTTATTATTAATATGGAATTTTAGAATTTCTAGGATTGTTTACCTCCAGTTGTTCTTCCAGGTTGGCTAATTTACTTTCCAAGGCTGTTATGGTGGCCTTTGTCTTGGTTCGCTGGGCGGTCTCGAGTTCTGTCAGTTTGGCCTTGAGTTCTTTGTTCTGTCTCTCGAGCAGCAATCTACCGGATTCGTTCTTCTGTGCTGAGGATCTTTCGTTGGCCAGTTCCGTGGTCAACTGTTCTATGTTGAGTTGCGCCTTTCTCGCCCTGTCTTGGAAAATTTCATTGTTGCTCTGTTCTTCTTCGAGTTCTTCCTCCAAAGTTGCTATGCGAGCTTCCAGTCTACGTTTTTCATCGATTAAGAGCGTTCCTACAAAAAAATTGTTTAGAAATTTTAAAGTTTTATTAGAGTTATCGAAGAGCAAATAGATGCCTAACTTTAATAAAGTTTCCCCTTTTTTGACATTTACTCATGGCCTGTAATAAAATACGGGCCTCCTGTACTTAACTCAAATAAAGGACAGCTGTATTTAAATAAAGATCCCTTTATTTGACAGTTCTCCAAATCTTCTGTGTTAAACAACTCATGATTGTCAAAATAAAGGAAATGTCATAATAAAGTTGACAGAAATAAATCGTTTCGAGAGCTCAAATGTCTGACCAACATTAAGGGATCTTTTATTACATCCTTTAATAAAATTAGGCCTGTATTTGAGTTTCGATGACTCTATTTTATTGGTTTCTTTTCGCAGCTATGGAATTATCCCAAACAGTTGGCACCGATCCTTACTTGCTGCAATTCTTCAAATGTCAAAGGTAAGAACTGCTCAAACGAAAAATTTTGAATTCTTTGCGCCTTGTATGTGATTTAAAGAAAGATGATTAACTTGTAGTGAATAGAGAGTTGTCGAAACGCATTTACTCATGTGAATTCACAAAAGATCCCTTATTTTGACAGTTCTCTGATCTATGTCAATATCCGTCAAAATAAAGGAAATGTCATAATAAATTTGACAGAAATATATCGTTTTGAGATTTCGACTTTGATAAAGTTAGACCTGTATTTGAGTTTCGATAGCTCTCTATAACTATTTTATTCATTTCTTTTCGCAGCTATAAGGACATTCCTGGCAATGCGTTGAGGTGCACCTTTGAAGGCACCCTCGGAGATTTGCTGGTGTTTGCTAAACCTAAAGTTCCCAAAAAATATTCTACCTACAGTTGAGTATAAGAATAAATGAACTTGAAAATAAGAAACAATTTAAATGATTCTTTATCCTAACAAAAATGGCACACTTGCCGATCTCTTAGAGAAAACTAATTTTGACAGTTCTCCCAATGTTCAAGGTTGAACAACTTCTGACATCTGTCAAAATAAAGGGAATGTCATAATAAAGCTGTCATGAAATGAAATCATTTTGATACCTCAAAAAACCGATCAATGTTAGGGAATCTTTTATTAAAGGATTCTTTAATAAAGTAAGGCCTGTACTTGTGTTTCGTTAAAATTACCTTTGTTGTTGCTGCTGTTGATCTCCTCGAGAAGTTCATCCCTTTCAGCTTCGGCCGCCCTTCTAGCCCTTTCGGAACTCGACAGGTCTTCGGTGAGCTGAAGAACATCAGCCTCCAAGGTTTTGACTTTTCTTTCCGCTTCCTTACAACTGGCAGCCAACTCTTCCCTACCCGCCCTAGCCTCTTCTGCCTCTCTCAGCGCCTCTTTGCACTGCTGCTGGGACTTTTTCAACTGTTTCAGAGCGTCCTCTTTAACCTTGTATTGCAGCTCGATCTGCCCTTCCATCTCCTTCAGGTCGCCTGGAATTCAAATCAACATTTCGAATGAAAGAAGAGAAAGAAAAAAAAAAGAAAAAAAAAGAACAAAAAAAATAGCTCAAGTTCACACCATATTCGAGAGAAAAATAGTTTTATTCACCTTCTAATTTCTTCCTGGCTGTAACAGCGGCAGTTCTCTGCTTCCTCTCTTCGTCCAACTCTGCTTCCATTTCCCTCAACTGCTTAACTATACCCCTTCTCTTTTCCTCTGCTTGTTCTTCTTTAGCTTGTACATCCCTTTCGAATTGTGCCCTCAGTGCCTGAAAGACAAGAAAATGAAGCGCTACTGGAACCCCTACAGATTGCGGTTAACTCACCTGCATGTTAACTTCAAGTCGAAGCTTAGCGTCTTCAGTTAATTGAAGTTCATCTTCTAATTCTTCATTTTGTGCTCTCAATTCCACCAGCTGACTCTCAAGCGACCTCTTGGCCTTTTCGAGTTCGTGAACATTCTTATCGGCAGCACCTTGATTGTTCACCAGTTCGTCTAATTCCGCTTGAAGTTGTCTCTTCACTCTCTCCAATTCTTCGATCTATAACGAGGAATTGCGTAAAACTAGAAGAATAACGCTGAGAGTAACTAGCTCACCTTCTCACTTGATTCGTCGAGTTCTCTGCTTAAGGACAATACCCTTGTCTCTTTCTCCCTAGCCTCTCTTTCTGCTATATCCCTCTGCTCGGCCAACTGTTCGCTGACTTGCTTCTCCTCGGCAAGAATCTTGTCGAAGTTCTTCTGCTTCTTCTCCAATTCAATCACCTTTTGTCGCTGTACCTCCAATTCGATGTTGGCATCTTCGAGCTCTGCAGCTATTTTCTTTTTGCTCCTCTCCAATTTATCGTTGGTGGCCAGAAGTTCATCGACTTGTCTCTGAAGAGCGTCCAGATCTTTCGCGAGCTTCTTCTTACTTTCTTCTAAAATGGCAGCCTGTTCGGCTTCATCTTCGGCTTTCTTTTTGGCTTCTTGAAGTTGTACGTTAAGATTAGCCAGCTGGGGTAGAGAAAACAATATAAAATCAAGAGAAAGTAAGTTTAAACATATCTTACCTGTTTTTCAAGGTTCTTCTTCAGTTCTTCCTCCTCTTCAAGGTGCTCTTGCAAGGTTTCTTTTTCTGACTCGATTTGTCTCAGTTTGGAACTGAGAGCGAGCTTCTGCTTGGTTTCTTCTTCTAAAGCTGTCTGAACTTCAGACAATTGTGCATCTGCGGTGCTCTGGTTCTTTTGTGCAGCAGATGCTTTCAGTTCGGCTTGTTCCAATTGTTGAGCTATGCTGTCTACTTCTTGCTGGAGCTTGACGGTCTTCTCTTGGAGCTCGGTCTTCACCCTTTCCACTTCAGCCAACTTGGCTTGAACTTCTGTCAACTGACTCTCTGCTTGTTTCCTGCGACGTTCAGTTTCCTGTCTGTTGGTGCTGACATTTCTCAATTCAGTGGCTAAATCGGCGTTTTCTGCTTCTAAAGACTGCTTGGTCTTTTCCAAATTATTCTTGGTTTTCTTCAGACTCTCGAGTTGTTCAGTGATAGAACTTAGTTCTTGAGTGTGTTTATGTCTCATGTCGGCCAAGGCCACTTCGTGAGCTTGCGTTTCCTCTTCGATGGTCTTCTTCAGAGTGGCGAGCTCTTGTTCTCTCTTAGACCTCAATTCTTGTTGTGCAGCAGTCGAATCCATTGAATCTAATAGTTCATTCTTCAGAGCCTCGAGTTCTTCGTTCAGATCTCTCTTCAGTTTTTCGGCCTTACTTCTAGCCGCTTTCTCTACCTCCAAGTCTTCTTGGAGTTCAGCGAGTTGACTCTCCAGTTCTCTGAGCGCCTTCTGAGCCTGAGCTTTTAGAGCACCTTCTTCGTCCACTCTCACCATGGCCTGGGCCAGTTCTTCTTCCCTCTTACCCAGTTGAAGTTGTAATTCCTCCATTTGGGTTCTTCTCTCTGACAACTGTTCCTTCAAATCGTTCACTTCGGTTTCTACCTTTCTCTTGGTCCTGTCTGCTTCTTGTCTTTGTTGGTGATCTTTCAGCAGTCTTTCTTCTAGTTCCGCGATTGTTGCTTCATGTTTGGCCTTCAGTTTCGAGAGATGTTTCGCTTTCTCCTCTTCTTCAGCGAGTGTTTGACTCAAGTCGTTGGAACGTTCTTCCAGGATTTTCTTTTCTTTGAGTAACTTCTGATTGGTGTCGTCGCTGAGAGCCAAGTCTTCCTCGAGTTTCTTGATTTTGGCATCGCATTGAACCTTCTCCAATTGGAGTTTTTGCCTGGCTGCTTCTTCTTCCTCCAATTGTTCTTCCAAGTCTTGGATTGTACCCAACAACCTCTTTTTGTCGGCGTTTAGAGTGTTTGCCCTTTCTTCTTCTTCCTCTACCCTGGATTCTAGATCGTGAAGAATTTCTTCTAATTCTTGCTTTCTAGCAGTCATCCTTGCTCTCATTTCTTCCGCTTCAGCGCATAGTTCTACTTCAGCTTGTAACTGTTCTTGGAGTACAGTTTTTTCTTCCAGTGCTTGTTGGTATTTCTTCTCGAATTCTTCAGATGTTCTAACTTGATTTTCGAGTTTATCCTTGACCTGTTTCAGCTCATCCTCCTTTTGCATCAGCTTTTCTTCTTGTTTGGTGACCTCAAGTAACGGTTTCACTTTGGTGTACAACCTCCACCATTGCCAGTTCCTGAGTTTCAGGTAAGCGGAGCAATTTCTTTGGATAATTCTTATGGCGTTGAGCTGTTGAACTCTCTTCTGGTAGTTTCTTCTGGATAAGAAACCTCGACAGAACGCCTGGAAGTTCACTATCAAGTCAGTAATTTTATAGTCCCGCTCTTCTTCTAAATGGGCGAGGACACCAGCTCTGAAAAAGATCTTAGACTGTCCGATTCTGTACAAATTTTGATCGAGGTCCAAGCATTTTATCATGGTTTCGCAAGCCTTCTTGCCATCCATGAATCCTTTGTTGATCACATTTGGCGTAAGGAGTTCGTAACGTTGCCTGAACTCTTGGAAAGGTATACGATTGGGAAAACCTTGCCTGCAGATTCTTATACCCTCAAGTACACCGTTGCACCTAAGTTGGTCTAGCACCAGAGGCGCGTCTATTTTACCAGAGCGTTTCTCGTGGTTTGGTATGATACACCTGACAAAGTTCGGATTGGTGTTCCTCAACGTGATCATCAGATTAGCCAACTGCTCCTTGTACAAATAGGAGACGGTTCGGAACATACCCTTAGCTCTTCCGATGTTCTCAGCGTCCTTCCAAATGTGCACAACGAAAGGATCCTGCGAGGATTGGAATAAAGAGACTACGTTCTCATTTTGAGGATCCATGTTCTTCATCAACCATTGGTTCGCGCAGTAATCCACCTTGCCTGCATAGTGGATGATGGAGAAGTCCGCCACGCCTCTAAAGTCGCTCTTGCGGAACTTAGGGTGACCTGAGTGGGCGTTCACCAATTTGTCGACGAAAGTTTTATCTGTAGCCTTCGGGAAGAGGCACTCCTCATCGAGTAGAGCCATGATTCCCATCGGTTTGTCGATCAAGTCGATTGTTGGCTGGAGATCAAGACCGAAGTCGATGAATTTCCACTCGATACCCTCCCTTTGGTATTCTTCCTGTTCTAGGATGAACATGGTGTGGTTGAAGAGCTGCTGGAGCTTCTCGTTCGTGTAATTGATACACAGCTGTTCGAAAGAGTTCAGTTCGAATATTTCGAAACCTGCGATATCCAGGATCCCTATGAAGCTAGCACCTTGACGTTTGGTCCTCCCTAAAGACCGGTTTATCCTGGTCACCAGCCACCTGAACATCCTTTCGTAGCACGCCTTAGATATGGCTTCCACTGCGAATTCAACCTGTTCCTTCGTCTGACTCTTGGTCACAAAATCTCTTCCGACCTTGATCCTGGGCTTCAAAAACGCCTTGGTCATGTCGGTGACTGGTAAACCAAGCAGGTGGGCTATCTTCTGGGCTACAGTGTTATCGGGTAAAGTGGCCTGGTCGGAATTTCTGTCCTGCTTGAACTGCATGGTGCCGAACAGCATCACGGCCGAGACTATCTTGAATATGGCGCTGAAGTCCTCTTGGGTCATCCCCATTATGTTCATGCTGTTCACGGTTGCTTCGAATTCTGCCGAGTCGTCCACCCCAGGCACGAGATGGTTGTCGTCTCTGATGAAGGGGTACGATTTGGGGTCCTCCAAGATGAACTCCTCTGGAGAAAAAGAAGAGAGTTGAGGGGTGTTCCACAAGGTTCGGTCTTGGTCTCGACGCTTTATTATTGTGGACAGATATTAGTATTAACTTACTCTTTTGGGCTGTGTTTGCACCGGCCAGAAGCTGGTAGAAAATGTGGAATGTCCTTTCATGTTTAGCTTGACGTATGGCACGGGATTTCTCTAATAAGTAAGTCTCTATATTCGCTCCTGCTATGTACCCGGAAGCGTCGAAATTTATCCTAATGAATTTACCCTGGAAAATTCGAAATGAAAAAGGATTCCCTGAAAGTTAACGAAGGTGTTTACTCACAAATCTTGAGGAGTTGTCGTTCTTTATGGTTTTGGCGTTTCCGAAAGCTTCTAGGATGGGATTGGCTTGAAGCAACTGCTGCTCTAAACCACCCTGAACAATCGAACAAACAATGAGTAAAAAAGTACAAACATTTTGAAAAAATGCTACAGACGACCAATGACAATTCTACTCTTTTTCGACTGATCTACCTAAGGACTAAGAGAACAATAACACAAATATCGTCTAGAATATACAGTTGGTGCATGAACCTACCGAAAACTCCCTGGATGGGCTTTTTGTGACCTAGGTAAGGCATGTAAGGAAAAATCATCAATTTAGAACCAAGGTATCGCAATCTTGATAGGGTACACGTCGGCCTTGGGCAAAACCTATCAAGCGACTCGCAAAAAAAATTGCAATTTCGCAAACGAAAGGGTTACTCGATTAACGAATTTACGGAAATTTTGAAATCAGCTGCAACATAAGAAACATGTCCGTGAAAGGAAAAAATTCGGTTCAAATAAGGATTTTCTACTCTACAAAAAAAAATAGTTTCACACTTCGAAATCTACGCCAAATCTACCCGTTTAAAAAAAAATGCAAACGCTCAAGCAGACGAACAGTCAAACGTACCGAGAATTCTCTGGATGGGCTTATCTGGAAGCAAGGATTACATGTGAAAAAATTTGCAAAACAATTTTGTTTCGAAATCATAAAAACTAATATCGAGGTAAAAATCAATTAGGGTTTATTCCCTTGGGACTAAACCACGCATTAAAACTTTTTCTATTTCATGATAAACACATTTTAAGAGAAAAACTCTTCGATTTTGAGATGTTGTCTTCTTTAATGTTTTTCGGTAGTACTGTAGTACAGCCATACTTATGATGGAGAAAAACATAATAAAAGTAATCTTCTAAGTTTTGAGAAAATTTAATTTGAAGTCCATTCTCTGAAATATTAAATTTGTGGTGGTATTGTTCGATTCCATATAAATTTATATTGCTCTAACTTCGTGATTAACAGTGATATCGTAACTTTTAAATGAGGAATTGATTAGCATCACAAAGAGGTACGGCCCTGGACTAGGAATCTAACACAACGATCTTCAACAGCAAATAACGGATGGAACAGTATTGTCGAAACACCACATGTAGAACACAGGCTGCTGACAAATTACAGTACAGATTCTAATCAATTGAGTTTATTAATTTATATTTCGAATTGCTTAGCTAAGAGAAACGGAGTTGTATAAACGGATGAATTATATTATCGACCAGTAATGCTGCAGCCTTCGAATTGAGATCGTTATCTTAACTTAATTACCTGCGATGAAAGTCTTATTAGATTTATTGACGATTTCGATACTTTTATCTGCGGGTACTCAAGGCATACTATAAGATTGTCATCAATGGAAACGATATTAATCAGAATATTTCGGACAAAACTTAAATCTTACATCGTTTCTCAATGATGATCATTATTTCCTCTAGAAATAATCGACCAAAAAAGCTTTGCTTTCTGTGTTTGTATTCAGCTATAAGAAGAAAATTGTAGATTTAGCGTTTGCTTTTGGGAAATTGAAAGAGTGCATAAAGTAACTTCGATATAGCGTTAACTTCAATCAATGATAACAAAAAATTATATGCAAGAAATCGACACCATTCAGACGCATCTGCTAAAAAAAAAACTCAAAAAGGGACTAAAAGCTTCTAAAAAATAATAAAAATTAAGAACGGCATCTAGATATCGCTCATTAAAATAACAAGATGAGAAAATGTGCCTGATTTCTTGCATACAAGCGTCATTAATAAAAAAAACTGATAAAAATGTTAAACCAATAAATATTTACTTACGATAATATCTTTCTGCATTGATAAAGCCACCATAGAAGACATGCAAAGAAACAATTCAAGAATTAGGAAAACGTGTATTTTGAAAGAAACCTTGTGCGAATTAATTCTTCTAACAGCCCCTCTAAACAGATATACAAGGAGAGCAGTATAGAAAAATTCGCGAATTTTACACAAAAATTTCGAGGCCAAGAATTTCGGTTTATGTTGAATCGCAAGTGTTTGTACTCACCGCACCACCCCCTTTAGGGGATTTTGAGGCAGCCACGTACGCGAGGTACTGTATCACCTTTTTCGTGTTTTCGGTTTTTCCAGCACCAGATTCTCCTGTACACAAAATCGACTGATCTTCCCGTTCTGAAAAAGAAAATTGCCCAATATAGATAGAAGACAAATTGAAGTAATCAAATGAACTAATCACTAAAGTTTGTATTTTTTTCTCCAAGAAAATTATCCAAAATCACAGAAATTTTCATATAGTTTTATGACTCCTGTCTTAGGGTTGAAGGGTTGATAATACAGGGAATGACATATTTGTTGTCATTTAGAATTTGATCATAATTACTAACTCTATGATGACTATGAACAAAGACATTTTCAGTCCTAAATTAATGTCAGTGATACTTTTTGTAGATTTTCAGTTTTCACCGCTCTGTGAAGGGTGGGAATTGTTGAAAGGAGGTTTATTTCATGAAAGATGGGAGCAAAAGTGGAGGCGGCGCATGGAACCCACCTTGGAGCATAGATCTGTAAGCTGTGTCTGTTATGGCAAAGACGTGGGGTGGCACTTCATGACGTTTGATCCCTTTGTACCTCTCCATTATCTTTTCTGTGTAGATTGGTAATTTTTTGTATGGGTTGACGACCACACAGAAGAGGCCGGAGTATGTCTGAAACAAAGGAATAACCATCAAGATCGAACAAGATAATTTCATTTTGTAATGACATTCTTGCTCATACCCATTGAATGTCATGATATTTCTCTATGCCATTTGTCATTAACCTAGAATTGTTGGCGTAATGAAATAAGTCGTGTAAAATCAAAATTGATTGATTATCAGACACTTTTTTCTAAAGGAAATAATAAGGAAGTTATGGGGTGAGTCATTTATAGTGAATAATCCTGTATGAACGTATATCCATGACAGATGGTTTCGAAATTATGATCATAGAATTTTATCATTCGAGTTTTTAAATTAGCATTCTTCAACATATTTCCATTTGCTCGCATTCTTTCCTTCAACAACCAGCCTGGATCTCGAACGCGTTAAATTAGCTCTTTGTTTGCAAAATGACTCAACCTATGGTTCATAAATTTCTCAATTATAAAAAGTATTGTTTGCATCGTGGATTAAAACCGTCGAAAATCGCTTATCGAAGCGACTTCGAGGTATGGTGTCACTTGTTTATTTATTTGTAAATAAAAAGATAAAACAAAACGAAAAAGCGCTGACGACAATTTGGAAATCTTGATAAAATGCAGAGTTCGCGAAACGCCTTGCAACGATATTCTTTCGATGAGGTCGCCGCTGTTTGATTTAGAAAAGAGTAAGTTCTATGACGCTTCGATTCTATGGGATCGAAGGTGAACGTTACCAGCTGAAATTTTGCGAATGATGATAAAATTTACGACTCTGTTTTCGTTTCAGGAATTGCTCTTTGGTTTAAAATTTTTCTCGATCGTTTGGTTAGCCATAAATATGATAGTAGATCAGAAAAACGCGTCGAAAGACATTATTACTTATCGGCTTATGGCATTTGAAATGCATTTCAAACCCAAATTAAACTTCTTCTAGAATCGAATTAATCCCAATGAATTCATTGCGAACGATCCCAATGCAGTTTTTCACAGCAATCTTGGCGTCAATAACGCAATATATTTCACAATTAAATCCCGTCTCCCGAAGTATTTCTAATAAATGGATTGATAAATGGACGCTGAGGAATTTTGTTGACACAACGTTGATAGTTTAATCGTTATGAAAATTTTTTTGTGAACCGCTCCTTTATCTACAGTTGTAGGAAAATGCGAGACGATATCGGTAATTTCGAAGATCATTTAACTATTAGAATTCGAAATGAATCACATTCCAAATGGGTACTAAAGAAGTTTAGTAGTATCAGGCTTGGACAAAGATATAAGTGTCGTTAAAAACAGGAACAAAGAAATTTGTTGCCGTGGGCGTTATGAAGCGATGTACAGGGTTATTCACAATAAATGAACAAAGCCACATCTTCGTAAATAGAGAGTTATGGGGACCTATTCTCGAAATCATTCGCAACTCCACGCATACGCATTTTCACGAATGGCGATTTGCGTTTCAAAAAAGGCATTCTTGACAACTTCGGAAGGTTTATGGCATAGATTTACGTATCGGCACTACTGTAAGCTCAAATTTCGAGCTATGCGGACAATATAGGTAAATATCGGTGAAATCCAACACCTTACTTTCGAATTCAATGTCAATGTTATCATTTGAACTGTCAAATATTTGCGAGTTCTCAAAACTACTCGCAGTGAAATACGAACGGTCCTAAGCACAGAACATAAAAATGTACGTCGTATGTCATGCGGACGTTCAAAAATACAGATTCGTCTGTCATTCTCAAAGGTAATAGATGCGAACGATCGCAAAAATTGCGAATGGTCAAGAATAGGTCCCCTGGAAACGCAAATAGAGGACAGTCGTATTTGAATGAAAGATCCCTTATTTTGACAGTTCTCGCAATCTTCTAGGTTAAACAGTTTCTCACAACTGTCAAAATAAAGAAAATGTCATAATAAAGTTGTCAAGAAATAAATCGTTTCGATAGGTCAGATATCCAACTAACGTTACGGGATGTTTTATTATAGGATCCTTCAATAAAGTGAGGCCTTTATTTGTGTTTCGATAACTCTTATATCTTTATGAAATAGTTTTTGTAATGCAAGTGCAGAAGGCATTGCTATTCTTTCACGAGTTCAAAATTCAAATATCCTTGTATTATTCGTAATTTAACTATAGAATAAAAATGGATATCATTTCGATAAATTATTTCTTTTTTTTACTTTTCATAACTTACATATATATCCATAGCCATTACATTTGATAATGGTGTCTCGTATTTCAAGAATGGCTAGTTTGACCCTTCATATTCTATTTGGGAGCTAAGAAGGCCTTTTCTGACAAAAGTTGTGCATTAGATGCATTAGAAGACAGAGCTCTCAACTAGGCTTCATATATTTCAAGTTAGTTCAAGATCTGTATGAATCTCTCAATTTTTTTGAAAAATGTGTTTAGTGAGCAGTGAAAGGATTATTTCGACAGTATGGCAACGTTGTTTTCCTAATGATCTCTGACGTCATGCTGTACATAAAATAAACGGTGATTTTGGAGGTATTCACGTAAATAACTGCATTTTTGGCAACTTTCGCAAATCGGATTACGTCGGATTGCACATGTTCTGGTGAACGGTGGCTGTGCAGACATTTCTGCCTTATATGGCGGTCCGGTCAACGGGCCAGGGTTCCGGGAAGGTTGTCGAATCGCTTTTTATCGGTCTCAGGCGGTCAGAAGGAGGAATTCTCGGTTGAAGCTGTCTCCTGTCCACAAATCATAGAATATCTGCGATCCGACTCGAAGGACCAAGAAAAACTTTCGCAGATTTCTCGACGAATCCGTCTTCTGGCGGGATTAGAAACCAAAAAGGCCATTGTCGTGTTGTAGGTGAAGGAACGTCGACCATCTTGGCAGTCCCCAGGTGACCTTGCCAGTGCGGCGACCTCCACGAAGATTGGTGACTACTTAACACAACGGTGATGGTTGTTTACTTGGTCATGATCGTGGGCTGCCCGATGCAGAAGAAAGCGCTTAAACTCGGGAGAATCTTCAAGCTTCACACGAATTTGCCTCTGTTTGTTTTTCGGAACTTTTTAGTGCGACTATTCGAATATGTCATTCATTTTCTTCTTCTGCTCTTGACTCTTGTGGACTTTCAAAACGTGGAGCTGAGAAAATATTACAGATTTTCTCCTGAACATGTACTAAGGTTTCTCTTTTATGAGTCTCATCAAACATGTTATCGGCTTTCAATTGACGTAAATATTTGACTTAAACTAGAATCTTTCATACACCAAGCTGCTAGTAGTCAGAGAAGTTGGTAATCCTTATCATCTTATGCTGTTTCTTTACAATCATTCTACTAAAGATTGTTCCTACCAAACCTCTTCCAGAGTGGTTAGATTATAATGAAAAAAAAAAGAAACATATAGGAATATAGTCCTCGATTCTAGACCCTTCAGCCTGATAGATAATGAAAATCATATAACTCAGACGTTTGTAATATTTCTATCCCACGATGAATACGTAAGTTACGCCACTGCAAACCGGATACAATTGGCAGCCATATTGGTAGACCTCTACTTGTCAGCTGATTAACGCCATCGCTTCGACATCGTCCCATTAGAAAATCGCGTCCAAAAATGGCAAAACCGCGGGGAACGCACCTAAAACGGAACAGCGTTAGATCGGGCCGCGCTAAGCCAATTTATTCCTTAAAAGGCGACGAAATTACGCCGCTGAAAACAAAAAGGACAGCTCCGCGATTGCGGGAGATGCTCGCACCCGTTTCATGCCCAATTTCGTAGGCCTTCAGGCAATAAATTGCGTAAAACTCGAGTGAACGGACAATATGGCGTTTTGGCCATATTGGATTTGGTTGATTTTCGCCGACGTCTTTGGGGCTAATTTGCACGAAGACGTTACGTCCAAAAATAACGGTCTTTCTGCCACTGTTACTCCCACGTGGTGTCCCGTGGCGAGATTACATTAGAGCTAATTGACGGTTGCTGATATGACAGCTGCGGACTGACCGAAACGCATCGCTCTATGCTCTTCTCCCGGGCAGTGATGCCGCACGTACGTATTTTTCGAACTTTCTACCGACCAGAGGAAAATCAACCGTATTCTCCGCAAATGCACCAAATTACATAACAGCAATGAATTTTAAACGAATATGGCGTTGTTTACGTATGCAACAATGCAGTAGACGGCCTCAAGCGTTTGCAACGAGAAAGGCGCGGATTTTTAAACGAGCATTCGACAACGCATGTTGACCCGAATCTGGAATAAAATTGCAGACCATATGCGACGCCATAATCCAATTTTCATAGGCGCAGAGATCAAACGTCATTCTCCAATCTGACAGTCGATGTCAATTGCAGGTTAACTTCAGATTGACAGTTTGCGACTGATCATAGAGCGTCCGGTGTGACAACCTCAATTTTGATCGCGATCACAGACTAACACAGAAAAATGAAATTGTCCGAAAACCAAGACCAAAGTTTAGCTAAAAGCGATGCGATTTCTGCCGTTATGAATAAAGGATAGTCTCCGAACACCGCAGAAGTAAACGCTAAACATCGGCATATCGTACTACGACTGTCATATCTACATGACGAAGTCGAACCACAAAAACCATCGATCAACTTCGATGAATATGACGAATAGAAGGAAATATAGCTTCAGGTGTTCCGTCGTTAGGATCTCTCCCCTTCGCGGAGTCATCGAGCTATTTTCGGCGCGAACTTGAACTCTTCGGTGTATTAAATCGCCCAATTACCGAGTCGCTCTTTCAGATTTACGAACCAGGGCGACACAAAGGGGATCTTTGTCCCGAAACGTCGCATTTATGAGGGATTAATAGGTGATTGTTATCAGTTGATTAATTCGGCACATCGAAAGGCAGATAAGGAGAGGATAAGTGTCATCGATCGATGTCAGAGTTTGTTTGCTCTGTGGAAATTGTGTAGGATTGGTCACAATGAAGCTTAGGACGGATTATCAACACAGATGACAGATGACATATGAAATCCTACTAGAAACGATGGATTGGTTGGAAGAAGATGAAAAAGTGATAACTTAACTCTCCACGAAAACCAATTCAAAAGAAAAATGTACCGATTTGGCCCGCTCATAGCGGATTTTCAACCTGCACCATCGAACTGTTTTCGTCGACTTCAATTAACCAATTGAAATGCCCAGTATGTTGAGTACATGCGGGCAACATTATTGTAACATGATTGGAACGAGTTCGTGTTATATATATCCAATTAGGCACTGGTTGCTTCGTGACAGAACAAATTGAAATCAGGCAAGAAAGAAATGGTAATTCGGAGAATAATCAAAAACAAATGAAAAAAGGAAATAACATGAAATGAACACACAAATTGGATGAATTCATACAAGATGAATGAGTACGTACCATGCTGAAATAAAAAACTGTGACTTCGAAGAATCAATGAATAATATTTTTGAGGCAAAAATGACGCGATTAAATAAGTAGATGATGAAGGGATAAAAGAAGAGATTAAATGAATTAGAGAATAAAAAATTATCTCAGTTCATGTCCATTCCGGCGAAATGAGCGCAGAAAAGCTGAATATTTTTCCGAGCAATTAAATTGGCTTTTTTCTACCGTCGTCCCACTCGACCACGTAATATGCATCAATCTCAGATTTGCTTGGATAAGTAACGTTTTAAAGCTCGTAAATCTCGGCATTCGCTACCATAAACATCGTCCACCTCCATATTACGCCTGGTAACAACGCTCTTATCTAGTCCACAATAATTACCTACATTTTGATAAGGAAACTTGTTGGCCATGTTCCAGCCGGTGTTTTTTCAACAAATTTACGAAATTATGAGTATCAGAGGCCATACAACCACAATCCAGCTCGAGGGAAACTCGGTAGAAGAAGAAAAATTAGAAAATGATTCTTTAAGCATACGAGCTGTAAAGGGTGTGGCGAGAACAGCCTTGTAGGGGGCACAATAGACTTTAAGGTCTTTTAACTCATATAACTTTGTTTATTTGCAACAAATTTGGTTTGAACCCAAAAATATCAATATCCTGATATAAAAAATGCTTCTCCAGGCGGTCAAATCTCCATCCAGCCGAGTGAAGTCGTACAAACAGTGTCGGTACGTTGCCCGAATACATATTTGCCGATCTGAGTCATCGGCACGGCGGAAAAAGATCCTTGAAATACCTAATTCAGGGTTTATTTAAAGTGATCTTTCTTCGAAACGTGTAGATAAACGCTTTCCGTATCTGGTGTGCGGCCAGGATGTGGATTTATGCAACCGACGGGCTTGCGATATGGTTGAGACATCGAGGGACCAGTTATGAAAGACTGGAACAAGCCAGGATGAGAGAAAACGACAATTTTGGAGGATTTAAGGTAAGGCATCATCCTGGTTGAGCGAATCTTTATAAAAGTCGATCAAGATACTCCCTAGGTCTCAGCAGAAGCTTAAGGTCGCAAGGTTTCATGAGAATTGGTTTCAGGTAAAGACAATCACATAACCTTCAACATCAACAATCGCCTATAACTTAGAAACAAATAGAAAAATCTTGAGCGTATCCTCCTCAGTATCTGCCATGCTGTGATGACAGTTACGACATCTCGAATTCAAATGTCAACCGCCATGTAGGGAAGCGTTGCCAGATGTGCAACCCTGAAAGAGGCGAGAAAAAAAAAGGTTTCAATCGTCCGAAATTGCCAATTAGGAGAGAAGTAGAAAGCGACCATTGGAAATAGTTCCATTTATGGATGATGGATTACGTTGCGCCGAGAAGATGATTGCATACGCACAGCTGTTCTGGGGACCTATTCTCGAAATCATTCGCAATTCCACGCAAACGCATTTTTACGAATGGCGATTTGCGTTTCAAAAACGGCATTCTTGAAAAATTTCGCTCAAATTTCGAGCTATGCGGACAATAAAGGTAAATATCGGTGAAATCCAACACCTTACTTTCAAATTCAATGTCAATGATATCATTCGAACTGTCAAATATTTGCGAGTTCTCAAAACCACTCGCAGTGAAGCACAGAACATAAAAATGTACGTCGTATGTCATGCGGACGGTCAAAAATACAGATTCGTCTGTCATTCTCATGATGAGAGCGATCGCATACATTGCGAATGGTCAAGAATAGATCCCCTGGTTCATTTTTCGGAGGCTTTTCTCCAATTTTGTGGAGAACATTTAGAAAAAAGAATATTATCTCAGTTTGACACAGTGTTGTCCTCCTGTCACAGATTTATTCGTTATCTGTCAAATTCCTACTACAGAAAACAGTTCTGCCAATCAAAATTTTACGATGCAAAAAATTACATCAATTTCAATAAAAATTCAGTGAACTAGAAAAAATAACGTATAAATACTCGTGCAGAGGTCATTCTAACACTCTTTAATTCAAAAACTCGCCACTTCGTGGCTAGTTTTTGATTTTGAACTAGTGGTAGAACATCAATGCCTTCTGCACTTCTTATGTTGCTCCAAATCATTTGTAGTACCCTCAAACTAACAACAAAAAGAAGTGAACATCCTTATTTCCAAGAATAACATCTCTTAATGGTGAAAATTGACTAAATTAACGCAGGAGAATAGTTGAACTGCCGCTAATTGAAAAAATGTACGTATGATATGTATTTTATGAGATGTGTGCTGGCTTGTAGAACAGACCCAACTACCTGTTGAATAATTAATAACGCCTAATTGGCGATTCCAAATAATTAGACGGCACCTAGCGGATAGATATCGAACCTAGAAAACAAGTAATGAAAACAAATTTTACACGTAAATATTGATAGAATCAAGAATATTTTTGCTTCTCTTGATATATTTGTCTTAATTTTTTTTCCGGAATAGCAGAATTGCCGTTGGAAAATAATGGTAAAAGTATTTATATCAGTGACATTCAGTTTAAGTGATATTTGAGAGTTTTTCAAGTTTTAGGTTGAGAGCTATCTTTGGACTATGTGAATAGGAAAAATTATTGAAATGAATGGTAAAGTACTATTACTAAGGGTGTATAACACTAATTGATGTGTTCTTAATTGCTTCTCAAGGAAAGGCAGCAATAGGAACATACATTTCCATCAATTTACAAAGAAAGGTTATATTAGTCGAGGACTGAAAAAAACGTTTTTTGCAGAAATTACGCAAAGGAGGACTATGTTACGTTTAATAAGGTAGTTTGTTTGCTTCATTTTGATTATCTTGCTACAGGTAAATGATTTTTTAAAATATTTTCAATGACTTTTTCATCTTTCCAGGTCAACATTACAGCATATGATATGAAGGTTCCCTAACTGAAGGCATTGTAAAATATATGTTTCTTTATACAATGCTGAAGGCTTATGCTGTTTCTTCCTAAAATTTACCAGAGATTCAACAGAAAAAAAAATTAATAGGCTTACCATGGCTCAGCGCAAATTGAGGATGGAAAGACAAAATTCACTTAGGGAAAACCATTTAATTCCTCAACAAAATGTGAGGCCATTCATTGATTCTCATGATTTCGAAAGTAATGAGAAAATTGAACAACACAAAACAATGGAAATGTCATATTTAATGAAAGATGAACGGTCTGTTGTTGATGCACTGACGAACCTACAATTTGTTGTAAATGAAAATTCAGAGGAATTATTAAAGAATGAGTAGAATCAAGTGAACAGTGGTAATTTAATGTGGAATTTTGCAAAAGCATCAAAATGAGAAGCAGTTGAACTCATTGACAAGAATTCTAAATTTTAAAATGCTTCATGATTTTGTTAGGTTAGTTTAAGAGATATGCCTAAATTGCCCTAAATGAAAGACAACTTACGCTGACTAGTAAGAAATGAGTACTTTTTTTGTTTTATTTGTCAGCATTTTGTTTCTGTTCACTTTGGCTTTGCAATTACATTGTTCCTGAGTTTCTGGTATCGATATTTCTATCTTCTATTATATTTATCGGTAAATGTAAGTAGAATATCAAATTTTCCAATGTAAATGAATATTCTATTCATACTTGATTGTTATCGTAATATTGTGTGATAAAAAAATTGTACAATTTCCCTGTTGCTGAAACGCAAATAAAGACTAGAAAGAATTTCAGAATCTTTTATTCATTTTCAAAAATAAAACATGCAATAAATGATCAAAATAATAAAATAAAGTTTTCTCAATCATATTTTGTGGGAAATTTTCATTGAAAAGAACACCTTCAAAAATGTATAAACAATGAAGTCGCAGGATTCAAAATTGAAAAGACTCATTCCTAGTTGAACCTTTGCGTAGTATAAATAATTCTGCTTCAATTGAATACCACTTGGAAGTAGTGGCATTTATTGACGAATTATGCAGAAGAAGCACACAAATACATTGTAACTCGATAATTTTGGGAGACAGGCATCAACAACGTAGTCTCTTGTATTTCCGAATTGTGGTGAAAAGAAAGAATGGAGTTAATAATTTACCAATCTTTTGTTTTTTTTCCGTTCTACTACCTTCGAATAAACCCGATATTGTGTGATACATATTCATTTGATCGTACTGATTGTTCTTATAAGTAATTTAAAAATCTGTGCATCATTCATGGCAAAAACGAATTGGTTCACCTCAATTCACTTCACTCAATGTCCATAAACACACACACCAACTCAAAAAGTCTTTAAATCACTCCAATAAATAAAAAATCCAGTCATTTCATTCACAAATTAACTAAATTATTCAAATATCCAGTTGTCATTCGAAAATTTTAAAACAAATCGCCTAGCGCCACCCAGGCTGGTGGCGAAATAACGAACCTAGAAAACAAGTAATTGTTTACAACTCGCAGCGCCCTCAACGGTAGTTGGAATCGCCAATAGCGGAACCGATGATTCCACCTGGTTTTCACCAACAAATATATGCGACAAACATTCTTATCGGACAATAATTCACCGAATTAGGTATGAGGAAATAGCTTCGAAAAGTATGCCCCAGAATTTTATCATCCAATAAAACGAGATTGTTGCATGAAAAATGTAAGAACACTTGTTTTCGTAAGAAAAATTCGTTGGGAAACTTTTGACAGTGAGTACAAAACAATTTTTCAACTCTCTGATCGAAACAATCATTTCTGTGCTTTTCGCGAGTGACAGAGATTAATCCGCAGAGATCATAAAAATGTGTTACAATCATAGATATGACGAGTCCCTAAAAATTGACAGAACCGATAAGGTTGGAACCTATTCGTTTTTCGATTTCAACCATCGAGATAAAATAGTGTATTGTACCTCGATGATTTCGACAGACGAATATTATCTACATCTGACGTTGCAATGTCAAAACGAATCAAAACTGCGGATTGATGGAAACCTGAACCACGCCCGTCAAACTAATCAATCAATTCACCCCAATCTGCACCCCTTCCAAAATGACCCAGACGGGCGTAGTCATAGCGGTAGTCACTTTTGGCGAGCAGTTTGTTAACAACCAGATTATGAGGGTAGGTGTGCCGCCCAAAGGGTTGCGAAGAATCCAGACGGCAAGGTCATCGCCCCCGCCAGGGGGTGAATCACCAACTTCGATCGGATTGCAATGCCATAGATACAAGATGGAAAAAAATGTTCTGGGAGAGGAAGTTTATCCCATACCGGGACCACAGAATTGCGGCCACTAGCCGGTTAGTCAGATTCCGAGAAATCGGTTGAAATTTCTACGGCATGACGTTGTTGAGTTGCATGTGAGCCACTACTCGAGTATATAAACAATTCCTTAAGCCGGCGACGCAATCTGACTCACGGGAAAAGATTCCAGATCGAAACTTTCTGATTTGAGAGCGTACATTTCGGTACGTCAGAGTTGACACCTTCAAACTTCATTATCCCAAATTAATTCTGTGGTTTTAATCTCAGATCTTGAATGACATTCAACCCCATTTTTTCAAAACTGTTTGGAAAATTGTTCTATATTAATCACTCTATATTTAGAATTGAACAATATTCCTTTCCCATTTATTAAATCTCGAAACTAGTTCCGCAGAACGTCGATGTTTCGGAACGCATCCCTCACTTCCTTCCGGCGACGCTCGCAGATCATAGACGCCGAGTTATTTTCGTGGACAATTCGCGAACGACGTCCTCGGTTTTCTGTGCTCTCCTGGGCAGAACCGCGACGGACAAGACGGAACCGTCTTGCGGGCGGGGGCGGGGACGTGGCATTGACCCTGAGAAAGCACGACGTTCTCGAGACCGCATTCCTGAGGGCACACGTCAAGTGCTACAGTACCATTAAATTCGTCCTGCAGCGGCCGCAGTCCCCAAAATCAAGAAAAATCGAAATGCACCATGACAGAATATATGTCTATGGCCTTCGGCCCTCATACCCTTAATATTCTCTATGACAACCACAGAAGTATCTCGTCAACATTTTTAGTGACAAACAAATATGTCATTTTCTGTCAACCCTAATAAAATCACAGAATCATATCACGAAATATGTCAAATTCTTTCAATTCCTAATCAATTGTCCTGAAGAACAGAATTACTTGAGGAAATATTGAATGCATGAATAAAGGGTATCTTTTTCCGGAATTGGGAAGCAATTTCTTGCCTTTCCCTCTACATACACATAACGAAAATCAACCAAAGACCTGTACCACGGAAACTATGACCTCATGCGTAATGCTTTACGCATATCGCCTCTCCAAACAAAGAGACCATCTAAAATGTTCGCTGTTATCATAATCCCAAATAACAAAAATGATAAGAAGGCAGAGTGAAGTATTACGAACTGGTTCTTTCCTGGGTGATTCCAATGAAACCCATCTCTTTTTTAAGGTTTTCCCATTTTGAACTGGGAGATAACACCTGTACGAGATAGTCGGAGTAAAACCTGTTTCTCATCATCAAAGAGTATCTGAATCATTAAAATTCAACAGTCTGTAGTAAAACCCATCGAGGAAAACCTCCAAAAACATTTTGATTGAATCTCGAATAAAGTCACACAATTTCTGTGGTCAATGTGACATGTCATCGTTATCAATATCGACTGTACCGAAAACGGGGACAATACACGAGTGTGATGAATATTGTCGCTCCTTAATACAAGAAGAGTCGAAGCTACCATGAGGAATGCAAACATTTCTGTCGTAACGTATGCGTCATCGAAAAAATCCCACTGGCTAACTGCTTGCTCAGCAGAGATCTGAATTTCAGGTGAATTCACTTTGATCGAAATCGATGATCTTTGTACCTTCATAGAATTCGAGCTGTCATGACATTTATAATTACGATACGAGTTTCGGAAGGTTTCTGATAAGATGTTCGTACAAAGAAAAGGAAGATGAACTTTCTGAGAATACCTATCAACAGGTGAAATTAATAGAAACGAATATCAGGCATATACATAGAAAAATTTCCCAACAATCTAATGTATACATTGGGATTTTCTGTGTTAAAGTCTGATCTATTTCGATTTCAATCAGATATTAATGAACGAAAAAAACGTTGTTCCTTCTAAACGATGTTTATTTTTGTTTATCTTGGTACTTCGTGAGCACATGTGGCATTTGAAACATCTAAAGTAGTGAGAAGGGTTATTTCCAGGAGAAATATTTTGGATTTGAGATGCCTAATTCATTTCTTGTTTATTTTCCTACCAATTTCTTTGATGTGGCTATATCTGTGCTTCATTTTCGTGTATTTCAGATGGAAAATACGTCCCGAGTCATAAGAATTTTAGTTTCCTCATACCAATAGATTTTGAAAATAATGTAATGTTGGATTCTTATAAGAATACTCATTTCGAGGGAATCATGTAAACTTTGAGGAGTTATCAGTCTTCAGTAAGTAAGGGTAAGTACCCTAGTTTTTTATGCTCAAAGGCTTGAAAACACTGAGAAAATCTGATATTGAAAAATTGAATTTTCTTTCGTACGCCGATTGGCGGTTGATTTATTTTTGTCTTGGTTGCTTCGGTACTAGAGAAATACTACAAGTTAGAAGGTTTTCACAATCATGTTATTTGCAAAAAGAGGGAAACTTACATAAATCAATCCCGAGTAGTACCTGTCTTTGAGGTTATGAAGCACGCAAGCTTCATTCAGACAAGTCAACTCGGCCATGTCCTCGACTTTGTCGAATTTCGGAGGGTTCATCTTCTGGATATCGTCCTTGGGCACGAATACCCGTTTTCCCGTCTCCTGAAGCTCTACTTCCACCTCGTCTCCTCTTTCTCCCTTGACACTGGCGGCCACAAAGCCCTGCGTGTCGTGGGGCACCCAGACCAGCCTCTTCTGGGTCCATTCCGCCTGGGAAGCTGGATCGTTGAAATTGTTCCTGTCCACAAAAAGATATTTGAGCTCGGGATCGTAGCGATCCCTATCCACGTCGGCCATGAAAAGAACGCGAAGTTTACTTCGATCACAAACAAAAAAGCCGCACTATTCTATGATACTTTCGGATCACAAAAAATATTCGTTTCGCACATAGGAATATCTTTCCGCTCACGAATTAACCTGCACGATTATGTTATCGGCGAAATGAACCTAATATCTGCGTTCCGATTGTTTTATGTTTGAGTATATAGTCACAAAGTGTCCTGCAAATGAACGTAAAATGAATAAAATGACAAGTAGCCACCGAGTGAAATGGAATCTACAACACACAACAGCCGGTCGACCACGCCCGAAGCGAACCGACGAGAGCCCTCGTAAAGACCCGATTGTTCGATCTTCGTTCAACCGCCACAAAACTTCACGCGTTGCCAAGTTTCCGCCGAGTAACGTCTTCCAATATTTGTATTATGGAATTAATAACAAATTTTCTCGAAATGTGTTATATCTGTGAATGAATCACTATTTGCCCACTCAGAGATTCGTATTCAAATATTTGCGTCTATCAATTTGAACTTCGGTTTTTGAGAAACCTGAGATAAGATTACGGATACTCGAAGATTATCCAGAAGTATTCAAACTGCAGATTTCTAGCTCGAAATATGAACAAATCCCTCCTAACATTTTTCAGCTTTTTAGCTTTAATTGTGATAAATTCATATTACATTTTCTGAACCATAGAATAAGATGGTAGCTACTCCTCTTCTGGTAATGTAACTGACGGTATTCAAGGAATAAATATCACTCAAGATGCAACAAACAGTAGGTTGTTCCCCATTTTAGCAGCACAAAAAATTTAACCTCGATTCTCCCGACAAACGGGAGATCCGACAACGCCGCGTTCGATTCAAACGGTGAGACTAGGTGACCTACGCTCATCCAGACGTCCTACGGCCCTCGACCTCCCGTGAAACGGCAACCTGTTGCGAAAATCCCTCAATTTTCGAAGCTCCCCTCGATTCCCAACGTTTCCGAGCCAAAGAACCTCATTTCGATTCGATTCGCGCTGCTCGCGAATTCAAAATTCGGCAGGGCCTGAAAAAACGTTCGCTATTTCGGTTTCTCAACGGCGATGACGAATTTTTCGCGGGATGATGTCATCGGACATCCTGCTTCGCGAGGAACCTGCGGTGTGGTTGAGCTGATTCTATGTTCTGATTGCGGGAATGCAACCCCTTGAAACTATAGAAATATATCGAGATGTAGAACGATGACTTTGTCCGATTCTATGATACGATTTCGGAAATGAGCTGAATTCAAGTTTGAAGCATTTCAAGATCCGAAAATAATAGGGTTCAAAATTACTTCTATCTGCAAAAAGACACTTTCGACCAAGAATAAACCATTTCAACCAAAAAATTCAAACACAGTTTTGCCTGTCTTTATATTCGTCTGATGTCTTGGTAATAATAACAATTAAAAGCAATTGCCTACCATTAGGTTATTCTGAACCAACCAAGCATAACTTGGGATTATGGCGTTGATTTTGATCGGAAGCAGATAAATATATGAATTATATGATTAATTGGAGAATGACGTTTCCAGATATACGAAAAATATGGGTATCAATAGATTTCCACATTGCCTCTTAATTGGCACAGCTGTATCTCCAATTCGAAAATTAAATCATGAATACAAGGTCTTTACTTATTCGAACAAAATGATTTTCGAAAACTGAACAGATTTGCTAGAAAAGACATTTCGTTTGAAATTTTGACATATTCCATATAATTCTATGATTTCAAGTGATCTATTGAAGTTCCACTTCGGGTACGAACTGGTTGACTCGAACTTTTCAATTTCGAGTATTGACGCCCTAAAATATGAAAACTTTTCCTAGGAAAAGGTCCGTTAGGGCCGTTTTCAACGAAACAGCTGACAAAATTCGCCGTAATCGGCCGTGACTCAGTGCACATGAACGGCGTAAACGAATTATAAATTAAGCGCGGCATTCACTCTCTCCGACTTGGCCATATATGGCAGAAAACTGCGAGCTTGAACCGCTTCTTTATTGCCATTTACAAAATCGCCGCAACATATGGCGCGTGTTTACAAAACGATCGTATCGATTATTCATTGTCCTAGTCCCAGTTTTTCGACGGGGCAGGCAGTAGTGGAAGGCTCCATAATTCACAGACGCAATCGTGCAAGACAAATTTGGGAGGCACACATGATGGCGCCGCGGTCGATAAAAAAGACGAGAAACACGTCGCTTATTATAATTGGCGATTGCAGATAAAAATCGGGGTCAATTCTGCATGGTGTTAAGACAGATAGCATCGCTAGAAGGGCGAGATTGCAGGTTGAACCACAGAGTTATATGCAATATTATCTCATTTCTCAACAAGACAAAGAAGTTATTTCATTTCTGTATCGTTGTCGTACTACAGAATTTCGTTTGATCGAATCAGTGGTTTTTGATCTTTTGAGCAGAAAAAAAAAATTAGAAAGCTGAATATTCCAAACCCTTAGTCGAAATATTCATATTTATTAATTTATCAGGTCTTAAACTGCAGCCTCTGTTTTTGCTCCTACAAAAAGCCTGTCAACTGCTGAAGGTTAATTTTACTATGGTTATATCTTATAACATTCAGAAATGCGAGAGATTGTGTAAAAGGAGCTTGTATCACTTCAGAAACGTTCTTTCGAATACGAATTTTCTGATTTGACAAGCGCGCCATCTAATTTAAGTTACTTGTACTATGTAAATCACCTTTGACGAAGCATAAAATAGGATTTTTATGACTACTGACCAAATTGTTGTTGACAAAAAGTGTTTATTTCTTTTAGTGGAGCATATAATTGGGATCATTAAGTGAGTCCTTAGCCATTAAATACTATTTCTTCCACATTTATGTTTGACAGTGAGCAGTGCCATCTAGCTAAAGAACTCTAACCTGTTGCATACATTTCGCAGTTTTATGTTATTTTGTTTTCATCAAAGATTATAGGGATATAGTTTAATTTTTGGTTTTCATTCTTCAATTCAACGCTTTATAAATAAAACGAATAGGGTTGTTTACTCACTTACTCATCTGGCTCAACCAGCATTGGCAAAGGAAATTTGCATTTCTTATTCAACTTCTTTGGGGATTTTTTTAATTTGCCTACATGTTTCTTGGGTTTAGAGGTACTTTCCTCCTGATGTTTCTTTTCCAATATTTCCTTCAATTTCGATACACTGACATTTGTTGGTAGATCCATCACAATTTGATAAGACTGACCGTTTGTCAAAAATTTCCCAGAAAAAATCACAAGTAAATTTCTATGTTGAAAGAATCCTTTCAGATTTTGTGCAATAATTTCATCATGACCTTAGATCAGATATTGTATTATTTTTTAAAATAGTCACAAAACAAAGAAATAGAGAAAAAAAAAGCATGAGTGTTGGAATTTCCTTTTGCAACGAGTATTAGAGGATATTTTCTCTATTTCAGTCAAGTTTTGAGAAATACTCTCGAAATTCAAATGAAAATTCAGATTAGTGACTTTTGTATTGTATCTTGGCAGTTGGTGTGACTCACGAAATTTGACAGATTGCGGAATTTGCAATGATTTGATTGGAAAATTGATTGGATCGGAGGTCAGTACTGACAACCACAAAACGAAAAATATAACTGAAAACAATGCTGTAATGAGTTTCATTACAGCACTACTTTAAGTAGTGTAATGTACTTATTAGGATACTGAAATGAAGAAATGAAATTATGGGATGTCTTTCAAACAATTTCTTTAAGGAAACGAAAAACCCAAATTTTTTAAAATTATATTTAATAAAATAGAACTAAATTACATAACAAAACAAGCTGCAGTACCAAAAGTTAATAAATAAGATTGTTACACAGTTTCAACGACCCCTTTCCCGTTCTGCACCTCGCTCTCTTCGGCAATGAAAGAAGTTTCCTCCGATACTTCGGAAATCGAACTAACCCCACTGTCCTTGTCTCTGAGCCCCCCTATTTGTTCTGCGGCACTCCTATCACTCTCAACTTTCGGAGTCTGAGGTCTCGGCAATATGCTAATTTTTGGCGTCATATCGATCACGGAATTTGGGGCCTTCTTGATTAGCTCCAGCGGTATTTCTTCTGATCTAGGCCTTGGCATCCTCGGAGAGCTGTCCCTCGACCTAGTCTTGCTCGACGATGAGGAATCTCTGGATCTGATTTCTTTCTTGGGACTCTCGTTTCGTAGCCTTGGGGCCCTGGGACTCTCAACAGCGCTCCGGGTTTTCCTAGCTTCTGCCTCGGCTTTGTGGATTATTCCAGGTGAACTTTCGCGTTTCGGGGCTGCGAAGCCTGGACACCTGTTGAAAAGGGGGCGCTCTCGGTGTCTCCCCATTTGTCGATTGGTGTATCCCACTCCGCTTGCGAAAGCAGGGCTCGGGGGCCCGGACTGCCCTGGAATTTCTAGAAGTCTCGCTATGTGCTGCATTTTTTTTTGACGAGCTTTGATTCTACCCTATAAAAGTAGAGTATTCATGAGTGTGAGTAAAATTGGGGATTATATCGTCACCTTTGTCAATCTCTGCTTTGCTGCCATGCACCGAATATTGTCGTCAAAAACAAACTTGGCACTCAACAATGGAATTCTATTCGTAGCCGTTCCAGACAACGGCCTGTGTATCGTGATATGTAAACACCTGGAATCGTCCTTGTCTCCTGACACCTCGATATCTTGAAGGAAACCTACCAGTTTGGCCACGCCCCATCCTAACCTCTTTGTATCTGGCTCCACTAAGATCAGCTGGAGGATGTCGATTACTAAGAATCTTCGCATTTTATTCCCCTCTTTATACACAACTGTGCATCCTATCAGATCAGAGTTATCTGAAAAAAAATTGTGTTAGATATAAAAGTACTTTAAAGACAACGATGCTTTTTATTTGTTAACCAACCATGTTTAGTTCAAGGTGAAGAGTGAACAAATGCAAGAAATAAATGTAAATATGGTTGGTTTTTGGAATGTATAATGTAGTGAACAATCACTAGTTGAAGTTTAACAAGCAAAAATCAACATTCATCAAATAAAGATGAATTAAAATAAGTATCAAGCAAAACACAGGTACGACCTTGAGCTCAAGTTAACCTATAAAAATCAGGGGTTTTTCGAACATGCCACATGTCTAGTGATTGTTCATTTCATGCAACTATGACACACAACGAGATATACTCAGGTCCAAGGCTTGGTCGATTTGAACACAGCTCTGCGGATTCGTTAGCGGCAGTTGGGTTTCGACCTCTCCATTCATCGTTAAAACCACGTCCCTGATCAAGAAAAATGCCCTGATAGCCCTTCTCGCCCTTTCAACCTGAAAAATAATCGAAAGAGTGATATATTGATTCATAACCTAATTCTGCGTAATTTGAATATTTACCTCCCCGCATGGCAGCCTTTTCGTGAAATCTATACCAGTCATTGGAGTACCGGTTGGAGGTAATAATATTGCACTATCCATACATAACCATTCAACATTTAAGGACCCTTTTTGCATATCACAGTATCTATAATTTTAATATTGACATTTTTCTCTTTTCCGAAAGTTTAATTGATTTTACTCACTCATGTTCGAACATATCCAAGAAAATTTCTTCGCTTTTATAAAAGTTCCTCAAAGAGGCTGTACTCTGGCTCTTTGCTGCGTCTATGGTGAGCTTATGCGACTCCAAAAGTATGCTCTTACCATCGCACATTACCAACTGCGACAGAAACTTCAAGGCTAATTCCAGGGTTACCAATCTCACCCTGCAAGTAGGTTGGCAAGCCAGCATAACAACATGAAGGATTTTGTCCACTAGTTGAACATTGTAACTGTATTTGATATCTTTGTTGGATGTTTTGGTTACCAGTGATTTTTTCGGTTTCAATATTTGCTCGACAATGTCTGACGTAATACCTAAAATTAACAAATTTTCACAACAATTCACTTCGGTAATTTGAAAGATCACCTTTATTATTTGCTATCGCGTAGAATAAACACAGTGAGAACAAAGTAGTGTAATCATTCTCGGTACAATCAAGTGATGTAAAAATCGCCTCCAAAAAAGGCTTCTCCACCTCCGGAGAATTTTCAGACGAAGAAGCAAGTCTCTCTTTTTCCTCATCTGTTATATTAATCGGCTCGAGTAAATTTTCATTGGAACCGTCTTGGGATTTCGTAGATTTCTCGCTTTCCGTACTTTCTTCAACCTGTTGCTTGTTTTTCTTCAACTCGTTATTGTAACTTTCCAATAATTTGTCTACGCCTTGTTCGTAGCTAACTTTATCCGTTTTCAAAATGATCCAAGCCAACGTTTGAACAAGAGGGGCGTGAGACAGTATCAAAAATACCTGAGATAACAAGAATAAAGCGACAACGCATGACACTTTACCGCCGTTCAAAGTGTTTTCGTGATGGGGACTCGAAGAATCAGACGACAACGTTTTTTTATACAGTAATCTGTTCATGTTTGCTGTTGCGATGTCGTTTAAAGGTGTCGGTCTTTTTGTGAGCGAAAATATGTACAGGGGAATTAGTAATTTGTGAAGTAGGTGATCTGTTAAAACCTGATTTAAATCTGTAATGTTGAGGCACAAAATATCATTCAAATAATGGAGGTGATCTAAATGTTCGGCCACTAAGTCTGCTAGTCTATTTTGTGATTGATGGCTGAAAAAATTATATATTTTATATGGTTCATCTATACAAGTCATTTCTTCTTACTCAGCATCATTTCTAACACAGTAATCCAATTCTTGAATATGCTTGCCAATGAACCAGACTATATTTGAAAAATATGGGGCTGCAGTCCTATCCCTTATAAAAGCAAGCATACTTGCATCCTCTACCTTGTAAACATTTAATGTAAGTGTTCGTACAGCTATTCTTACCATAGATTCAGGATGATTAAAAAATTTGATGGCTTCAGTGTAAAGGGGAAAATCATTAGTATGCTAAAAAATTAAAAAATCCAGTTTTCCGATTCACTATCACTTGACTCAGAAATACTCACTTCATTATAGAAAAAATGGATGGTGTGAGCATTCAACTTCAGGCTAAGTGTCTTGAGAAAAGATATATAATAAGCCATCACCTCCTCATCAGAAAAATCAAACTTATGGACAATTATAGAATTTACGTGATTGTTTGATAACAAGTAGTCTGAAAGGAGTATCCAGTCATGAAAATAAAAAACACAAATCGATAACTTACACAGTGATGTCTCATTCCTTATATTCTCAAAAAGAATATTCAGGGTTTGCAGTAATTGAACACATACGAAACTAGAACCTCCACTTCTTTGTCTCATTATTCGAAGAAAAAATGACAGCATATTCTTCTCAAGGAAAAAGCTGAAAATTCAGTATAACTAATAAAAGCAACAACATACAATAACTCTCATTTACTCAAACACTGAAGAGTCATTCTGATCTCCCCAGATCAATATTTCAGCGATAGATCTCAAGGTCTCGACCAAGAGTCCCCTGTTATGTTCAGACACTGTTTGGTTCTTGGAAAGTACATTGTACAAGTATTTTAGGTGCTCTAATGAATGGGGATTTTTGGGGCGTCCCCAGCCTCCCCCAAACCAACTTCTGCTACGAAACATGTTGGTCTCACATACTTTACATTCGGAATGGTAACATTAAAAGATTATTTTGTTGTCGAATGTTGTACATTAAGGGTTTAATTAGTTTTAAATGAGTGGCCACATCATCAAGAAACTTTGGTCTACATTATCAATCATGGTTTGTTCTTATTGTTGTTAAAAATGACAAATATTGGAGTATTATTATGTCACTTCAAAAAATTTTGCGATAACCCCACCTCGAAAGTAAGTCGATTTAACTACAATAAATTTTTGGAGTGAGACGTTTGAACTACTGATGATTTTTGTGGCCGTGGTCAATTTTTGCGTGGGTTTCAAAATTATTCATTTTTGCTATTTCATTAGGAAAACTATTTTGAAGAGAATTGGGATACAGTTGTTACTGAATATGATGTGGAAAATGGAATTCCACAAGGAGCTCTTCATAACTATTTTCTGAATCTGCTTGGACGAATGAATTTATTGAATTTTTTAAAGCCAACAAGTAGAAAAAAGATCAATAATGAGTTATTACGATCTAATAATCTTTGTGATTACATAATTACAATTATGAAGCCCCTAATTCAATTGATATATGCAATACTTGTTCAACCGAAATAATTGAATAACGTATAAAATAAATCATAATATTACAAATAGTACTATATTTACAAGCAAGTTATCATCATGAGACTACTTTTTAGCATTAGTGAGTCTCTCAGAGACATCATTCCAATTTATCACATCAAAAATAGATTTAACGTAATCTGCCCTAACATTTCTATATTGCAAATAATAGGCATGTTCCCAAACATCAATGCCCAGCAATGGAATTAATCCCGTGGTAGCTTCAAGTGGATCTTGATTAGCACAGGCAACAGCCTTTATTTTTCCTGAAATACAAGATTTTAAGTAATATCAGCCAAACCTAACAACCATCAAGACGAACCTTCATTTTTATCGTATCCTAGCCAACCCCATCCTGATCCTTGAACTCCCACTGAGACGGCACTGAGCTGTTGTACCATTTTGTCGAAACTTCCAAAACTTGACTCAATTGCAGTATTTAATTCTGCACTTGGTTTTGTTGACTCAGGGGTTAGGTTTTTCCAGAAAATTGAGTGATTTATATGTCCACCTCCATTGAATCTGAGGGCTCCTTGAAGAGCAATAATAGCGCTGAAAAGTAGGCCTTCGCAGATCACAATTTCTTCAGAAAGTGAAAATTACCTTGCATCTCCTTGTTCAACTGCCACCTTGAGTTTTTCTTCGGCAGCATTATAATTGGTTATGTAAGCTTGATGATGTTTTGTATGATGAATTTCCATTATTTCCCCATTAATTATAGGTTCTAAAGCCTTATAATTGTACGGCATTTCAGGTAGGGTAAACTTTGATCTAGCATTTCTATACCAAGAAAAACAAAGGTATTAAAATCTCTCATGTTCAAAGTAATTTTTCAAACATTCCATGGTAAACCCATTCCATTAAACCTACCTAATAGATGATGCAACAACTCGAGTTAAGGGAAACATTTTCGAGACACCCCAAAGACAAAATCGAATATCAGATCAACAAAACGGAGGTTTTTGCCTAAACTGATAATACTTGACACTGTTGCCCTGTTGCCGTTATTAATTCTTTTTAGTTTATTTTCCTGACGAGTATATCGAAGGTTTGAAAGGATTATAAGAGAGATATTTATTATAGTGAAAGTTCACAAAAAAATATATCACTTTTTTTCAATTCAAGAAATCTACCACTTTGAGGAAAATTGTAAATGTTAGATTTTTCCGCTTTTCCTGTTCTCTCACTAGTAGTAAAGGCCATTTGTGTTTTTATGAAGGGCTGATAAGTTTTATAAATTAACTGAACTGAAGTAATAATATACAATTAATTGACCCATTAAGATGTAATTTATTCCTTCAATACTCACTTGGCTAAAGTTATAGCTAAATTCATTAGATTTTCCTCTTCAGAACAAATTGTCAGTAGGAATTTTGTTTTTTGTGTTTGGCAACAGCCTTCTTTCTCTCACTTATAGTTTTGACAAACAAAATTCTTATTAGAAAAACTGATGGAAAAATCCAAAAAACCCAAAGTTTTTTCTCTTTCTACGTGTGGAGAACAATCAAATGGTTTAAAATTCTCGTATGTATAAAGAATATCACCAATTTTATAAGTGAAATATTGTTTTTAGGGACATAAAATCGAAATTTATCTTCGCAATTTCTGAAAAGGGAAATTTTTACCCTTGTCTTATTCTTGGTAAAGCGTCAGTTATAAAAGATGGTTTCAAAGTTTACTTTCTACGACAAGATATTGAAACAGAAATTCCATCAAATGGAATTATTCATGATCCAGAAATTCTAAAGGAAGTAGAAGTTAGTTATGTGGAAAATAGCATGGTGAAAACGGGAATTGTTGTATGTTTAGATAAAGTCAAAGATTCCCACACTCCTACATCGTTTTTGCTGCAAGATCGAGAAAAATGTCTCTGGGTGCCGCTTCCTAGAATATTTTTGACGAAACAACAAGCATCCATTGTATTGTAGTAGCAGTTTATTCTTGGGATATTTGAAGGAATTCCAGATGAATAATACATGTTTTAAAAAATTTTTTGAGACTGAAGTATTTTATTTATTAAAAATTGCTACAATTCGAAAACAAATTTTCCTCACTCAAATGAAGTGTTCTGTGATCCACAGTTTCGAAACCATAGATATAAGATACTATGATGGAATTTGTGTTCTGTGGTAGTTACATAGAAGAAAAGGCAGAAAGTCTCTGTGGATCGTAGATTCATTTCTCTATGGTCTGGATTTCATGGACCATGAACCTTTGAAGATAACTTGAAGAAAATCGATTTCATGAAAAAATTCAAAACAATTTACCTAATAATTTTTGTAGTTGTGATTACATTTTTCGAATGAATGAGAAACAATTACAATTTCAATTCGAACTGAAGTCAAGCAAAGCATTGCACTTGATAGGACGAAATCCAATTAGTGTTCGGTTGGATTATGTTCTGCCAATTACTTAAAAAAAACATATTGTTTGATGTTACGGATATACAAATTCAATGAAACGATTATATTCGACCTTAAACTTTGATAATCTGAAAATCACACTACTTTGCATTTTATCAGCTCACCTCAATTGTATGTTCATTTCATGAGATTGAAAACCAAATAGACATGCAGGAAGCTTTCGTTAAAATAAATAATATTCCTACCAAAGTTATTACTTTTGAAAGATGGATAACTGAAAAATCGGAAAAAAAGGGTGAAAAAATTATACTCGTTATTCCAGGTAATCCTGGTATTACTCCATTTTATAAAGAATTCCTGGAGATTTTACACAAAAGACATGAATGTCCTGTGTGGGTGATTGGCTACAGTGGACATGAAGATTTCAAGCAAAAGGGTATAACGACAGATTTTCCTGACATAGGATTGAGGCAACAAATTGAGCAAAAAGTAAGATTTAACTCTTGAATAATCACCTATATGATTGTTATATGAATAATTCCATTTCAGGTTTCCTTCATTAAAGAATATGTCCCTGAAGATGCAGAGCTCCACATAGTAGGTCACTCAATAGGGAGCTACATGACTTTGGAATTACTGAAGGAACCTACCATCGAAAAAAGAATATTCAAAACGTACCTACTGTTCCCCACTTTCGAGAGGATGATAGAAACCCCCAATGGCAAGTTCATGCATAGATTCGTAAGGCCTATACTTCCAATCGTACTATTTCTTTCTTGGGTATTCTCGATTTTGCCAAGAATCATTTCATTAAACTTATTGAGGGGTTTTATGTACTTGAGGGGCATGCCGTTATGCCACAGAGAAACAATCTACGATCTTATTAATCGTAAGGTGCTCCGACAAGTTTTTCATCTTGCCTTCGAAGAATTGGAGCAAGTGAAAGAAAGGGACGATGAAAATATCAAAAATAACGTTCATAGAATACATATATTATACAGTGAATTGGACGGGTGGGGCCTTAGTGAATTTTATACTAATAGTAAGAGAGATTTTCCCGAGATACCTGCTAAAACCTCTAGATTTACGCATGCTTTTGTATTCAATGAAAATAAGGAAGTTGCACATGTGGTTAGTGAGTGGATTGATAGCAAAAGTCATCAAAATTAAATTTTTAATTTATCTCAATATTTTTTATTACGGTTGAAGGAATCACGAATTGCCTGAGATCAATTTTTTATTGATCACTTGAAATTTTCTACCACATTACAGTTGAAATATTTCCTGGATCTTATCTTTTTTAGTTTATATTTCAAAAGTGGTTGAATAAAATTCATTTAATGATTGTTGTTTCATTCAAACACGTCCCTTTGGATTCAAATCATTCTTAAAACACTTATGAGCTGTATGAATTAATGAAGAACGTTATCAATTTTTATTGATCCCAGATTTAAATTGTCTGCTCAGATAAATAGTTTCTGGTGTCTGGTCAGATCTCCCCTCGTTAATTTTATCAGAATCATGAGTGTCAGAGGCCAAATGCCAAAAATAATTAAACATTGATAGCAGTGCTCCCATGATAAGAAGAATTCTTTTTCATTCATTTTCCAAAACGGGCTCTCAACTGCTTGAGTAAAATAATTTTTTCACCATGGCCAAAATGAGGGAGGGTTTTGTGAACATCAATAATGTGCCGACGTTAGTGACAACTTACGGAAGATGGATAAGTGATCCCCCAGAAAAGGGCGACAGTGAGGAGATTATTTTGTTGCTTCCAGCTAACAATGGAAGTACCGGTTTTTACAGACTATTCATGAGGATATTACATACGAAATATCACTGTCCCGTTTGGGTCGTAGCAAATTCTGGGCACGATATCCAACCCGGCGAAGGGGCCCCCAAGAAAATACTCGGACTGAAGGAACAGACAAATCAAAAAGTAAGAAAGTTCATAACTCAAGTTTCTCCTTGTACTCAATGATTCCCTTGAATATTCCAGATTGCGTTCTTCAAGAAATACGTCCCAGCTGACGCTAAAGTATACTTGGTAGGCCATTCGATAGGCTGCCACATGGCTTTAGAACTCATGAAAGATCCAAGCATCGAAAAGAGAGTATTGAAGGTTTGCCTGATGTTCCCACTGATCGAAAAATTAAACGAAGGGCAAAAAGGAAAAAACATGATGAAGTTTGAAAAATTCGAGCCAATCCTGATATTTTTCGCATGGCTCTTGTACATCCTTCCGGAAATAATATCCGTTAATTTGATGAAGGCAGCAAAGGTGCCTGAAAAGGATATTCCTTTCATATTATCATCGTGTAATCCAGCGGTGTTGAAACAGGTTCTATATGTCGCTTCGCACGAATTGGCAGAAATAAGGAAAAGGGACGATGCTGTTATCAAGAAACATATAGATAAAATAAGGATGATTTATGAAAAAGAAGACGGTTGGTTGCCGACCACTTGCGTAGACGAGATCAAGAGAGACATTCCAAAATTAAAAGTCGAGGTGACGAACTTCAAACATGCTTTTTACTTCGATACCAGTCTAGAATTGGCAGAAAAGGTCAGCAAATGGATCTCCGAAGAAAAACAGAGATATTACTGAACTTCAATATGTTTTTATCCTCTCAAATATCGATAAGAATTATTCATTAAACAAACATCCACATTACACCATTTGATTTCTGTATTCATCCTCTTCCTGAATAAAAAATTCAAATCAATAAAAAACCTCGATTCTGACAAGACAAAATAAAAATTTCAAACACTATCGTAACCTTCAAAAATTCTTTTGTAATTTTTCATGTGAAGCTGAATGATGAAAATAAAAATCAAAACTAACTGATTAACTTTATTCTTCCATCAAAAATATTTACACTTACTTTAATCAATCTAAGTTTCTGGTTTTTCGCTTTGCAATTTTTTCTCGGTTTTTCTCAAATTCTTTTTCCGCCATTTCGTCCACTTCATCTTTGACTTGTTCGACACTGATAACTTCAGGTATATAGAACTGCAACATGTTCTGAACACCGTTTTTGAGGGTAACTATTGAGCTAGGACAACTTGTACATGCCCCTTGCATTTTCAATTTTACCACTCCGTTGTCGTATCCCAGGAAGAGTATATCACCTTGAAATCATTAAATTAGATAGTATAAGTACATGATAGTGTAAATTTTACCTCCATCTTCTTGGACAGTCGGACGAATTCTCGTGTCTAACAATTCCTTAATCATTTGAACAATTTCACTATCGTTCTCATTGATTTCTAGAAAATTTTCTCAGTCACAAACTATTCATTAAAAATGTGACACCACCTTACGGGTATCCGTATTAGGTTCAACATCTTTCAAAACTGGTAGGCCGCTGACGAAAAAATCCATGATCGTTGCGAATATTTCTGGTTTTAAGATTCTCCATTCTACTTCATCATCAACCTTGGTGACTGTAATGAAATCTGGTCCTAAAAACACACTTTTTACTCCGTCTATTCTGAAAAGGTGTTTTTCCAAGAGGTGAACAGTAAGCTGCTTGTCCATTTGGAAAATCAATCGTTTGACCGTTGTCGAGAACCTTGACACCTGGTAGAAACTTCAGACTGTTGGGGTTGGGAGTTTCTTGAGTTTGTATGAACATATTCAGTTTAGGAGAAGTTGAAATTAAGCGATTCAACAATATGGGGAAGACATTCCTAAAAACAAAACAATATAGAAATAGAAAGCCAGACGAAATGTGATCATTTTATTAACCTTCCCAAGGAAGATATTTCTGGATTCAGAATATTTTTCCACATTATTCACTTGTAGTATTTTTTTCTACTTTTCTAGTAACAATTTTCTTTCTCCAGTCACTTTGCAGGTTATGTTCATAGAATAATAAACAAAAACATAACCTACAGACACTTGTCTGTGGACGCATCAGAAAACTCCCCTTTTTTTTCGGACTTAAAATAATTTTCATATTCATATTTCATATTTAAAAAAAAAATTTTTTTCTTTCTATATTAACGAAATTAATATATTATATTAATTCGAGGTCGTAGATCACGAATATGTAATTACAATTTCGATACCTCCAATATTTTGGAAAATATTCAAAAAATTCCGAAATTTTTCGGAAAAATCGGTCAACTTTGAAGAGCAGATATAAGAAAAGTATTGATGCTATGGTTTGGGTCTTTTCACCATGTTATAGTACGTTTCTTTGAGAATAAAATGGTGTATTTATATTTTTTCTATGAAGGATATTTTAGATTTCGTAACTTTTTCCGCAAAGGTCCTTTTTTCGGAAAATTTAAATCGTTATAATTTCTACAAAAATTGTTTTATAAAAAAACTAATTGCATATTCTTAATCTACGCCCTCGAATTAGTTTATAAACTTAATTTGGTCGATCAATTGCAAAAAAAAATTTTGGCCAAAAAATCGCAAATTTTTCCATACATATGTATGGAAAAATTGCCAAAAATTCGAATTTCGAATTTATCGACCAAATTAATTTTATAAACTAATTCGAGGGCGTAGATTAAGAATATGCAATTAGTTTTTTTATAAAACAATTTTTGTAGAAATTATAACGGTTTGAATTTTCCGAAAAAAGGACCTTCGCGGGAAACGTTACGAAATCCAAAATATCCTTCATAGAAAAAAGATAAATACACCATTTTCTTCTCAAAGAAACGTACTATAATATGGTGAAAAGACCAAAATAATAGCATCTATACTTTTCTTATATCTGCTCTTCAAAGTTGACCGATTTTTCCGAAAAATTTTGGAATTTTTGAAATATTTTCCAAAATATTGGAGGTATCGAAATTCTAATTACATATTCTTAATCTTCGACATTGAATCAATCAATCTATGTCTTTCGTCAATATAGAAGGAAAAAAATTTTTTTCGGACTTTGAATACTTTTCATATTCGGTATCCCTTTTTTTTTCTTCTATATTAACGAAATAAATAGATTATATTAATTCTATCTCTGTTCTCCATATTTGAACTATGCAATGTGGATTTCAGCTTTCTATATATTACAAACATCTCCATTTGTATATGTGCCAAATAATTTTGATATCAAGCCTTATGCTGAAACGAATTTAAAAAATTCCCCATTCAGGAAAAAACAATTGTTTCTCCTCCCGGAACATTTAATTATTCCTTCTCACCAAACAAAGAAAAATATCACGGTGAGCTCCAGGGATAAGGATTTAGTTGAAACAAATCATTGGAAATTAATCTTAAGTCGGCGATTCCAGTGGCGTATCTTTTTCCGTTTTGCTGCTATGCTATGGATTTCCTTGAAGTAAATTCCGTGCGCCCATGTATATCGCACCGCAATTTTCATAATGAATTCGCGGTTTTTCTTCATTTCGAATTGTACAGAGGAAAGATGTACACCGTTACCATTTTAATTTTTCTCTTAGTGTTCAGCGATCTTGAAAAAAATTACGCGAGTGATGTATCTGTTGATGAAATATTGGGATCGTTGAAAAAAGTTCTTGATTATTCACTCCAGAATACAGATTTTATTGGTTTATCAGGTATTTTTGGCTTAGTGCGATCAAAAGGTGAAACATAATGACTATTAAAAAAAAAGTAAACTTATATTCAATAAATTGCAGCGTTGATAACAGATATACTGTTACCCAAAAAAGAACAAAATTCGCTATTGTTTCTCATCCAAAAGAAATGCGAAGAAATTCTGAAACTGAGGAAAAACATTTTGAACCAATACAGCGAATCAGGTAAGAAAAAACAAATAAATATGATGATGATTTAAAAATTTCTATTCGCACTTCAGTAGTTAATGTATTAGACCCATTCCTTTGGATGAGAAAAATATCTTTTGGATACCTGGAGGAAAAATGCTATAATCTCGATAAAAACTTAAAAAGGCAGTTGCTCGATGATCTAAACAACGAAGCAGAAACAGCATGTATAACGCCAGAAATGTTTGAATTTTGCCTCGATCATTTATATAAAATAAACCGAGAAAAATTTGATCCAACTTGTAGTTTTTTTTTATTGAGAAATTACAAAGGAATAGGATATGAGACAACCCACAGGTAAATCTTGGAATTAATTCAAACGGCTTTCATCTTTTTTTTATTTCAGGCTTCTTTTCCTGCAAATAGCAAGAGCATGGCAATATTTATCTGAACCCCAAGCAACCCATGTCGAATCCTTGTGTAAATATATTTACCAACAAGCTAAAGCAACGCAAGGAAAATTTTTATTCTTCGATCTTTTTCTAGAACAGGGTGAGTAATTACGACAAATTTAGAAAAATTTATTCTCTTAGTATTTTTATGTGGAGTGGAAGGCTACATAGAATTTCTCAACGGGAAATGGTTGAATGTGATTTTGGAAAATCAGCTGAAAGAAGGTTGTTTTCCCACTTTTTGGCGAAGGAACAAAGTTGAATTCTTCAGTTTACGATAGACAATGCTCTGATCATGCTACAGGTTTAGCAGCATCAGTATTAGCACTACACATCCACTTTAATTCAATAATTTCTTAAACAAACGCATCGCAGATCCAATTTTTAAATGATGAAATTAATTTTGTTAGAGAAATTTATTGATCGAAATATTTGTTACATTCTTGTTGAAACTAAAAATTCTTGTAGATTTTTTCTATGTACTGGACCAGCTCAGCCACATGTACTTGTTCCTAAAAAATAAAGTGAAAGAATATATGTAAGAAATTCGTGAAAAAAAAAATTGAAACCTTCAATGTTGAATCACGACTCCTCAACCAGGCTATTCCATCCTTCAAAGTATTCTCGTTCAGATAAATAGTGAACGGTATTCCCAACTCATCGTACTGTTTATACTGAGCATCCAGCGTTTTCTTCACATTTGATGGGAGAAGTAACGTAGTGATATAATTTTGTCTTAGCAATTTCGTTAGATACAAGGCCAAATCTTGGAGTTCATTCAATGACTCAGCGCTCACTGGAAGTAATAAATTTCGAAATCATTTGTTGTTTCGAAGTTTAAATCCTCAATAGTGAAAAAAATTAGCACCCACTTGAAGATGACATGGAAAATCCAATTTTAAACGGTGCGATTTTTCTGTGGAACCTCAGTAAAGGCCTTTTTTCATTTTGAAACAGTGGTTCTTCGAAAGCGTCACACAAGGAGTTCAGTAATAGGTTGGACATGCAAGACACACATTGTATATAAACAGCTGGTACTTCTTTCTTCCCATCTTTAATCTGGAGAATTCATACACACAGATTTTGACAAAATTTCATTACTTAATACAATGAACTCACCAATAGCTCAGCATTGCCAAAACCTGGATACCTATTCGAATATAAATTAATAGTCTCAAGCATTTGATTTCCCCATGGATATTTTGCGTCGATATTCACAAAACTTTTAGGCGAATCTAAATCAGTATCTCCATTTCGGATGTCACTCAAATGGTATCGTCCAGGAGATGCTGAAATCTATGCAGAGAAACGAATGAAATTAAAATTAACTGATGTAAAAATCTAACCTTCCTCCACCAAATCTTTCTCTGTCGTTGTATTTGATGAAACAAGTGATTTGCCATCGAAGGAGCCATGAAAATAGTGTATATTAACCTGGAATCATTAACGAAGAAATCAGAAAAATTACCGAGTAACATAGTCGAGTCACTTTGTGTTTCTGAAATATTTGCTTTAGAAGGTAATTGTTTTGTGACTGGAATTATTTCAATGACTCCAAATGGCATAACATTATACAATAATTTCCTGGCATGAACAAAAGTATCCTTGAAATTATCTTTACTGTAGAAGACTGGTATTTCCTTACTATTCATGAAATTATCAAACCATTCCCTTTTTAAATTTTCTTCTAGAAGAGCGCCAGGTAATCCCAATTCATATTGTATTTTATTGTTAGGAGAACTATCGACAATTTTGAGAAAACCAGTTTTTGCACAAAAATCCACTATTTTACGAAACATTTTCAATTTCTTTCGGATTTTTCAAACAATTCCTCTGGTTCAATGGGTACATTTCCAGGTGGGACAACAAAATAGTCGTCTTCGATTAATGTAGCATTACGTAGAATCAAGTCTTTAGAATGCTCCTCCTCAACTATATCAGCCCTCAAAGTCAAAGGTCTAAAATTGATGAGGTCTTAGTATTTACGAAGAATTAATCTAATGTATCGATACCTGTCTTCGGCAACAGTGACAAGAGGTTCAACACCTTCAGTATCTACAGAATGAATCACACTCGCGAAATTAACTGCATTTTCTATCAGCTTCAAACTACTTTGATTAGCGCAGTCTACCAACGATAACCTTTCTAAAAGATTCACAGTCTCTTCGTCAATCTTCACAGGATCTTGAAGATTGTTATTCCAAATTTTGTTGGATTCGACACGTTCAATTGGCTTCAAACAATTCCGGGCAGATTTATTAAAAGTCCTATTAAAAGTTATAATGAATTTCGCTTTTGAAATTAAACGGTAGTTTGCTGTTGCTATCATTTTTTTCGCATAACCTCAAAAGTAGAACAGAGACATAGGACCAGGGGCGATATTTCGCCGCTAGAGGGAGTTTAGATTTTTGGATTGAGCCAATTGAGAATTAGAAGAAGAAGAAGAACAACCTGATTAACCTCGAATTTTGAATTCCCAATTCCCATACGGCTCACTCGGAAATCGGAAAATTCAATTTATTAGAAAATTTACGCAAAATGAAATACATATTGGTGACAGGCGGTGTAATAAGTGGTGTTGGAAAAGGTATCATATCAAGTTCCTTTGGAACAATATTGAAGAGTTCTGGACTTGAAGTTACATCTATAAAAATTGATCCCTACTTAAACATTGATGCAGGTACGTTTTCACCTTATGAACATGGTGAAGTTTATGTATTAGACGATGGAGGAGAAGTTGATCTGGATCTTGGAAACTACGAAAGATTTCTGGACGTAACACTTCATAGAGATAATAATATAACTACCGGGAAAGTATACAAAAATGTCATTGATGCAGAAAGGAAAGGTGATTACTTAGGAAAAACGGTTCAAGTTGTTCCTCATATAACTGATGCTATACAAAAATGGGTTGAAACAGTAGCCCAAACACCTGTTTCATCCAACAGTAAAACTCCAGATGTTTGCATCATTGAGCTCGGTGGAACAATTGGAGATATAGAGAGTATGGCTTTCGTTGAAGCCTTCAGACAGTTTCAGTTCAGGGTCAAAATTGATAATATATGTGTGGCACATGTAAGTTTAGTTCCTCAACCTCGCAGTACAGGTGAACACAAAACAAAACCTACTCAAGCCTCCGTTAAAGAACTCAGAGGTTTGGGATTATCGCCTGACATCATAATATGTAGATCAGAGAAACCTTTCGGAGATAGTGTGAAGGAAAAAATATCGAATTTCTGTCATGTGAACCCAAAACAAATCTTGAGCATCCCTGATTTATCCTCGGTCTATGAAGTGCCGGTTTTAATGGAAAATTACGGAATGACGGAATACTTGAATGAAAGATTAAATCTTGGGATCCCTCCACACATGATTAACATGAATATGAAAAAATGGAGGAATTTGGTGGAAAGAATAAAACATTTGAAGTATGAGGTTAATATTGTTATTGTCGGTAAATACACGGAGTTGGAAGACGCTTATGCCTCCCTTGTTAAAGCCTTGCAACATGCAAGTAACCATTTGGGATATAAAACATCAGTTCAGTTCATTGAAGCTTCCGAACTGGAAGAAGAAATGTTATTGAAAAATCCTGTTGCATATCACGATGCCTGGAGAAATTTGTGCAAAGGAGAATGCGTTGTAGTTCCTGGGGGTTTTGGTGAAAGAGGAGTAGAAGGAAAGATTGCAGCTTGCAAATGGTGCAGAGAAAATGACAAACCATTCCTCGGCATTTGCCTCGGTTTCCAAGCTGCAGTAATCGAATTTGCAAGGAACGTAGCCAAACTAGAAGGGGCTCATTCAACAGAATGCGAAGAAAAGCCTGCACATCCAATTATCATAGACATGTCAGAACATAACACAGGTCAAATGGGAGGAACAATGAGACTGGGAAAATGTACGACTGTTTTCAGAACAGAATTTAATTCTAAATTGAGGTTGGGTGCTTATATGTGTAATCCAATATATTTGTGATTGTTGAATGAATTTTCAGGAATTTGTATAAATTCGAAGAAAAAATAGAGGAACGTCATCGCCACCGATACGAAGTAAATCCAGATTATGTAGAAAGATTGGAAAAATTGGGTCTTCACTTTGTAGGCGTGGACACAGACAAGAAACGTATGGAGATTTTGGAACTTCAGGATCACCCATATTACGTAGCTGTCCAGTATCATCCTGAATACCTTTCAAGACCATTAGCCCCCTCTCCACCTTTTATCGGTCTCATTTTGGCGGCCAAAGAAAAATTGAGTTCTTATATTGTTAAAGATCTCAAACTGTCCCCACAAGCTCACTCTGATTTCTCTGATTCAGACGATTCAGATTTGGTGACAAAATTGAATATAAATGAATCGGATAGTAGCAGTGCTTACAGTAGCTCTAGCATTTCTTAAAGAAAATTAGGTGCTGAGTTTGGAAATATTAATCCAATAGTCAATTTCACTTTAGTTTAGTAAGTTTTAAAATGTACCTGTTTACATGCGAAACTTGACTTGAGGCATATTAGTTATTAGAAATAATGGTTGTAAGTTATACAACGATTTCAAATTAGACATTATTATCTTTTAATGTTGAGGATTGTTGACCAGACAATTTGATTTCTGCTGTGATATATAAATATTTGAATTCCCGTCATTTTTTTTTTGCTCTATGTTCCTAGGCTTGCGATAGTAGTTCGAATGAGTTAGTACGAAATGTTAAAGAGGTATTCTGTTTCTTTTGGAATATTCATATACATTTCTTTTTTTAGGCAGAAATATTTTACTACTATTCAGCAATTTGTTCTGCTGGGAGTTGGTGAACTTCATAGCAGCGTTATTTTTACCAAAATCAAGTACTCCGTCTTTTATAGAGGAATTTAATTTTTTCTAATATCTCCTGGTTGCGGATTTTCGGAATGGCTAAACTTAGATAGAATGTGATGTTTTTATAAAATTAAACTATGACATCATGTTTTCCCAACCTAAAAATTTTTCGGGTAGCGTAGGTGTAAAAGTCAGTAGGTTATTCAATCTGACAGGACAGCTGAATCAAAAAATTAAAAACAATTTCAGAAATGATACAATGACAGTGTACCGGTAAAAACTACGATTTTTAGTGATGGTTGCATCAATTAATGGCTTTATTATTGCATGTTTAATTTCAACAAGTGCTTATTTTATTGGTTTACTTTCGTTCTTCGCCGATAATGAAAAGGACAAATGTGATATGACATATATGTTCGAACAACCACAGTACGTGGTAAGTCGGTTTATTAAATTAATTTGTGGAGAAAATACTGTATTTTGTCCACCTGAAATTAATCTTGTCTCGAGGTTCAATAATGTCGCTTTAAATAACCGTGAACCATACATTCGTAACTTGTTATTTTCTAGAGAATTTCGAACAATTATGACAAGGAATTTCCAAAGTATGGCTTATATTACTATGATGAAGGCCCTCCGCATGGGAGTACCCCAAAATTCTGGGGTATACCTGTACTTTTCATTCCAGGAAATGCAGGATCTCACAAGCAAGGTATAATATAAATATTTCATGTTTATCGGAGTTTCAGAATAAATTTTTTTGGTAGCGAGATCCTTAGCAAGTGTAGCGTTACGGAAATCTGTGAACAAACGGCTACCATACCATTTCGACTACTTCACCATCGACATGAATGAGGAACTGTCAGGACTCAGCGGAGTATTTTTGAACGATCAATTGATGTACACCAACTACTCTTTACATTTTATATTGAAACTGTACAAAAAACAGAGGTATCCACCAAAAGCAGTGGTTCTAATCGGGCATTCAATGGTAATTAATCTTGTTTAAATGAGTTATTGTTCAACATTTTTCTCCTGATGTTGTAGGGAGGGGTGATAGCTAGAAAACTTGCTCAAATGATGTCTAGTCCTGTTCAGATTGTGATAACTCTAGCATCCCCTCACAAGAGATCGCCCATCATTCTAGATGAATATATCAGTTCTTTTTACGAACATGTAGCAGATCCTATTCGACCTGATATAACTTTTGTCAATTTAGCTGGGGGTTTCAGTGATTTGTTGGTACCAACCACATTGACAGACTCCAAAGATAATACCAGTCTGTATGCTGTTGTAAGTAGTATTTTAGGCCAGTCAAAATCGACACAAGAAATCGCTTCTATCTTTTTTTTTCAGACAACACATATTCCGTTGTCTTGGGCACCAGCAGATCACAAGCAGATCTTGTGGTGTAAGCAGACTGTGCTTTCATTAACAAGAAGCCTTTTCGACAGCGTAGATCCCATGACAAGACAGATATCCGAATCGAATGAATATAGGAAAAGAATATTCGAACATCATCTGCTCCAAGTTAATATTGCCGAACTTCTTTCTTTGTTCGAATTTCTATAAAATATTTTTTAGAATAGTGGGACCAAAGCCAAATTTAGGGAAAGATACTTTAACAATGTTGATTTAGAAGCCGATGCCGAGTGGATTGAACAGTTACCCAGGCAATATAGCGTTAGGTTATTGAGGGGGACGAAGAAATTGCAGTGGTATATGATAAGGATTGTCAACGATCCAAGACATGAAATGCTGACTTTAGTTGCATTGAATTTAGAGACCGTTGACTGGGTGTATGCTTGCAGGGCATATATTCCAAAGAAAACATACAAGATTTGGTAAGGATCAGAGACCGTTTTCCCAATTTTTTCAGCACATGGACTGCCAGAGAATTTCATACTTCAATTCAGTTTTTTTTTTCAATATTCTTAGGGCCGTTTGCACTTACATTCCTTAAAATTAAGCCTAAGTTAAGGATTCCTACATAAGGGACCCTTAAATATTTCCATCTAGTGATATTTCACTTTTTCATGTTGTCAAGCTTCACCCTAGTTCAATAAAGCCATTTCATTGGCTGGTTGGCTACAGATGTCATTTCCTTAACCTAACTTCACTGTCATTTTGACGATTTCATGCTTCTGAAATTTCAAATATTTTGATATAAGTTCATAGAAATCAACAAATATTCTGGAGTCAGTTGGACAAATTATTTTAGGTTATAATCCTATCCTAAGGAAGCTTAAATTTGAGGTTAAGTTTAAGCATCGAAATGTCACTTAAATTTTAAGGGAGGTTGGTGCAAACGGCCCTTCTTTCTTGGCAGCTTATGTGTTAAGGATACTAAGATAGCTGCATAATGTTCAAAATTATTCTCTTAGTGAAAATGGGATTCATTTGACCCACCTATCAACAATTGACCCATCGGCCAGATATAAAAGGAGATCGCTAACTATAAATTTAGACGAAATCAGGAGAAATTATTCAGATGAATTTACGCATGTCATTTTTAAAGTAGCACCTACTCAAGAGCCTGTGAGTGTTTCAATTTCTAATTTTCAATTCGAATCATTTAGAAGCATATTATTACAGGTAGTATTTCATGTTGATGTTCACAATTCCAAGGATAGAAGGATCGAGTTCAAACTTCCCACTTGGCTTGATCTGTGGAGAAAAATTATCGTCAAGGAAACTTTCGAAAAAGCTATACGATACGAAATCGAACTGCCCGATCTTTCTCATGTTATTCAATCTTTTTACTTGTATTTGAAGCCGATCAAATGCTCGAAAGAAGCCCATCACGCCACTGTCACTCTTGTAGCCCCTTGGAGCAACGAGAATAACCATAAACATTTTACGTGAGTCAATTGAAATATCTGAGTGTTGCAATACTACGCGTAGATGTTAAATGTGAAGAGAGGATGAACCTGAATTGCTCTTTGCGGTTAGTTTTTGTTTTGACATCTTCTGTCATTTACACTGGAATCATAGAAAAGTTGATTGTAATCAGAAACAGTTTTAAGGATAAGCATTCTTCTTGCGTTGATTGTAATGTTATTGAAGGTTATTATGAAAAGGTGTTTCAAACCAAATAATATTAGGGTCTTTTATTTGGGGCCTTCTAGACGGAGAGAAGATGCTTAATTCAAAGAAATTCTTCATTTTTATATGTAACTGAGTTTCAATTGACATTTAACATCAAAATGTTGTAGCGTAACACTCTTTATAGTCACTCAAACAAATGGGACTGTTCTAATGACGCAGCTTTTGTAGGGATGTTGATAAAGACCCTTTTCACATTCGACTTTACAATTCGAAACCGAATAATTCTGAAAAATCGGCGTTCTTGAAGTTGACCTTGGATCCGACTTGCAGATATGAGGTTAGGTAGGTGAAATCCGACATAAGATTGAATGCCGATTCCTCATGTGATATTCTTTCAGCATCCAGAGATCTGTGAAAGGTACCTTGAATCAATTAGCTCGCTTTTATTCTCCTCTTCTCATCGTGAACATAGCAACAGCTGTGCTGCTCATTTTGAAGACTCAATTACAGAGTCTCGGAACCGAGAAAGGGTGTACCTCATTTTTCGATGCTCTGAAGTCTGGAACTAAACCGTATTATATCCTGGGTATAGCCAAACTTGGTACCGCTGTTCTAGGGTAAAACTTGCATGAATTTCTAAGGTTGAATGTTTTTACATATTTTTTTTTAGTTCCCCGTTGGTTTCTAAGATTATACCCTTCACTAAAGGGCATGGTCTCAAAGAAGAAGGCGTGGACTTCTTCTTCTTACCTTACGTCATGTACTTAATCAGTATTGGGATAATATGGTTGTTTGCTTCGGCGATTACCGTTTGGATAACATTCTGCGAATCAACCATACATAAATTCCTCCTCAAGTGAGTTCGCTCGAATTGAATGCCATTCCGATGTCAAAATATTGATTTGTAGGTTCTTGACGAAAACTGTACCGTTCACCATAATTTGGTCGGAGTATATGATATCAGCTCTGCAAAAAATACCTTATTTGGTCTCGATGGGTATAATATTCATTAGTTTCAAGGCTTGTGGAGGCTTAGCGTTAGCTCTGGGCACTCTATTTTACTTCTTGAAGGTATCAAGATTCATAAACTTCGTGAATTGAATTTTTAACAGTTTTATTTGTAGTTGACACAAATGTCGCAAGACTTTATCGAGGAGACTGTTTTTACGCTCATTAAAAGTTTCGTGCTCAAGTATAGAATCAAACGAAGTTCTAACGAGAAGGATCAAACTCAGAAAGAGGAGCAACTCGGAGCTAGTGATGGTAACAGTGATATTTCTACGTATTTACTAATTTTTTTTAGTATCTGAGATTCTCAGTGATCAATTTTAGGGATTTCTGTGGATAAAGAGTCTTTTAAATCCCTAAACGAAGACGCAGAGGCAACTACCGAAGCGGTGAAAGAAGAAGAATCAGAAAAAATAAACGAACAAAACGTTAAGACTGAGACCATCGGTCATTTAAGCGGACACAATTTAAAAACGAATGAAATGAAATTTTCTCCTCCAAGCGCAATATCTTTCCACGGTGTCATGTTTTTAATTTGGGTCCTAACCACTATTATCAATACGCCCTCTGTTCTCACATGGGCGAGGAACTACGAGTAAGAGGTTAAACTTTTAAGATGTCCTTGAAAATAAGCATGAATTTTTTTTAGGTTCAACTCTTCACTTGAACCAGATCCTTCATTTGTACCAGGTTTTCTGTTGAGTTTATGCACTTTAGCTTTGTGGCAGTTCGAAATGCCAAATACCAGGAAGTAAGCATAATCTGTTGTTACTGAAGTTTCTTTCTTTCATTTCCAATAAATAGCTTTTTCAGTTTTTCATTGAAGTAGTAGCTACATTCATTTTAACCTAAGTTAAAATGACAGCCATTGCCACCAACATTGAAATTCTAAAATTTTTTTTTCAGAAGTTGGTACAAGGAAGTGAGCTACCTCATCAATGTCATCGCGATCATCGGTTTGATATACGCCCCTATTTACATTTATAGGCTCAATTTCCTACTACCCGCCGCTGTTATAGTTGTAGTTCTTCATCAGCTCTTCGCCCCTGATTCTCCCGATATAATCGGAGAAATCAAAGATGACGATCATGCCAAATACGAGGATATCAAAACGAAACTAGAATGAACAAAGATTCGAACTTGGAGAAGAGATCTCATGACAAATGAAAGTAATCGTAGGTAATCGATCTTTTCGTTGTTTATGGTTTTGTTGAAATTTGATAATTTCGCAAAGATAGATTTTAGGAGTTTGTGATATTATTCAACTTTAGGTTTTTCGACAATTCTGATATTACGCAACATTCACACACTTTTCGCCCATTCATCGATATTTATTTCAATATCTCATATTTGATCAATGGATTCTTGACAACGTAGGAAGAAATAATCGTTAGAACAAAAAATGTACCTATATTAGATTTATTCCTGTGGACAATGCGAAGTCCATAATTTATATGGAGTTTTAACGAATTAGGAATGGAGTGTTTCCGAAAATCATATCGTGGTTGAAAAAATATATCACTTTTACACTTTTGGACTTGCCATTCATAATTTTTATGGAAAAATATCAACAATGGGGGTCATTTTTAGAACACACAGAAGTATCTACATATTTCGAATTTATATAAAGAAATGAAAGAAAATCAACAGATAAAATAATTTCACTTTAAACTTAAACGATAATGCAACTTGTTCAATTCACATCACCTTTTTATCGTTTAGAACCCTCGCTATTGTCTGTTACCCTCTTGTGATAAAACTGTATCGTTTGAAGTTCATGTGCACAATTGTACAAATAAAGATTATACAGGTAGTATTGGTTTATTTTGGTTTGACCAAAAATGGAGGATCATTCAAGGTCAAGGTTCATTTCCATTCAGATAATCAATAATATATTTACAAATACCATTTAATCTTCTTATTATAAATTATGTACAAAATTATTAATTAATACTAGTGCTCTAACACTATTGATCAGTCTTTGGTAAAATACTGTAGGATGTTTGAAAAATTATCTGTTAACAGAGATTATTTGTTCAGTTAATTGGTGAGCATCATATTATTCACGAATATGGCTCTATAAAATATTTTTAGGAAAGACACAAGATTCAGGATTGAAATTCTAAAGGTGAGCTTCAAGTAAGAAGACGACTTCTTGTTTATTTTTTGAAGGTTCTAGGACTGGTTTTTCCGGAAGTGACATCAACTTTCGTTTTTCAAATGGGAAGACCCATTTTTATTGCATAAATAGATTCGCCATTGAATTCTGATTCCAAAAGTTTGAATTTTCCCGAGAAAATTCTCTTTGAATGAGGAAGTACGAAAAAAAATCTCAAAATTGAACTCTGTTGAGATACAGACAACTTCGAGGTTTTTTTTTTCGTATTTCCTCATTTAAAGAGAATTTTCTCGGGCAAATTCAAACTTTTGGAATCAAAAAGACTCAGAATTCAATGAAGAATCTATTTATGCAATAAAAAATGGGTCTTCCCATTTGAAAAACGAAAAACCCAGAACCTACAAAAAATACACGAGATGTCGTCTCCTTACTTGAAGCTCACCTTTAGAATTTCAATCATGAATCTTGTGTCTTTCCTAAAAATATTCGTGAATAACCCTGTATGTGTATACCACATATACCTACCTATAACAGTACGAAATTCTTTATCTAAGTTAAATTTGTGTAGTGTTGTTCTTACGATCATCGCCTTCAAATCCTTTATTCTCAACCCCAGTTTTATGTTCCTTTTTCTTGGGATTTTCGTCGATTACGAAGTTCTGATTTTCGCCACTGCCAAAAACGCAGAACGTAAGTCCGGAGATGATATAAACGGCTCCGCCTATGTAGAAAATCTTACGCCATTGGTCAATACCGTTCTAGAAACATTTAAAGAGTTTGTAGAGTATTTTTGTGGTGATTAAAGCTTACTTACGTGATCGTGAGTGAAATAACCTACGATGGCCGGAGAAATGAACCCTGTGGTACCCCCCACCGTATTCGCGATGCCGTAAAGGCTGCCAGCAAAGGCTGGAGCGAGATCTTGGGAGTTAGCCAGGTTTGTAATGGAGGAAGCACCGTTAACTCCTAGTGAGAAGGTGATGAGGGTTATAGTCCAAATGACATCGCATTCGGTAGCAGTCAGCAGAAGAAGTAGAGCCCCAGGGATCAGATGAGCTGTAAGATCGCATTTCTTATGATTACCTCTAATTTTGATCAGTTCGGAACTCACAGCATATTATGAAGGATTTCCTTATGGTTGTAGTCTCCATCCACTTGTTCTTCTGGATTGTATCTCCTAGGAAGCCGAAGAAGAAACCAAACAGCATCCTCGCCAAGTAAGGGAGGGCTGATAAGAAGCCGGAGCTGTCCAACTTGAAGCCCAAAACGGACGACATGTATTTAGGACCTGAGGTCATCAGGAAGAATAGCCCCCATGCGTTGCCGAAATGGGCTATTATGAAAGCCCAGACGGGTATGGAGGTGAAAATTTGGTAGTACGGTGGGATAACCTGGAAAAAAACAATGAAAAGGCTACAAGATACATTTTGGATCTTGTAGTTCCAAAGGAACTTTTTAGAGTGAATATGGGAATGATCGCAAAAATTTTTTCATTTATTCTCGGTGATATTGGAAAGAATTATGGTTACAGACATGTGGAATAAATTTGTTAACTTGAAAAGTAGCATTTTAATCAAGCTGGGGTCAGGTTTTCTGTTGAAAAGAATGCCATTTAGACAAGACATTTCAATAATAGTTTGGAGGGCTAATGTCTTTATGGGACTATCATGAAATGAGGAAAACCATGCTAAAAATTATTCTTTTTGGGTTTAACACTTCTAATGTTACTGAGTCTTCTCGAATATAAAGTTTTAGTAGTATTTCGGAGATTGGGAGAGAATACCAACGTAAGTGAGTGTTGCTCTTCTCCATTAAAGATTCGTCTTTTTTACTTACTTTATCTTTGTTGTCCAACCCCTTCAAGCTGTTCTGGATGAACATGCGCTCTTTTTCGCTGATTCTTCGGCTGTCTTGTGGAGAATCCGAAACCAAATAGAACCACAGGATACTCCACAAAACGGCTATCACAGCAGGAACGAAAAAAGATGATGGCCATCCAAATTTCTCAATGATTATACCTAGCAACGGCCAGGTCAACACTGTGCCCAAACTTCCTCCCAGAAGCGCGCCTATGAACTTTCCTTTCTCCACTGGAGGCGCCCATCTTGAGATCAGGCAATGCAGGGATGGGTAAATCACCCCCTTAAAAAGACAACATGTATATCTTCTGAATACTGCTTAGGATTCTAAAAACAAAACAATAAAGTGAAGGTAATCTAGCAGCTCTTTAGATATCTTTTGGGAGATATACAGAATGTTTCATATAAATTCTGTGTGGGTCCAATAGATCGTAACTAGGGCTGATGCCATGCTAAAATTGACTCCCAGGACAACATATAGGTAGAAACGCAGAAACAAAGAGAGAGATGGCGCTGTCGAGAAACATGTGTCAACTGGTTTGAACATATAGAGAGAAAATGGAGCATGCGTAGTTCGAGAAACTCTAGAGACATTGCTGTGAAAAGACCATCACATAAAAAAAATCAACGCCCATCTAGATGATCTGCGATTGAAGCTTAAAACTAGAATTAACATCCTTCAGAAAGTAGCTGGTACTTCATGGGGCGCTGATGCAAGAACACTCAGTACGGCAGCACTTACCCTGGGTATTTTTTTATTGAACTTTATTGACGTAAAAAAATTTTTTTTATTAAATTTTTTATTTTTTAAAATTTTATCACTGATGGTACTCACCCCCATGATTCCTGTTATGAATCTCAACAGCCACACCACCTTCCAATCTACCATCGCTGCCAGGGGTATAAGGAAAGTGCAAACAGCTGCTAGAATTGTAGAGATCAATACGGTTTTGGTAGCCCCAAATCTTTCTGCTACCAGTCCACCAGGCGCGCATGACAAAATTTGCCCCCAGAAGTAGGCTCCGATCAGAAGACCCTGTATCTGGGGGTTCCAGTTGTAGCGTTGCCCATTTTCTTCCTGGAAAAATTGGAAAAAGTTCTAGTTTGGTGTTTTCAGAGGAAAATTCTTCCAAAATTATCCAAATTCTTGCAAAGTTTAGTAAGAGGTGTCTATATATAAACCCCTTACGTACCATCTACGCGGGAAGGAATATCTTACAATTCTTTCATTGTTAGTCAGTTTGAAAATTGCAAAAATGAAATTGGAAGATATAAAAGAAACTCTGCGGAAAAATAGAATTTTATCTCCGGAATTGGTAATGTGAATTGTTTCGATTTCCTCGGAAATTATCGCAAAACCTTCTTCAGCTTTTCCAATCGTTATAAATTGGGCATTGTTCTCTGTTAGAACGATAATGGTGGAAAATGCAATTAGTGTTTTCTGGAGATATCGCAGTTTTAATGATTTTTTTATCGCCTGCATTATTCGCACATGTATCAATTTCTTCGGAATTTATTGTTCGAGAATTCGAATTGTTCTGGCGATAATGTAGTGAGAATTAACGTTCACTCTTTTATCTGCGTCTCCAAAAATGAAGCAGTCACGAATTTAGAATCTACGTCTTACCCAACCTGAATCTATTATGTTTTTTTCAAATCATGACACAAAAAATCATTTTCTTGGAAAGCTATGCTTCAACAAATGTTGAGTTTAGAGTAGTTTTTGCAGTGAAATACTTCTTTGGATCGAGTGAAATAAAACTATAAAAGTTTTAATTTTTCTTCGATTTTTGTTTTGTCTCAAGCTTGGGATGATTATGATAATGAAGAGTAAGAGAATGATGAGTTTTATGTAGACTAAAAACTGACCTACCTCATCGTTGGCGTTCTCCATAGTGAGCTTCTCAAATTTTTCTTCCGTAACTTCCTCTACAGTGACGTTCGTCACCTCTCTGGCCAAACAAGTTGGTACAAATGTTTTGTTATCCTTCCCTTGTTCCTTCACCATTGCTATGATGTTTATTGACATGTTAACCCTCAGCATATAGGAGATGGCACATGCTGAGAACAACATCAAAGCTAGGACTGCCCTTTGGGGCAAGTGACCTGAGAAAAACATAAATTTTTTTTATTTTCTTGTATTCGTTGAATAACTTTGAGTTTGACGTAGGTAGTTCGTCGAGGTCACAAAAGAAAGTGGTTCCTTCATTTCTACTTTCAATGTGACACAGCAATGTGAAATTTGCATACCTACTTTATCAATTGATTATTGTAATCGTGTTAGAAATAGATAGTTACCGATACTAGTTGTATAAAATTCGTTCGAGTTTAAATTGATGCCAGATTCTGATTCAATCAAGATAATTCATCGTTGAAGAGGTGCAAGAGTAGAAGGAACATTCAAAGACAAAAAACAAGTTGAAATGACTTCATTCTTGAACCGGTTATAGCAAAGTTTTTTTTTAAGAGAGGTATCGACGAAACATTGTTTTTGTGCGATGGTCTCTATAAGCAAGAGTGGTTATTGCAATTGGCAATTATGTAATAAGTAATTTTCGAGATATTGAAACTTCTGGAATGAATTTTCACGAATCAGGTAGTCGAAGCAAATTTTTCGAAGAAACTTCTACATACCTTTTTTTGAAATCTGCAAGAACATCGCACAATGAGAGTGGTTACTTTATTGCACGCGTTTTAACGATTTACGCAATATCCCGAGTGTAGATCTAGCGAGAGCTAAAAGTTCTTAACGATGGCCACATCTACAAGCGATTAAACCGTTGTAAGAAGTTGCGAAACGGTTTTATATGCGAGATTTCAATGCACACGGGACGAGAGAGCATTAATTTCAAAAAGGGGGAACCATGGAAGAGGATTCTCATTTCCAATAATTTTTTTATGCTACTTTAGACACTGTTGTTTTTCATGAGGATCTTGTATGAATATCTAGAAGACGAGATGCAGAGATCAAATGATTTTATTCCATTGTTTTAACACCTTCCAATTTGAAAAATAGTTCATCATATCATCAAGATGCTCAGAAACTTGCCAGGTAAAATTGTTTCAAATTGCGAATAATGAAAGTAACTCCTGTGAAATTGATGTTATAGCAATAAAATAGGATTAGATATTTTGAACGTTATTTTCATTAACGGATAACTTGAAAACTACCAACTCTATCACATTGAGACAAGAGCAATTCCTATAGTGAGACATCTTGTATACATAATGTGTAGTTGTCAGCCTGAAGTGAACCATTGACCTTAAAATATTCATGGGAATTCGATGAAATGATTCGATAAATTATAATTATATCGAAAACGGAAACTCATAAAGCTTTTCAGTACCAACATAATGATATTCATCTGCTATTGAATCACGTAACATTATCAAGGACATCTCGAAATGACATTTTTTTTATTTCGCCAGCAGTCAATATCGAATAATTAGGAAATTCGATAAAAACTACTGTGGAACAATTCCCCATACGATGTTGATCGACCTACACCTGCAATTATTTATTTATCTCTTGAATAATGTGAAATTAATTTTGTTAATTCCGTATATTCCACTTCCTCAGAAAAACACATATTGTTTAATGTATGGAAAAAACACTGTTGCGCATAATAGGCTTCGTTAATAGGATATTCTCGTGAGATAACTCCCCCACATGACGAAAATGATGTCGGATTAACGTAGATATTTTTTTTGAGATTCGTTTGCAAGATACTTTTTTTGAATGGGAAACTATAAACCCATAAAGAACTGGATAGGTATATCGATGCAGAAAATGGAATAATTATTCAATTTCAGATGCAACCATCGCAGGATTCCTTCTGAACAGGTCTGCAATTAGATCTGAATTTAACTCGCTTGAGCGAGTGCAGAGTTCAATACCTTTTCGACAGTAGAAGGACTTCAGCCGAGGTTGTTTTTTTGATATACACCCTTAAAATATCCACGATTCACCATCAGTATTATCAGAAGTGACAATGAAACTGCGAAATATTCGGATTTGTACCTTGAACATCTTCGAATCTATCGTGAAAAAAAGTTGCCGATTTTGTGAGAGATCCTTGTAACATAATCTTCATTCTAGACATCAGGTGCAAATCAACCTCGTAACTTTAACCTTTCATCGTTCAGGGTCGATTCCAGGAAGAATATGACATGATTTTTCATCATACAATCGATATGTGAGATGCGGCATATGCAAAAACATAGTTAGTGACCTTCTGAAGAGTATTCGAAATTTTCTGTCCCATTAACACAACCAACATAACTTCTGATTTCATTCGAAGTCCGTTATTGAAAAATTAAAACAGATTTGATGAGCATCATCATGAATCTATTAAAGATGTGCCAAAATATACCGAATAACAGTTCTCCTCACCAACAAGCTCAAGAACGTAACACCCAAGACATCGAAACTGGAGGTTATTTACTTATTCAGGGTATAAACAATGCCTTAAATCATTCTGCAATACAAAAGCTGGGTTCTCTAGAGCGAATCTGTTTGAGGTATCTCTGGTTAAAAGAAAAATTATTGAAGAGCAGATTGAGTGAGAGGTGAATCCATTGTCTGGTCACTGCACCTCGGATTTGTATTTTCCAATTCCTAGTTTTGGGGGCCAAAATACTTTGCGTATCATTACTTGTCATCCAGATATCCAAACGATGTATCCATGATAAAAAACGAATTAAGCATACGATGTCAAGTACGTGTTTCAAATTATTTCATCAATTTGAACGTGTTGCGAATACAAACTGAGTTTCAAAAGGTTATAACCTCGACTGTCGATAACATTTCATTGAAAGTTCATGAAAAGTACATTTCCACTAAGAGGAAAGTTTGACGATTTCATGGATGAGATAACAGGCATCAAACGCAAGTTAAACACGAGCAAACAATGGGAAATTGGTGCTAGATGTTTTACTTTCTTCGTTTACAACTTCTTCATTAGAAAAAAAGGTACAATGTTACGAATTTTTGCCTCCTCATTGTTTCAGCTGCAAATATGAAACTGTTATAGATTTTTCAATACCTCTGATTCATTTTAATTAGTATTAAACTCAGGATCGTAAAATCCTGTTTTCGAAGGGAATGCAATACGTTCATTCGTTTTTTCTTATCGCCTCATTAATAAAATATTGCGCATTTCATTAATCATTTTCAATTTCCTCATTATTTGAAATGCGCGTATTTTTATGCCATTAATTGCATGAATTGGATCGTTTTTTACAATATAAAAGATTCTCTGCGTATAGAGTTAAATCCTACTGACTTTTCCGAAAAGTAACTATGTTCTAAGGTGTTGCATTCTTGAAATGATAAAGATCACTCCGAACAGCCTATACTTAATGAAATAGGGCATGATAACGGATCATTTTGTCATGAATCTATATAAGATAGTTGCTTGATATCTCGATGATGCCCTCTTTACCTTCACGGTCTGTTATACCAACAGGTTTACCATAATTCGCGAACGTTTATATCAAGAAATGATCAATTGAAAAATCAAGAGAGTTTTATATTTTCTAAGCCGAAGTTGATAGTATTAAGGCTTTATGAAAGAAGCACATTCTAATAAGCCAGTTCTGGGCCAATTTTCACAAGGATAAATACATTTTTCTCACCCTATAAAAAAAAATCAATGAGTAGATAACATTTTTCCTCTGGTACTGGAGGGGACTTTAGAATCACCTCTTCGCCTTACTCCTTGGTTAATTTAGAGGCCAAATCTTCCGTAAGTCAAAACAAACAACATCTGACAAGACTTTAAATTGGGACCTTTTACTACAGTTTCTCGAATAAAATGACATAGATCCCTTAAAGAGCAGCAAATTTTGAATTTGAATTGAAGGAAGACATGTCTTTCAATAGCGAATATTTCAGTTTATTCTGTTTGAATCATTAGAAAGTAAATAGATTTTGCATTTAAATTCATTCTGAGTACTCTATATCTTCCCTTAGTTGGTATCTAGATCTTCATACACTTCACATTTTCCCAAAAATGCATAATTCGCCACTTACAAAACATGGTCACTTCTTCTGAGAGTCAAAATTAACACCACAACACTTCCCTGATATCAGCTGGTCTAGAACCATACAGGTGAAACAAATTGACTGGTCCAAATTTTGCCAATTTTGAAGAGAGGTGAAGAAATCCCAACCTGTCTGTTGCTATCGTCCCCCCCTCACTAATGCGATTCTGATCGTTCGTTGCACACTGGACGACATAAACGATGGACATGCCGGTCCAACTGGTTCCGAGTTCACTTGTTGAGGTACCAAATGTAGGTTTGGATCAGGTGAATGCAGAAAGTGCAACGAAATAAGGAGTGCCACAATTAAAGTTTATTATCTCTTTTTCTTTTACTTGTGAGATACCTATTCCATTCAAAACAGGCTAAGAATGAAATTAATAACAAACTGGGGTATTTTCAATATATTTCCACCCTATTTTTAAAAGCTAGGTGGGACACAATGTTCATAAGATTGGAGAATTTCTCAGATGAACAATCTTTAATCAAAGGTTGAAGCTATGGTGAAAACTCCGCAAACATAAGACATTTTGATCAAGAATATTTAAAGGCCAAACTAACAAATAAAAACATCCCTTTCGATATCAAAATAGAGGGATTGGGAAAGAAATGAAGTAATAGAAATAAGCTTGAATCTCCAAAAGAAAAGAAGTATCAAAACATTTGAGCAACGATGGTGCTGTGCTGTATAGGAAACCAATTATAATTTCTCATTTATGCAACAACATATTCCTCCATTTTTAATGTGAGAATTAAAGGTCCCAATGATCGGGTTGTTAATCGTCACTCGCCACATTCATTGTATTAGCGCAAGCAAGTGTATCATTATCGATATTTCTTGGAACTTTTTAATTTTTACACACACATATAGACATTTCCATTCAAAACATCTTTAGTAACATACACAACATTTCCAAGTTCTCACGCCGTGTGTATATAATCTCCGGAAAATACCACCGAAAAGATTTTCCACAATGTTGAAAAAAAAAATTCTTTCCTCCGTTCTATGCGACCATTTTTAGCATTTTGAATGAGTATTCGCATGTTGTCAATGAATGAGGTGATTGTTTAGGTTTTCCGTGTTTGGTTGGCTAACTTTTCTAATTGGAAATCGTAATTTTCCGCAACGAATGAGTGTATGAAATTTCATTCGTTTCCGAAGCAAACAGAGCATTTAATCGTTTGCTTTATCAACATCCATTGAGATCCATCAAAGTTTCACATGAGAATTTATAATTTTTCCTGAAAAATCCGCACGTTGAAGGTGCAAGAATGTGAAGAAAATGATACAATTTTGGTGGATGCGCCCTTTTGGTTTTATTTCTCGTGAGCTCTTCCTCCTTGATCTCAGCTCAGTAAGCTTTCTTCAGGAAGTTTGCCAAGGAGTTTTTAAATCTTTCCTTTCGTAATAATTGAATTTCAATTCCACAACATCACGAAAGACTGACTCTACTGACGGCGCATCTGCCAATTTTTTGTGCAGGGACTTTAGCGCTGGGTGGATATGATCAGACTGAATGGATAACAATTAAATTCTTGAGAAAGAAAGAAATTCGCATTGGAGAATGAAAATTTCCAGTAGTTTTCCCGAATTTTATAATTTTCTGGTTGAAATTCATAGTGCTGACATCTGGGAGCGATCAACATAAGTACTATTACTCAAGATTTTATAGAATTCTTTCTGAAATTAGTTCGAATTTCAAGCGGTAGATGCTTCCTCCATTTTCTTGTAACATTTCGAAATTATCAATTTTTATACATACTCGGAAAAGATGGCAAAATATTATTTTTAGGTAAAATTACGCGCTAATACTGGAAAAAAGGGCAACCAAGTTTTGGAGAAAAACACGTAGAAAAAATAGACTAAAGGACACCACAATTTTCAAAAGGACATGAATTCAAGAGCTGTCTTTGTTCAAATGCATTATCCATATGAATCATGAAATATATTTTGATATTTAAGGACTAGAATATGGTCAAATGGGAGAAGACGATCAAATATGTCAACCCAAAGAGAATCAAAGAATGATAATATATGACGAAATAATCCATTTTTTCTCTTTTCGATGAATAATATCGACGATGAAATCGTAAACTCAGCCTACGCGTTTGCGATTGAAAGCCCCATAAAAACAATATCGGAACCGCGTGCAGCATTAAAAAACTTGACGTCTGAATATCCCGATAACGAAATTAAATAACAATGATAACGTACAACAATGGTGCGATATGCTGTAATAGCCAAATAGTAGTAGCGTTTAATTTCATTACGATGCAGAGCACGTGAAGCTAACATGGCGCAAATGGATTGCTGAAATTAAGGCGGCTAAAAAAATTACAGTTGAACCTGCTCGAGGCAAAATTTCACTTCTTTCTATTGTAAAGATTTTCTTTCTCGAAATGAAAATGGGGCAAGATTTACAGACATATTATCAGATTGGACATCGAATACAAAAAATCGCAAAAAAAACTCAAATTTTGACGAAAAAATACCCAGTTGAATACTCAAACATATTAACACGATTTTTGACGTCACCTCCCGTACCAGGTATCGGGTTCATATCGATCCGAGTGAGTGACCATAGAAAGCCCTAAAATGAGCAGTCAAAGGGTCATAAAGAACCTCAAAACCCAAACAGACTCGACAACCTCATCATAAATCACTTGTCAACGTCGGCGCTTCCTTGCGTGCGACACCCTGTAAACCTCGCCCAAATCGGCGCTAGAACAGATCGCGGAAACACCGCCGACCCATCATGCATGGATTCAGGAATGCCCTCTTCCCTGTTTTACGCTAACACACCCCACCCCGAAGTGTTCTCTTTTTACTTCCTTTCTTAAATCGAATACTACGTTCACATCGTGGACATGCGCTGTCATTGTTTACAATCAGCACGTCGTCTGGCCGTACGTCGCATTCGCCCTCTCACACCGCGACCAGCGGTAAACAGAGATAAAAAATCGACGCGAGGCGCTTTCCAGACAAAATAGTACGATCTCAGACGGCTACGACATCGAATCGACCTCGACAAGATGCTTCAACTGCGACGAAGCGAATATTGGCGCTATCGTTGATTCCGCGTTGCCGCGTTGACGGAAAAGTCGCCGGAAAGGGCACATCGATTTTCCGACAACCCAAATTGATCGCTCGATTCGATGTTTTAGGGTATCTATGATTCTCTCAGGTTAGAATCACTAAGTTCTATGGACAAAAGATTCTGCGGTACCTTCTTTATTTTGTTTGTGGAATGAAAATAGACTGATAATGGGAGTCACCTCACAAAATGATCGAAAGAATATTAATGAGAAAATCATTACGAAGTAATTATTAGTCTTTCGTGCGATTTGTTGGGTAAACATCGTCAGGTGGAGCAAGGGAGAGCTGCTATGATAGGTGGTTACGCCACTGCTCCGAGTAACGTCACGCCTTGTCAGTGTTCCTGACAAACGTCTAAGGAGGCCGGCAACATCGCGTGGTTTCCCAGTTCGAGTACAGAGTTGTGATCAACACCGAGCAAAAGGATAGTGCGACTAATATAGTAAAGTTAAATGTGCGCAGTCAGTGCTGCATTGTTTGAGTGAACGTTAGTTCTCAATTTGAATACATCAGAGTAGATGAACACGTGAAAACTGACAATATCCGAGGTAGCAAAACAATAATAAGGCGGCTACAAGGCAATGTAAACATCAATTCGACTGCTGTGCCCTCATTCGCGTTTGTTGTGGTCTGTTTATACATTATTTGGCGTTGTGGCACCTTTCTAAGAACTGTTTATGTCCATGATTCGGGTTTTATATTTGATTCTGTTTACTGTGAAGGACAAGTGAATGTGAAATGTCGACCAGTGGCAGTGCTCATCCCGAAGAGGGTTTCAACATCCTCCGAACGGGATACATGAAAAAAATAAAAACAGGGCGTAGAAAATGGTTCGTGCTTCGCAAGGAAACCCCAGAAGCTCAAGCGCGACTGGAATATTACGATTCGGAGAAGAAATACCAGAGTGGAGTGGCTCCACGAAAATCCATAATCATGAAAACATGTTTTAATATAAATCAGCTCAGTGATCCAAAACATAAACACGTCATTGCTCTGTACACCAAAGATGAATGTTTGAAATTGGCGATCGATGACAAGCAGGAGGCTGATGAATGGTTCAAAGATTTGCTTTTGATGCAGCAGGGCGAAGATCTTCCTGAGGGGCAAGTACCCAGGCCTACTTTTGGTAAGTAGACACAAACAACTTGAAAACATAACGCCACAAGGTCATTGTGGCTGTAAATACTCTAGGAGTCTGCTACGGTGTTGCCGGCGCTTGCGAGTCGTCCCGAACCATAGGAATTCCTTTCTCCCCTTGGAAAATGTCCTCTAAAATTCGACAACCAGATTATTCCACAATTATACCGTATTCTCATGCTGTAGACTAGTTTCCAACAACATTAATTGGTTTGGGTTTTTTAATTGCCAGAATTTTTCAAACGAATACAAATGAGGTTTTCTATAAGAATGTCCTGAATTTAAAAAAATTGATAATAACGTTGGCACCATATGGGTTCAATTTGTCGATTTTAAAGTGTTGAAAATACCTTCATCGAAACATTTTTCTATGACTGTTGCTTCATTTTATAAACTAGTATAGATGTTTCCTATCATTTAGAAATGAGTTATAACATTGTGGAAGCTGATTATTGATGGATCCGGAATACGAATATTAATTCGAGAGGTCCAATGTCCAAGTTGAAAAAGTGAATTTGTTTGTTTTGGAGAATCCTGGTCGTTGTTTGGATGGATTTGGGTCAAGCTTGGCAACGTGGCAAGGCTCGATCACGACAGACCCGAGTCCAATAACACTATTGGCGAGAAAAACAGATTTCGAGCCGTGGCGCAATCATGTTTGTCAAAACAAAATAACAATAGTTATAATTTTAGAACAACGTAACAGGACGAATTAGACAAATTACAGGCCCATCTTCAAATCGTTTTTCGATCCTACCCCCCCCTCCTCGAGCGCAGTTGATATCCGCGGATCGCATTATCCGTGGAATCCCAACAATTTCGTACCGTTAACGTTTGTTCTGTGTATCTTGATCATCATCGAATATTCTTGGTATTTAAACGCAATTTTCGATGGCCTTCGCCGCGCAATGAAATTGGCAATGTCCGTTTCGCTATTTCCTCCAGTTCTTTCGCGGAATTTCCAATAGCGTCACAGAACTGAATGCCTAGATAGTAATCGCGCGAATTCTTGCGCCGTTCAATGGTTGACCGACCATCGAGCGTCTTTGTTTATCGATGGTTTCCTGTTGTGAAAGACAATTTCGGCCGACTGACATTCCTCGAATACCACAGAAATGAATCAACTCTGCCCGGACAGAGAGGTCTCAGCCGAGCACAATCTCTTGGAATGAAAGTTGGTTGTTTTTGCGCAAGGTTGACCTTTCTAAAATGGGTCTATAATGAAACCGTCGTTTATGGGTTGGTTTAGGAACGTTTATTTTGAATTTGTCATCCATTCAAATCGAGATCCGTATGTTTTTCTATGGTCCGTTTTTTAACTCTATGATCATCAATTTATTCTGTGGGTTTTTTGACACATGTAAATTATGAGAAATGTTTTTAGAGTGGAATTGTGAATGATAAAAATTCTTCAAATCATTCCTTCATGGTTAGTTACACAGAGCATGGTTCGTCTTCTTGGCTAGACTGTTTTTGTAACGGGTGAAATCTTCATTTCGAAGTGTTCTATGCCCGTCGCTTAAATGCGTGTCAGACATAGAGTGTCTATTTTTGCTAGGTGCTAATAGTTGGGACAAGTTTCACAGTCTGAGTATTTGTCTGTCCACGCGATACGAATTAAAACGGGGGCCATGTTCTAAATTTAGCCATCTTGAAATGAAAGGCAACAGAATCCCAGACGGTAGCTAGACGGTTTGCACACAAGTGACCTCTTAACGTCAAAATTCGACGAAAATGAGTCCCAACTCTCCAACAGATTACGTTGGTCCCGATTCGACTAACTAAAGCGATAAGCAGTTTGATGTCAAAAGTATAAAATGCGAAATAAACTGGTTATTTTAATAACCAATAACTTTTCCCAACTGACGTATGTCATAATGACGCTATCATATTTCGCGATTACAGAAAAAGGAAATTGGCTATTGTTCTATGGTTTTTTAACGGATTGATTGACGTCTGTGTTCATTGTATCAAACGCCGCACGGATAAATGAACGAACAATAGTCTGCCCCGATTCATAGAATTAATATGCCCTATCCGTTTTCATATTACGAACAACTCCGTAAACAAAACTATTAAAACATACATAACGGAAACCATTACGTTTTTGAAAGTACCATTAGTGTCCGGATGAACTTCTGAAAGAATTTACCGGTTATAATCAGTTTCGTGTTCGGGTCCAAAGTACGAAACTGTCGAAATTCAATGAGAGGAACTCGGTCAGAAAAACAATTTCTCGCTTTTTTCAGCTTTTCTTCTATGATTTTCATCACGAAACTCTCTGCTGACGCAAGTGACCCAAAGGAATTCGGATTATTCTTTCTGTGGAACCTAATGAATGGGTACCAAGAAAGTAACATTACGTACACACAAGACGTAAACAACTCGTAAACAAGGTCTTCGCCACGTTGTCAATTCGTCCAAGAATTCCGTCGTGTTCTGATTCTTGAATAGCTCCAACGAAAGTGAATATTTTGTATTGTTGAACTACTTTTTTAATTGTGACTTTACGTCAGTACGTGACGTATGGCATAGAATTTGGGGAAAGTTTATGTGAATTGTCCAGTTTTCTTATTGAATTTAGGAGAACCAATATTCTGTGACCGATCTTAATGAAGTATGACAATTATTCAATTTTATCTGTGGTACGGAATTGGCGCAATATGAATTGTTTAATATAGAAGAAGAAGAAGATATACCGTGACATGCAGAACGTTATCGATAAAATAAAACCAATTCATGTGACTATTCGCTACCGAAAGGAAATGATATGAAATAAAGTACACACTGGAAGTAATCGACAACTCACATGTTTATAAGATAGGTATTTTTATATTAATGAATCATAATCACATGAATGAGTAAGTCTGATAGTTTGTATTGGAACGTGGTTGTTGGATTTATTTGCATTTGAGCACATGACCTACGCAAGATAGGCCACCATGTGATATTTTGCGTGACATAATCGTGATTTATTTTTGTGGTATTTTCCTTATTGGGTTGGAATATTGGTAATTTATGTGGGATCGACACGAATGTAACATTCACGTTAGGCTAATAGTCTTACAAATTCCTGTGTGATTAAAAAGACGTCACCTTAGGAAATCTTCCACAAAATAAAATAAACGATTCTTTTTCTTTCAACTTGGCCAAATTAACGAATTGTAGGTCGAAACTGAACAGCGAACGCCTTCTTGTGTAACATTATCCAAAGATGCCGTGTATATTTGGACGGCGACACAGTTATTGTTTTGAAATGTAGAATGTTTTTGTGTTTATCGCATTAATTCGAGATGAATCACTTCCTCTGCATCTTCAAATGGATGCAGTGGACAAAACAGGACGATAGGATGTTGTTTTCGCCAGTTTTCCCAGTAATATTTTTCTCCGAACGAATTATCGAAACGTTTCTTTGAAGTCGGTTGTCTTCACTTTAATTAAATCGTTTATTTTCGGCCGGATCCATTTTGGATGATTAATGCGGCAACTGACCATCGATTTCTCAGAAATCTAGCCTTTCGGAAACCTTTTTCGTCTATGCTCATTAATATCTGGTTGTTTTCAAAGGACGACTAATTTCACGCGTATTCGAAAAATTCGTTGACTCCTGTCACTTTGACATTTACTGTCACGAACTTCGTGCCTGTTGCATACTAAAAAATATTGAACAGGTTTCATATTTTATGCTTCATACTAGACAGAAGCGGCATTGTTTAGTACCCTTCTCGTCTGCTAGCACCTGTCCTTTTCACCATGTCCAAGTCTGAACAGGTGTTGCATACGTGAGATTAAAAAAGAAGTACCTACAGAACCAGCTGTCATTGAATCGTACGATATTTTCTTCTATGCCTAGGTGCTGCGTTCGGGGGCAGCCGTCCAGATTTACCCTACTTTTTTACGCCACAAGCGGATCGCCGACTGTTGCATCGCATCCAGTGAAATTCTACGCCACGAGCCGAGAGTGGGTGTTTGGGTGTGACGTCAGGAACGGATCGATGCGCTCGGGTGGAGCAGATTTTCCCATTTTGGGGATACGTCGCATTTCGTGCGAAATGAGAACGCCCACGTGGATCCGCTGGAGAACGTTTCGCGTAGGAGTAATCTAATCGGAAGTGCACGTTCCAGATGGCCCAACTTCCAATTCTGAACGCGCCCCTTCGCTGCTTTGAAATTCGATGAACGATTTTCTATGATTGATGTCTTTCGAAGCTTCGGTTCATGCCACATGGACCGTATGAGATACGACCTTGGTGTTTGGGGATTCCATATATTTATTTATTCACTGTGTTTGTAAGAACGAACGATAATATTACAAAAACCGTAAACATTATCGTGGAATTAATTTATTCTTACTGGACGTTCTTCCTTCTATGTCACGTTCGTCTATGTGACACTTGTATATCACAGTATTTATAGAAGTTGAATATCAGGTTCTGCTCCTCTACAGCTGGAATTATTGATTTTAATGAATTCTAAATCTTTTAATAACAAGGCCATTAGGATCAGGATTGACGAAATTAATATTCCATCTAAATCACGATTTTTCAGAAACATCCCCAACTTATTTTAACAATTCACATCGAAAAAACATTCATCCAAGTATTAATGGTTGAACTTCAACCATATTTTCAAATTTCATTCAATTGGGATTAAAATTGACAACCATTTCGAAACCCGGTTGAATCGAAACCATAGAAGTAGGAGTAGGTCAAAAGCCGCAATAAAGTTGTCATCGAATTTCGATCTTTGAACAGGTATGGAAATGCTCTTCATTTTGAAAAATAAGGTTGCCTTCGCTTATCATAGGTGTTTTTGTGTACATTCGTCAATTGCCCCAAATCATACGCCGGATAAAAACATGTTTATCACATTCCAGATAATGTGAATCGATTTCTAAATGCATTCCCGGTATTTATCCGAGCGTATTGACAGAATGATTATCGGTGCTGTGAGCTGTGACTATACACAAACATGACAATGTGTGATGACACAACAAACGTTAGTAACTTTGTCATCAATGGGCTGCAACCAACGACAAACAATGGATTCAACCGGCGTCATTGGATGCAGCTCTATGTAGCCCGCTATGACTTCGATTATGTGCACAATCCAGAAATGGCGTCAGCACCATTATAATCTTTTACGTGCCATTAGATTGAACGAATCCATTGATAGACGAAGGTTGGCAAGAATTTCGTAACAGATAAAAATTGATCGTTACAGTGGAATTCCTTGTGGAGCTCTTGAATGGCGGATTCAGTGGTGCCAACTGTCCGAAGTCGGAAGAAGGTTTACCGTAAAAAGCTAATGTTTATTGGGCAATTCCACCAACGCTTTGAAAATTAATGCACCAGTTCTAGGTAATTCTAGAGTCGTGCAGAATGCACATGCTCATATTTTATGCTGTACACGTGGCCTACATTGAAAAGTCCAGCAGAATATTTTCTTCAGTAAAACGCCTAGTAAAAGCAATTTTTATTTGAGGGCATTTTTCAGAAAAACTCATACTAGCGTCAAAACTCGACTGGACTGTTTCACTCTCAATTTTTGAAGTTGCCATCAGTGTCATCCTTTACATCTTCCTTATGGTATTAACGAACGATCTGACATTTAATTCAGGTTGTTTCCATTGTGTAAATCGAAATGAAATAAAATTTTATTGAGGTGAAAGTGGCAATAAAAACACGTGTTCTCTTGAAAACTGGTTAAATGTGATAATTTAAAGCATTGCTACAAAGTAATCGTTCGGTGATCAATCCATTTTCTATGTTCAGCATCGAGTATATCTGACGTGCGTTAGCAAAATGTCAATATTGACAGATGCTGTATATTTCTCTATGGCGGTTATTCCTGTTAATTGGGTTGATTTAACTCAAGCTGTTATATGAAAAGCTCATATTGCGATTGCAGATTATGTCATGGTTTTGGCAGAAACTTTATCGAATGAGAATTTTTAGAGTTCATCTCGCTCTGGAATGAAAACATTTTGTTGGCTGATAAACCAACGAATTGGCAATGTTGATGGACATAATCAATGAGAATAGTTTAGACGCAAAGGTGTTGACTCGAGTCAAATCGAAAAAACCTATCCAAACAGTCCATAAAATTGTTGGAAGTTATGAAATAATCGTCTTTTTTTCCAGAGAAGCCACAGAGGATTATCCTAACCACAGATCAATTTCATTGTTATCTTGGGAGACGAGGGGAATCACAGATTCCGATTAAGAAATGGGTAATTCCCTTCAGTCTAGGTGGGAAATTCCATAGAGAATGCACCTAAACGCTGTCATTCCGTTAATAAACGTCGTCTCGAAACATCGCATGTAGAATATTGAATTTATGAATGAAATAATTAAAGAGGAAGGAAGTTCTATCGTATTTCCGATACCGCGTCAGTAATTTTCTCCTATTCGATTTCGAGACTGTTATCATTTTCCGTCCGGGCATTTTCGTCCTGTTCCGTCTGGAAACTGCCTTTTCCAGGCCGATTTTTAGGAAATGAAGCCTCTGGCTAAGCAACGGGAACGAGCATAACGGAAATGGCATTGTTATTGTTGTGTCTTCGCCCACTGCGGGCAATATTATTTCATTAATCATTATTTATTATTATCCTCGTGTGGCTAGCCAAGAAACCCGAGAACAGGGTCATGCATCACGAGGACTAAGCGACGGTTCCCCCCTCTTCCGTTCAGAACGGTAGGAAATTTGGGAAATCTTCATTACCAACACGAAATTTGTCAGATTGCATTCATAGAAAAATTTTCATTCCGGTTGTAAGGGCATCACGAAACCTCCATACGCTTCTATGTCTTCATCGTCGATGATTTAATCACAGATTTAATATAACCCCACAATGTCAGAGTTTGACAGTTTCGTTTTGGAATCATCGTTGATCGTAGGCATAGATCAAAATCATACATTTCTCATTTAGTCACGGTAGAAGAAACTACAGATAAATATTGAATAGATTCAACAGAATCTTTAATTTCGTATATGAGATAATCTTCATAAAAATGGCTTCCTTTACTATCGGAAACAAAACCTCTATTTCGCTCATAAATATTGATGTTTATATCCCCCTTCGAGTAATCGCAGGTCGATGTCTTAGGTTAACGCTTTGCTGAACGCGCTGATTATTTTTCTGGTTATTACCCCTGTAAAACCTTTTAGTTAGCCATCTGAATACATATATTTGACGGTCTATCGTTCTTCGGTAAATAAATAGAGCCGATATTGCCGCTTAAAAGGGGGTTTTATTAATATGGACTCACTGGCTCAGAACGGTCAATAATTAAAAAAAAGGGGAATTCATTGACTTAGACCATGATAAAACCGTTGAGTTTTCACAAATTTTCATTTCTCCAAGTGCAGATGTAAATTTGCCTGCATTTCTCTAAGATCCGTTTGCACCATCGTTCCTTAAAGTTAAGGATCCCTTAAGTATTGACAGTTGCACGACTGTCACTCAAATGGAATTCTTACGTAAGGGACCTTAGAATATAGAACAATATTTTATTATTTATGTAGGGACCCTTAAATAGTTTCATCTAGTGATATTTCAGTTTTTCATGTTGTTTAACTTCACCCTAGTTCAAAAAAGCCTTTTAATTGGCTGGCCGGATACAGATGATAGTTGTCATTTCCTTAACCTAGCTTTACTGTCATTTTGACGATTTGATGATAGTTGAAATTTCAAATTTTTTGCCATAATTTCATAGAAAACAACAAATGTTCAGTCAGTTTGACAAATTTTTTTAGGTTATAATCCCATCCTTAAATTTGAGGTTGGGTTTAAGGATCGAAACGTCACTTAAATATTTAAGGAACGATAGTGCAAACGGATCTAAGAAACATGTTTCTCGAGTCTGAAAAAAATTCGTGTGGAGAATTCAAATTCTATGTCTATAATACGATATGCACGTGTCATTCGAATTGGCGTTCCATTCAAAAGTATGGGTATTATATTATGATTGAGCACACTCGTACATCCATAATAATAACTATAATCAATTGGCGCACTTTTACTTTCAAGGTAGAAACATGGGCGCTGATAAGTTAAGTGCTACTGGACACACGGAACATTAAAAAACGTAAAGGATCCCTTTCAGCGTTTTTACGTCTTGATATATAGATGTCGCGTCTAAAAATACAACTGTGACGGAGACCCACTTGATTTTTCCGACCGTATGGCATCGTAAATTATTCACCTTTTCATTTGAGGTTTCAGCGGAAGTTTATGACGGTTCATATTCCGAATCATAGGTGATTTATTATTCAAATCCCCAGTTATAAAACAGGGATTAACACCGCTTAACTTTCTGGGGTTGATCGTAAATTCTAAGTATATCTTCCGAGCAACTGCCGGTGAAATACAACTGCTCCAAACTTGTTTGGGGTTCTTATATTTAGAACGTGTCCGAATTGATAAACGTTTTTTCCAAACGTTTAAAATGTTCATTATGACAACCACACAACGACGTAGTTAGGATTGGTATCACTGTTGAGGGACACAGAATTCGATTTATGTCAAAAACGGTCCCATTCCACTTTCCCAAATTCTATGATTGCTTCAATTTCTGGGTTTATTTGTTCTTTCAGGTATGCAAGAGCGGATTCACCGTGTCATAACTTCTATTTGTAAACGTTCGAATATCGATTCTGGGAACTCACTCAATTTGTTCGACAAATATTCAACAAGTGTTCTCAACTTGACTTTCTATGAATTGTTTTCTATGCTAGTTTCGAGTACTTGCCAATATCATTGAGTAATGCGGTATTTCCAACTGAGATCTGTGTCAGATCTCCGCTGATTCGTCATCCTGTTTGTTTGCCAATAGATGTTTTGAATATCGACAAACACGGATCTGGTAGATGCATATTTTTCGCAACACTTTCTATACGACATTTCAATCTGCTCCAGTGGTGCCACTATTAAGAAAACTCATTTGTTGCATTGATCAAACGCTGAGAGGAATTTCGAAGAAATTTTCCTGAAATTCATGTTGTGTAGCACCGAAACAGACCAATAAGATTAAAACGAGAACGTTTTTGATAATCTCTCTTTTCAGCTCATGTGTGGGAAGTTCTCCTGGTGAACCGTGGTTTAGGGACACAGGACCTCATCGGGACCTACAGACTATGTCTGAGAGAAAAGACACTTACATTGGTCAAGAAAGATTTCGACTTCCAAATTGAAATCAATCTGTCCAGTATCAGAAGCTGCGGAAGTCTCCAAAAATACGTTTACTTCGAGGTTAGATGATGTTCTATGACAGGCGGTTTCCTCGCAGGGTTGCCAACAATGATTTTTCGTATTTTTAATTTTATAGAAGAGAAGTGGGTTAATCTATGGTTGGCAACTTTGCGAGGCAAACTTCGTTGACCGTTGATGTAAGTTTGAGGGGATAGTTTATGTATTTTTTTGTTTTAGGTTGGTAGGAGTTGTCCTCTCGGAGCTGGAGAATTATGGATGGAGACTGAAGATCAGTATATTGCTCAGAACGTCCACTTGACAGTCTACCAGTAAGTACGAATTTCGTTGATGCTTTATGGTATAAGATTCCAGGGTTGCCAAACTCAAATACTGGTAATACTCTATGCTACACATTAAGATTCACAGAAACTGGGTAAAGTTGGAAGCTCTGGGATTTTGCCCTTTTCTTGAAGGTAGGAAAAACATGTCAAATGCAGGATGACATTTTTTCAAGGTTGAACATTCGCAGTGTCGTTTCGATATCGTGTTATCCGTTATCCGAAAATTGAGATAAAAAATTGTTTATAGCACGATCCGTATTTAATAACATTCAGAAATTAAAATTTGTATACTTTGTTTGAAGTGACGACAGCTGATAAAATAATGTTCTGATAAAGATTGATCAATTTGTTTGGATATGTTTTTATATAATATTTACCTCGTAAATATGATCTTTTTAGTGGAGTTCATGTGAAATTCGTTCAATAGGTACTCGAACGATTTTTCCACTGAATTTGAACGTTGTTTTCGATATCATTCATAAGCAAGTGTTTTCTAGGAATATTGTTATCGCTCAGTCCAAATTCTTGAACTGGAAAAGGCTAATTCGAATAGGTTTGTAGGAAATATGGAAAAATTGATGAAATTCTCATTCTCCAATTTTCGTGACATGTCAAATCGACAACCATAGAAATTTGACAGGAATGCCAGTTGCCAACCGGAACCAGAGAATCGGGCCCTGCGGGGAATCACAGAGCTCGGAAACGGTAGAGTTCGGATCATCCGGCGACGTCAACAAAAACCGCGGCATCGATATTTCGCAAAACGCCGTCCTTCCGACCGTTTTCGAGAAAAATTGATTGCTGGGTGCAAAGTCCGCCGTTCGTTTTTCATTCATCGAACCCGACGATAGAGTACACACGTGCGGATAACATTTTGACGTGTCAGTAAACTTGTTTTTACGACTCAGCGTTCCTTATTGTTTCCAATTCCGAACGGTCGGGCTTATCGCTCCTTCCCGCGACGCGAAAAAATCCATCGCGGACCTTCGCGGAAATTCTACTCTCGTTTTTCATTTCGCCGTTGTCGCCATGCGTCAAAAGTAGCTAAAAAGGTCTATGGTTCCATCACGGAGGAAAAATATTATTGAAAGTTCTATGGGGGTCTGTGCTGGCCTTGAAAGTCAGATGGTGGCCTGAAAATTTCTATGGGAGCATCACAGAAAATATAATTATAACCTAGAAAAGTTATTCTCTAATTTTGCCAAATCGAGAAGATTATAGAGAAACAGAACTAATTTGCTGAATCGATGCAATTTTCTGTCTGCTTAAAACTCGAAAACGTCGAAGTAAGGTTTTGGGATACATAAACCATCGATCATAATCATGTTGCAAAATCATCAAGTATTTTTTTCGTGGAATAGACTACGAGAAAATGTAGCTCAAACATTTGGCTGCTTCTCTTGTAGAAACCAGCCTTTCGTCAAAGAACGAATAAACATATTCAAAATTCAAACGTATGGGGTCAAAGGTGAGAGATAAAACTGCCATTGATGCCACAAGTTAATAATTTATTCACAGGCTAGAATGAAATTAATTATTTTGCCAAATTGATATGTTTTTATTAATTCGCGGTATGTGTTTTGTCTGCTTTTAGACGGTATTGGGTGTTTATTAAATCAACCCTTGCTGGGATTAACATTTTGTAACAGGTTCTCTGAAAATTATTCAAAATGCTAAGATATCGAGTAGATTTGAAAAAAAAATTTCGATTTCTAACTCGCTCTTAAATTTGATATTCCTTGCAGTACCATGACTAGCAATGGCAAGGAGGAGCTTGGGCCAAAAAGCAGGTTTAGATCGTCTTCAGCAACAGAAACATCAAAGCCAAATGTAGATAAGAAATATAACTCCAAAAGTCATCTGTTCCCACAAGGTGAGTTGTTTACCTTTGTATTCTCAGCTTTCAAGCTTTTCCGTTAACCTACTGATTTATTTTGAGCATACCTATAATTATTTAAGGATTGTTAATGTTTGAAAAATTATCGCTGTTTAAAATTTTGTTTATATCCATTTTTCTTTCTACTTTGGAATTTCTTGGTTCTAAATGGAAATTTCAAAATAATATGGATGTTTTGATGGTTCATGCACGATTTTCTTTGAATTTTTAAATTGTCCAGTTGGCACTTCAAATTTTTTTTAAAACATATACAATAATTTCAATTCTTCGGACACTCTTTGAACATACCACTGTTTAGAAGTTGTTCAGGAAAGTTTCTCTTCCAGATCATCAACAAATCGTCGATTCTTGTTCATGTGGCGTACAATCTCACAATATTCAAAACCCTATTGGTATGACCTATTTCCGTTTTGCTACATATACTGCATGATCATTAAAGTGGTTCATATTCATTTGCCAATTCATGGTAAAAGGTCATGTAAATAACGAAAAAAAAAAACATCGTGATTTTGTAGGATGAAGAGAAGTTAAAATGGAGAAAACAGCAATGATATCTAAATAACATATCTAAAAACACGTGGAGTTTGTGTAATATGAGCCACTGTTTCAGAGCACTCACGACCAAAACTAGAATAACTCGAAAACGATATTGACTATTTGATTATTTAATTCATTTTTTTTTCGGTCGAGTCATGGATTTCTTTGGTCTTTATCCTGAGTTATTCTTGTATTGTTCGTGGTGTTTCTAACATCGCTACTGTGCCATCGTCGTTTCTAACCAAATTTTCATGTTGTCCATACATGTTTTAATGTTGGTTTTGCATGTTTTCGCTTGCAGTGAGTGGTATGGTTACCATTTATCAACATTTGAGGGGCGCTACTAAATCATCAGAACGACGTCATTCAATTTCAGGTTTGTTCATTTTCCATTTGCTTTTCACGAACATCTCTGTGTGTTTTTCATTGCGTTAACTGTTGGATATAGCATGCATTTTTCGATCCCCGTCCTTTATGCAAACATCGTCATTCAAAAGGTTCCTTTCTTAATATGAAAAAATGAAAATATTGTTTTTGGAAGCGAAAAAATATTTTTAATTACTGTTACATTTCCAAACACTCTACAAATGTGTACAAAACAACTTCGTAAACCACACACAATAAAAGGATTTGAAGGATTTATAGCTTAACGTTACCATAAATATTGGATTAAGAATTTATTGCCGATGAAAACATTCCAATTGCCAAACTTTTATGAGCATATTTTACAAATCCCAATCAATTGGCCAAGAGGAAAACAATTTTTTTTGGGAAACACTTTACGGAAAAAATCGATTTAATTGCATGTCCTCCATCGTTTCTGGTGTTGGATTGGAGTTTGAAGCGATTTAATTTCAATTTTTGCATTAATTTATGATTTCCGATCTATAATTAATTGTTACACGGGTTGAAAAATCGAAATAATGCTCACAGTGTTCAATTAACACTTTCAAGTTGAACCTTACATTATTATGAGTAAAAAAATTCACTTTACTAGAAGAACAACAAATAAAAAAAATTCTGATAGCTTTACGATTTCCGTTTTATTTAAGGGATATGATGAAGGTATTTATATCATTTAGTTAAACACAAAAGTGACTTTCATGGTCATCACTGGGGGATTCAGGCGAATAAAAAAAAAACAAATTTGAGGTAGTCGCAGAGGTTTCTGGAAACTGGAACTGCTATACAGGGTGAGTCTTTGACTTGTACATCATAGATTGTTGAGGTCAAAAGAAATACTTTACTCGTATAGCATTTTTTCTGATTTAGCCTAAATAAAAAGATATAGCCATCTTAAACTTTCATAATGAGCTATGCCACCCCTGGAAATATGACTCTAAAATTGGCCAAATACTCGTAAGAGATTTGCCACATTAATGAGAACCTATATTCTGAAAATCATTTCATTCGATGAAATCGTTCACGAGATATATTCGAAAATTACATTTTTTTTATGGATTTTCAACAGCCTGTATCTTTCTAACCGAGCCGAATCGGAAGAAATGGTAGAGACAAAAAGTGTTTCTTTTGACCTCAGGAATGTCCCGTTAAAATATATGTACAAGTCAAAGACTCACCCTGTATAGAGTGATTTTTCAAGGAAAGGCCAAGAAGCTTTTATTAACATGACAACCCTGTTTAACACCTTTTACAAATGTATTGTATCGAATAATCTCAAATGCTCGATGGAAGATAATATTAACGAACAATTAATGACTCATTAATATCGGTATTAATGATAACTTCAAACATATTCGTGTAATGCAGTTTTTTTGGATAATGGTCAATTGATTTGGCAAATCATCGTTGACGATTTTAAAAGGTGCACTCAATTTTTTGTTGAAATTCCTTACAGCAGTTAACATGGTCGTTGATTTTCAAAATCCACTATTTAAAAAAATACCTATTCTGGAAGTCTTAAGTGTTTTTATTAGAGAAAGTATCCTAATTAAACCTCTGCTACTTCCTGAGATAAACTGGAAAAACTTCAAAAAGAGCGTACTAACCCATCAAGGTTACTTTGTTAAACTTCCATCTGAATCTTAAACAACCTTCACTTAACAATAAGGTCCCAAAGATTATAGAGTTAGAAAGATAGGAAACGCCCTTATATCTGTGGTAGTAAAATCCGACTACGATTTTCGGCAAGTTTCTTACTTTTGACACCTAGAGGGCGCTGAAAACATTATTCAGTACAGAACACTATTTTAATAGGCGCGAAATTCGAATTATACTTTTCATAAATTTCCATTAAAATGAGTATTCTTTTTCGAGCTTTTAGAGAAACATCATGATCGACAAAACAAAAGCAGAGCTCCGTTTCATGACCAGGATTATATTTTCCATCTACACATTGTTTTGAATCAAATGAAATACGTTTTGGCTTCTTTAAATTTTTATTTGAAATGATAATGTAAAATCAACTACAATACAATAATTATGAAATTGAGAACATTTCAAAAATTTTTTCACATATTAGAGTATTATTATAACAATTTCAAGAACTTATTCATACAGTGAACTCTCGATAAATCGAACATCGATAAATCAAACAGTTGTTCTGGACACGATTCATACATATCTCACCCAGTGTATTTTAACCTCAATGAGTCCAGAGGGTCGAACTGCTGGAAGGGTCGTCAAGAGAACCACCACCTCTAAAGTCGTTCTTCTGACCACCATTGCCTCTATGAGTGGAACTTCTTGATCTAATGAATGAGACCGAAGAAAATTCGGTTCACAAACAAATTATCCAGAACAATATATTTTTGCCCCGAAACCTCTATCCATTTGACAACACTGAAAATAAAAAACAATGAACAAGATAGTTACATGATACGAGTTTCAAAACTTACATTTCCATTCTCTTTGGTAATGAAAAGAATGCACTTTCAAGATTATTATTTCTATTATTTCTGCAATTAATCACCATGCATTTCGAATGTCGATCAGTTTCTAACACAAAATTCATAACAGAAAAACACACAAACCAAGATTATGGAGTGAGCTAGGTGCTACTCTTGTAGATTTCGAGTTATTTCAGTGGAAAATACGCGAGAAAATGCAATCATCATTCAGCAAAAATATTTATTCAAGTATTTCTTTCAAAATTGACAACAGCCTACTAATAATCTCTATATAATCTATGTCAAATGGACCCTAATTAAATATTTTAACCATAACCCGATTACTTTTGAAAAACAGATGTCGCTGACATCACTGTAGTCGCTTCGTTTCCCATCTTTATACTCTATAATCTTTGTAAGGTCCGTTAAATAAAAAAAGGTGCCTTCGCTTAAGTCGATGATACACTTGTACCATCCCAATATGAATGTCACTTCTATGACCCGTCATTGACGTACGTCTCTTGTGATTTGTCCACCTACAGGCGGTGTTGCCTTTTCGGGAAGTATCAACCACCAACGCACCCAGTCACTGCCCCTTGCTACTCCCGCCACTGCACTAGAGCATCCCCTTCAGCAGCACTCGAGAGCCAACAAGCGCTCAAACCAATCCAAATGTATGTATAATGTCACATGTTGTGTGAAGTCAATTTTGACAGTCCGACTCCAGACTGTCACTTCGTTTTCTATGCTCGTTCCAATGTACTTGCTTCAAGTTTTTGTGAAGATTGACTCTGGAGTCGGATTGTGACTGATCGCTTTGTTAAGGATGTGAAAGAAGACTTGAGTTAGAAGAAGGATGGAGAGCTTCAGATCTTCGAATTAGTTCTTGTAGAAATTGCTTTAAGGTCTTGGTTTTTCATGACACTGTAACCCTTTTTCAGAAATTAACCTCTTGTAGATAGCGCTCCTTTGACATTTATTAGGTGATATTTGTTACCCCTGGTTTTTTAACCTAGATTAACAACTCTATTATCCTATTGGCAGATTTGTAAGTGCCCAAATCGTGTATTAGAAGGTTATAAAAGTTGGGGGCAACAAGTCTCAAATATAGCTTGCAATCTCACATTTGGTTATAAGTGGACAGATTATCAGTTATTTTGAGGTTCCTAATATATACAGGGTTATTCACGAATATGTCTCTATTGGAAAGACAAGATTCAGAATTGAAATTCTAAAGGTGAGCTTCAAGTGAGAAGGCGACTTCTCGTATATTTTTTGGAGGTTCTAGGACATCAACTTTCGTTTTTCAAATGGGAAGGCCCATTCCATTGAATTCTGAGTCTTTTTGATTCCAAAAGTTTGAATTTTCCCGAGAAATTCTCTTCGAATGGGGAAATATGAAAAAAAAATCTCAAAATTGAACTCTGTTGAAATACAGACAGCTTCGAGGTTTTTTCATTGAAAATTCTCATTTTTGAGAATCTCCGAGAAGAAAGGCTGATGCTTCTTTTCCGATAGCGGGATTTTCAGAATATGATACAGGAGGTCATAAATTCTTTGTCGAAGTTAGAAGTGACCAAACATCAAAAAATCGTTTTTTTTTTTTCAAATTAGAACCCCATTTTTTCGAAGAATTTTCGAAATCTTCGTCAAAAAATAATAGGAGCATACTTCTGAGACTTTTATCACAAATTGAATATTTTTCGAGATATTCAGGAAAAACGATTTCATCTTCAATTTTCAATCTCATTCCGAAAGTGTTCTTTTACTGGAAAATAATTAGTGGTCAAGTGAAATTTTTGGAAGTCTCTGTTATCGAGAAAATATGAACAGTTTTTCTTCTATATCACCCCATATTGTGTCAAGCTCTTTGTTTTTCAAAGCTAATTATAATATCCGCAAATTCCTAATTCTGGAGAATTTTTTTTTTGTCATGGAGCATTTTTTACCTTGACTCCACTAATACTTACATTGGGATAACATTACAGATAATAATTCAAGAACTGAACTCGTCTGAACTATAGAAAATATTTTCTCGATAACAGAGATTTCCAAAAATTTCACTTGGCCGCTAATTATTTTCCAGTAGGAAAACACATTCGGAATGAGATGGTAAATTGAAGACAAAATATCTTTCCTGAATATCTCGAGAAATATTCATTTTGGGATAAATGTCTTGGACGTATGCTCTTATTATTTTTTGACGAAGATTTCGAAAATTCTTCGAAAAAAACGATTTTTTGATGTTTCGTCACTTCTAACATCGACAAAGAATTTGTGACCTCCTGTATCATATTCTGAAAATCACGCTTTCGGAAAAGAAGCATCAGCCTTTCTTCTTGTAGATTCTTAAAAATGAGAATTTTTAATGAAAAAACCTCGAAGTTGTCTGTATTTCAACAGAGTTCAAATTTGAGAATTTTTTTCGTATTTCCTCAATTAAAGAGAATTTCAGTGGAAAATTCAAACTTCTGAAATCAAAAAGACTCAGAATTCAATGAAGAATCTATTTATGCGATAAAAAATGGGTCTTTCCATTTGAAAAACAAAACCTTCAAAAAATATTATTACTTGAAGCTCACCTTTAGAATTTCAATCCTGAATCTTATGTCTTTCCTAAAAATATTCTACAGAGCCATATTCGTGAATAACCCTGTATATTAGTGAAACGATGCTCGTATTTTATACCAAGCGATAGAAGGGTTGTTTTAACTTCTGACTCTGTCGTTCCAAGTGACTTCCAAGACGACAAATTGAACATCTTGCTTCACCATGGGTAATATCATGATGTACGAGTGGAAGCTTTCTTTGTGCTTTAATTGTAGTCCTGACAATTCACACAGTTTCAAACTTTTATTAACAACATTAACTTTTCTTAATGATTCAACCTTTTATCTTATTTCCTCGGCACCCAGTGCTAATTCTGTTATTACTTCATAGGTTTATCATCAGGAGTCCGTGAAAGGTGCGATAGTATGCCATCACGAGCCAGAACCACCAGCGAAGGGAACCACCCAGTACCTCTGTTTCCGAGATCTCATCTAGCCCCCCACAGGCCTTGTTCCATTCACCGTGATCTGGGATGTAGTCCCCCTATCGGTTCCCCTATCTCACCACCATCAGCAGGCGCATCCACAGACTCTGCTGGGTCTTCCTACAGCTTAATCGATGAAAATGAAGATTTGGACAGCAACCATGGGAGATACGGACATTCGTTGACACCCGATGAGGTTATAGCTGAGGAAGACTGCGATAGTCTCTGTGCCCACTACGGTATGTATTATTTAGTGCCTTAGAAGCATTAGAGAGAGAGAGAGAGAGAGAGAGAGAGAGAGAGAGAGAGAGAGAGAGAGAGAGAGAGAGAGATACATTTATTCAATCATATAACCAATACAGGTAATGATCTTGTCAAACACAATTCATTTACAAAAGGTAAAAAAAAAACAAGAGAGTAAAAATAGAAAAATGAACTCTACAGTTCCTCTAAATTTCTTTCATTTAGGAACTCGTTTAAACTATGATAGCATTTCTTTACAAGAAAACTTTTAAGGCTACTTTTCTGTACACAGAGATCGATTTTTGAATTTTTCAGGTAAATTATTCCATATCGACAACAAACTATATATAACATATATATAACAGTGCTTTATTGCAAGTGCAATTGGCCGTCGACCTGAGGTCCTTCAGCCAATATATATAACATTTTTCTGCAAGTATGAGAAGTTTGGCTTATCCTCAATTAAACAATTTTTCCCTCTGGTGTTATAGGGATGTTCTATATTTTTGAATTCAGAAGGATTACTAATAATAAACATTACATACTCAAATATATACAAACTGTGAAGGGTTAATATACTAAAGTTTTTAAATATAGTTTTACAGGTTTCAGTTTGTTTCATTCCAAAAATTATTCTTAAACATTTTTTTTTGTAGTAGAAAAATTCTTTCAATTATTGGAGATCTTGCCCAGAAGATTATCCCATATCTTATTCTTGAGTGAACGTAAGCATGATAGGTAGATAATGCAGCATCCACCCCTACTGTATCTCGGATGATCCTTAAAGCATAGCAATATCGTGCTATATTTGGAGCGAGTTTTTCAATTTGACTCTTCCAGTTTAGCTTAGAGTCAATATTTAATCCTAAGAATGATAGACTTTGTGTTGTTTTGATGTTAGTATATTGGTGTTTTAAATTCAACTCATCTGTTTCTTCATCTCTGAACAATAGGACTTTAGTTTTGTCTATATTGAGCATTAGGTTGGTTTCATTAAACCATTTTTCATATCATTTTCGAGACTAGATCTACAATCATTTAAATTATCAGCTTCAGTAATTATAGTTGTATCATCTGCAAACATGACAGCATTATTGTCAGTGCACTGTATCAAATCATTCTTATAAAGTATATAGAGAAATGGACCTAGGATAGATCCCTGGGGAACCCCGCCCCTTACTTGTTTACACTTTGAAGTTTTTATGTTGCCATCTTTCCCCTTGCTGGTTGTTTTTTGCATTCTGTTAGTGAGATATGACCTTACCAGATTCAGTGCTACACCTCTTATACCATACTTTTCCATCTTGGCTAATAGCTTCTCATGATCAACCCTATCAAAGGCCTTTGACAGGTCCAAACATAGAGCAGCTGTGGTGTGCTGTTGGTTCAGTGATTTTATGATGGTTTTGAGTGCTTGATATATCGCATTTATGGTAGATTTACCCCTTCTAAAACCGCATTGCTGTTTAACCAATATGTTGTTTTCCTCAAAAAACTTGATGAGTTTATCGAAGATCATTTTTTCAAAGATCTTTCTCTACTGCCTTTTTTGAATATTGGTATCACAAGTGCTTCCTTTAGCATCTGAGGATACTTCCCTGTTTGTAAAATCTGGTTGAATATATGTGTCAAAGGTGATGTTATTATTGATGCACACTTTTTAAGAAGTTCTGCAGGTAATTCATCATGACCAAAAGATTTTTTATTTTTCAGTTTTTGGATATAGTGATGCATTTCTTGCTCTACAACTGGACTCAGAAATATACTCTTACTGCAAGATTTTATGTTATCAACATTAGTATTTACTTCACTGTTTTTATTGATTGAGTCAATAAAATATGAGTTGACCCTATTTAGTATATCAACTTCATTTTCTTGAGGAAATGCATTCAGAATAAAGTTGCATCCACTATGTTTTTTATTGTTTTCAGCTTCTACTATATACTTCCTGTTGCTCATCCATTTAGACTGTCTAGTAACTTGCTTGAGTATTATTTTGGGACTTTGTATTGTTTTAGGGATAAGTCCGAATACGGGTAATTACCTCCCAATGGCACCACCATCTTCAGATGACGGTTACGTGGCAATGTCTCCGATAGGAGCACACAGTAACATCACCCCGGCAGCAAGTCTGAGCAGTGTTACTTCCGGCACACCTTCCACAGACATGAGATTCGCAGAATACCCCCTGGATAAAGTGGTGTCGTTTTTCCCGCCTTCCTCAGATGATGAGTCTCGTCCCATCAGGGCTTATTCCGTAGGATCCAGACCGGAAACTTACAAGTACAAGAAACATTTGATGGACATCCACGGAACGGCAGAGAGCAGGAGAGACAGAGCTGCAAGTGTCGGCTCTAAGACGAAGAAAGGTTAGAAAATGTGACATTTCAAATGTCAATATGACATGACATTTCAAATAGATATATATATATATATATATATATATATATATATATATATATATATTATAAAAAAGAGAGCTAAAATAATACAATGAATGTTGAAACAAAAAGTACCTAAGCTGAGGTAAAAAAAGAACGGGGTATCATAACATTCTTCGTATGATACTATAGAATCATATGATACTATCATCACTAGTATCATACGATACTATACAGCCAGGGGAAAAAACCTCAGCTGAAAAAACCTGTCTCCCCGTAAAAAAAATAACATAAAATATTAAATATCAGGAAAATCTTGAAAGACATCAGTGTGATCATCTTCATGTTATCCGTCGATGGGCTCGGATAAACAGATTCTTCCCAAAACGACTCGCAATTCTTAATCTGAAATGAAAAAAGACAGAAGCAGAAAAGAAACCAATTATTCAGAATAAATCAAATGCATTTGCTACTTTAAAAAACATCAACATTCAGATTTCTTGGCCAGATAATGTTCGAAGGTTTATAAATATTTATGACAGAAATCTCACAAGATTTGAAAGAAATGAAAACAAACTCCATAAATTTCCCCTTTTCGAATCTGTTGAAAATTACGAACTGATAATTTTTTTAACATAACAAGCTAAACTTGTAAAAAATCAATTAATACATAACCTTTCAACTGTCCTCTTTCACGAGGATTTTTTTCTGTTGCCGTGTGGGTTTCTTGCAGAAGAATCACTTCGATACCATGTTCATCAGCTAATTTGGAGACGTAATCACACTTGTCTTTCGAAATTCCTTCGATATTCAAAATCCACAAATTCTTGCTCTCTGGTCGTGAGGGTTTTTCAAACCGGATACGACCTTCCAGGTGATGATTTTTCGGCACTTCAGATGTTTGAAGACCGCTACGGGACCCCGATGAAAGGCAATCATCTCCCATAGATAAACCAAACATGTTATAACACAAGAAAACAGAATATTTTTCAGGACCAAAAACTACGACATATTCCGGGAATTGTCATTCATTTCAAATGTCAATATGACATATGACATTTGACATAACCTCATAAATTCTTTCAGGACCTGTTAGAGTGTTGCCTCCTCACGGTCATTACCCACATGCTCATCCAAAGTCCTCGAGTGCTCCTCTTTTGAGTTCCTCTAGGATACCAGGATCGATGAGTTCAGTCGGATCTGAAATGGACGACTTTTTAGAGATGGACTTTACGAATATCAAGAAAAAGTCGTCGAAAGACGGTTATTTGGAGATGAAACCGAGTCCGAAGTCTTCTGCTGCGACCACACCTGTTACTACACCTTCAGGTACAACTTTTGTTCATTTTGGGATTTTGATTTACTTAATGAGTGCATTTTTATTGCAGGTTATGTCGAGATGAAACCCGGTGTGAATATTACGAATAGTAGCGGGCCATATTTGGAGATGAAACCGGGAGCTTCGCCGAATAGAGCTAACGAATATGCTTTCATGGATTTGAACAGAGCGTATTCCAACAGAACTGACTTACCTCGCAACGATTACATGGATATGAATGCCAAGAACACTTTCAAGAAACCTTTTCTGACGAATAATAATTACGCAAACTATCCAGAACACGATATAAATCATCACCAACCGACAATACGAAGATCATATTCCCAACTCTCCCCATCTACCGGCAACTGCTACAGAAACGTGGGTTCTCCAAACTCAGATTACCTCGACATGAACAGCAAGAACAGAGTTAGAAGCGACTCTGACCAAAGCAATGAAGGTTATGTGGAAATGTCGTTGGGCAGAGGTCACCACCGTCAGTCCAGCCTGGATGGGGCCCAATTGAACAGAGAAGATTACACAGGTACGTCTGCTGGTTCAGTATTGAAAAAGAAAGAGCTCAAACCGAATAAAAAAGAAAATAACCGTTCTTTACCAATTCAGATCCTGAACTCAAACCAAAACAATCCAATCAATGGTCGAACATACTCCGACGGTTCGCCAAAAATGCAACTACATCTTACTAACACTACCACGAGCCCCGTTTCTAGTCTTCCGAGAGGCAGGAAAAATAGCACCCGCAGGGATTCGAGGGACAGTTCGAGCTCCAGCGTTACGACACCTTCAAACTCCTCTACGATATTCCCGTTAAGTTTGAACAGTCCCAGTTCCCCGGTTAAACCTTTAAAGACCCCGGAAAAGTCCACCCCCAGCTTGATTCTAAACAGTTTGTACAAAAGGTTCCGAGGAAAAGGGAACGACAGTCAGGAGGACTACGCCGTCATGGATTTTCAGAAAAACACCAAAGTTAGCGCTAAGTCCAACGATTACATGAATGTGGATATGTCTAAGACTGGCGTGAACGAGAATAACCATCTCCAGGGTGATTACGCTGAAATGCAACCCGGGACAGATGTAAATAAGGCATTTAATCGGATGAACCTCTCGGAAACCTCCTCCATGGTTTTCAAGCCCATCTCGGAATCTAGGGAGTGTCCGAATTCCCCTACAAGTAATTTAAACGATTCCCCGAAGACTGAGGACACTGAAGTGAAAAGTGACAATAAGTGCACGGACAGTTTGAACGATTCGAGTGCTTCTAAACCGGTTTCGAGACCTGGATCGGCTTCTAGCGACTTGTGTTCTTCCACCTCGACTTTAGTGGGGTCCCGACCCGACTCTGTAAATAGTGATTCAATACGTCCCTCCTCTGCGCTGCATTACGCAAACTTGGACCTACAAACGATAGACGATGACGGAAGCAAGAGCCCCAGGACTGCGAGGAATAACTCGAATGATCGCGGTCAAGAGGTCAGTTTCGCATACGCCGAAATTGATTTCAATAAGAGCGAAGGGCTTAAAAAAAGTGTTAAGCATTGATTAGTGAATTCTCTAGGTTTTTTAGGATTTGTATAGAAGGCGCATATCGTATTGAAGTTGTTGTTAGTGATTGTAGATTGTTTTCTGAATTATTGACTTAGATTGTTATTACGGATTTATTTATTGGTACGGAGACGGAGAGATTATCTGAATAGACTTAACGCCGGTTCTTGTCGAAGTTTTTTGAACCTAATATTCGTTAAAAGATTCAAGTATTGATTCGTTCAAAAAATGCTCAATAATCAGGCTTGGCATATTAAAGCCGTCGCTTCAAAGTTCCTCCAGATTTTTAGCAAACAGAAATATTATTTTACGAAAATTTTTATCTTTCTTACAAACACAATATTTTTCTTACAAACGAATAGTTCTGCACCAAGAACGTCGTAATTTGTTGGAAACATAACTTGTTCAATCCTGATTGATGAGTGGAAGAACTGGTTGAAGATTTGACTTATTGAAGCTCAAATTGATGATGTGACATTGGAAATTCCTCGGAGATATCGAGGTTTCTTCGGTGAACTTGTATTTTGTGCAGTAACCTGACTAGGCAAATATACAGTGTATAGCACAATGATAATATAAATTGATTGCGACAGTGAACTCCAGATAAGAATCCCAAAGAAAGAGAAGCTTTAGACGAGATTTTCCACTATAAAATCCTTCATACTGCCATAATTTTTGAGAAATTTTAAACGTTTTAACTCCCTGTAAGAATGAGATTATTAAGTTTTCAGCTAATACGTGAATTATTTTATTTTATAAATTTTGAAACTGAAAAGAAACGATGTTGATACGTCGTCGAATAATTCCTTATAGGTTAATTTTTATAGAAATGTCAGATTGCATGTTATTCATCTGTCATTTGTATTTTGTCCTCGCTGTCAAAAATTATAACCTCAACTATAACTACTAGCTTTAAAAATGTGTTTTTGAAACTGCATTTGGAGTATTATAAAATGATTCCTTTATATATAAATATGATATAATTCAGAAGTTGAAATAAAAGAATATGATTAAAATAAATTTAAATACTGAAAACCCGAAATTTTTCATTGTCGCGCAGTCGGAAAATTTTCTGACTGGCGCAATATAGTAGTTCTGCTTATTGTTAGTTGTTTTTCATCTTTATTTCTGTTAAAATGTTCGGGTTTGCTGTAACTGAATGTCCGTTTTAAATTGAAATTAGTGGATTTTACAAAGCATACATATCCAAATTTGGTAAAACTTGGTTTCGATGTTCTAAAAGTCTAAAATATAGGAAATTGAAGTATGTAAATTATGGGTGTAATAGCTAGGTAATGATGAGACCTTCAACTTGAATGTTACGATTGAGGTTTTGTTGAAGTTGTTTCCAAATTTTAATAATTTCTAATTATTATATTCATTGCACTTTTAAGAGATTTGAGACTTTGAGTATTTAGGAAAAGATTGCATTTGATGTAGGTAACCCATCGTTTTATTATTCTTTTTGTTATTAGTGATTTGTGAAAAACAAATTGAGATAGTTTGCCTGTTGAAATTGAAAACATATGTATACGATGTATTGTGAAAATTCTCGCTCCAGTATGGAGGTCATGTTCTGGACCAAAAAAAAAAAATAATAGGAAAATATACTTGCAAAAATTATTTTTCCATTATTGATCAAAATAAGTCAGAAGAACTGTAAATAAATTTGTAAGCCCTATTATTTGGTACATTTTAAGCTTATTATTGCAGAGGATGTTCAAAAATTTTCTAAATATAATCAGTTTTTAGGGTTTGGCTATAATAACCGACGGATGAATCTTCACATAAATGCTTCTGCAGTGAGAAAACATGAGATATTGCGATTATAGCATTGTTGCATTGTGTAAAACTATATTTTATTTTTGAAAAAGTAGCTTTAATGCTTTGGAATTCATTAGTGGTATTTTTCGACACCCTATATACTTATATGTATATCTCCTGGAGAAACTGTTACTCATGTTTCATTTATAAAAAAGAAATAATAAAAATATTTAATCAAACATCTCCGTTTTCCTCAATCCCCCAAGTAGGAAAAAACCATCCTTCCAATGTCAGCAATTCGGCTGATTCATTCTCGACGTTTCGCCAGTTTGAGTGTCTGCCATCTTCAGGAGATGTCCTCACTGAATTGAGCTGAGTGATTATATAGCCCCGAAAGTCTCAACCAATTCAATCCTGGAACATGCAATAGGTATTTATTTTCATGAGGTAGTGGGTTTATTTATTTCATGTATTTAACTAGAGAAAAATTATTTTATTTTTTTTACTAATAATTTTAGAATGTCAACAGTCAATCAGCCTTTCTTGACAAGCCTTCGGTAGCTCAGTTGGTAGAGCGGTGGACTGTAGAGGTTACAAAACGTGGGCATCCATAGGTCGCTGGTTCAAATCCGGCCCGAAGGAATCATTTTTGAGGTATGTGGAAAGTTTTTAATTTCAAATATTGACATCTCTACTACTTATTCATGTTTTTGAAACATAATTTGTTGTTTAAGGGGATGTAAAATTATATTGCCATCCATTTGCAGTGACAAGAACGGTGGCCATTTGAGTAAAGAAAATTCATGTTATTCTATGGTCATCCTTGTGTTGACATTTCTCAAGTTTTTGTTTTTTTCTCATTAAATCAAGGTTAAGTAGTATGAAATCAAAAGTCAAATTGTGGACAGTAAATGAAGTAATCTGTAACTCGTGTTTGTAACCATGGAAATGCTGGTGGGGCCCAAAGAGAACGTCACAAATCATCAGGGGAAACAGTCCCATCGTCTCCGGTTAAAGATGGACAGGCTTTCGTTTTCGACAAAAAACCCGAGAAGTTAGTATTACAACATTCGCAGGACGAGGAGGAACCTTACTACACAAAACCGCCCAATCTTTCGTTCGAAAAGAAGAGACAGAGGTCCAACACTGTTTCTGAGGGGACCCCCATAGAGACAAATTTACCAGGTGGTAAGGCTCCTACAGTTTTCAGATGGGAAGGTGGTGGCAAGGATGTTTTTATCAGTGGAACATTTTCTGAATGGAAAACGATCCCAATGGTCAAATCCCATGGTGATTTTGTCACAATTATCGACCTACCCGAAGGGGAACATCAATACAAATTTTACGTTGATGGAGAATGGAAGAACGATCCAATTCATAAAACTGTGGAGGATCCGTCAGGAATGAGAAATAACTTGATATCAGTTAAAAAATCTGATTTTGAAGTTTTTCAAGCATTGGACAAAGATCAAGAGAGTTGCGGCAATGATGCACTGAAAGAATTTTCTCAAGAAATCCCTGTAAATAAGCCTTGGGAAAAATCTAGCGGCCCCCCTGTCTTACCCCCTCATCTCCTACAAGTGATATTGAATAAAGACACACCGTTATCGGTAAGATATACAAAACTCCTACTTTTTGAATCTTATCTCATTTTTTTTTCAGTGTGAACCAACGTTGTTACCTGAACCAAATCATGTGATGTTAAACCATCTTTATGCTCTCTCTATCAAAGATGGCGTTATGGTCTTGAGTGCTACTCATAGGTACCGCAAGAAATATGTAACTACGCTTTTATACAAGCCAATATGATTCTGTAAATATGTGAATATGATCATTTTGAAATAAATTTGTAGACTTGTACTATATTCTGAGAATTTTGTGGCTTTACTTAGTTGTGTTCGAGGAAAGTATATTTTCGATATTGTTATCAATGGGTATTTCCATCACTCTTGATATCCATGAAATCAACTACTGATTTGAATATAGTTTCTGATGACATTTGATTATTATCAGAGTGTTATCAAACAGGTTTTTTCCTCATTTTAATGATATTTTAATATGAAGCACAATATTCCAATATGAAATTTTTCATGAACATTCAATTCGTATCAAGGTGCAGCACAAAATTAATATTGTACTCAAGCTCAATAAATCATTGAAAAAAATGATAGGGAATGAAAGGTTAAATTCATCTTGAAATTATTTCATTTCGAAAAAGTGCCATTAACTCTGTTGTTTCATGAAAGATTTCAATTTTCAAGGCGAATGCAATAACACCAAATGATTGTCAAGTTTTTTTGTAAATAAATTATTATTCCACCATAAAATAATTTTTTTGATGACTATACCAGCAAAGTAGCAGTTTTCCACTTAGGTATTCGGCATTATGAAAGTTAATTCATTATTTACTGCCGCAGTATTTGAACGCTCAATTAAAAAATCGAATGAACAATTCATAATTCGGAAACCAAGGCCGATAAATTCTGGTACGATATGTTGAAACCATTCAGCCATTCACTGTTAGGTAAACAATCAACAGTGCTGCGCCTCAGGTGGCGTGGGGACACAGTAACAAAGCCTACACAGAACACACCTATCCTTCCAACTCTCACAAGCTTTAAGTAGCTTCTGACAGGTTTTTCAGAAACCTCGAAGAAAAATAGATGTTTTTATATTTTATTTCTACTTAGTTCTGCTTTACCCGATATGAGATTCGGACATTCACTTCGGTATCTGTTCAATTGACGTGAAAAATGATTAGTAGTATTAATGTTGCTTGAAATTATTCAATTATTGTTGAATGAGTTGATTGCGCCGAGCTCATTTACTTCCAAATGTATCTGAAAATTGTTTTCAGTCAGGAAGATGAAGCTTAAAGTTTTAGAATGTTTTTTTGTTATTTTCTTCCTCAACAATGCATTTCCTGAGACTAAGGGGGAAGGTATGTTTGATGCAAAATTTTTCGACGATATTCATTGATACATTCGTTTGTTTAACATCATATAAGTTATTCAGACTTAAGTTTTCCTCGTTTATGATTCAAAACACACCCAACAAATTTTACAGGTATTGAAACTGATAAACATTACGACGTTAAAGTAGAAGTACCGACGCTACCTCTTCATCGAATTAAAAGACAAAATGACGATATAAGTAAGTGAAAAAAAAATTACTACTTTTGGTAGTAAAAGTAAAATATTTCAGGGGCTGAAGAAAATCCAAGAGAAAATGACGGAGACTTATCATCGGCAAGTTCGAACGATACACTGCAAGATCAGAATTCAAGAAGTGAGTGAAAATATACATCAGATAACGAAACAATTGTCTCATAATTCGAAGATTTCAGAATACGATTTTGAATTAAAATTATGATGATCCTTTCAGGCTCTATTCTACAGTTATTTCAAAAATGTAGTTATTTTGTAGTTTCTTTACCTCTGTAACTGTTTTAGAGAATAGAAAAAAATTAATATCATGAACCTATAGCATGAATGATTGCCTTCTATTTAATGAAAGTTATGGTTTAATTTCTTGACATATTGATGAAAATTTAACTAATGTTGCGAATATTTCAGACGTTTCAGAAGAAGGTTTGGAAATTAATGGTATTACTTCTTCACCACAATCAATAAGTACTCTACTGCTCAATGAGGAGTCAAACTGTAAGTCATGCAGAAATTTTCAATACCATTAGGCATCGAGAATTTATCTATTAGATTTTTCATATTCCAGCGAATGTTGAAGGTACTACAGAAGAGAAGGACAATAAAGATTCTCCAAGCAAACCCTTGCATCATTTAGCTCTAGATCCAATTCAAATTGGAGATCCCAACTCATCGCTCAAATCTCATATAATCAGAAATTTGCAACGTCACATAGCAACGAAGCAATGGACCAATAAAGGACCAAACACCGTTTTATTCACGTTCAACATGCCCAAGCATACAATGACCAACGCAGAGTTGAACCAAATAATCGAAGATATATATTTAGAATTGGAGGACGTAGAGCCAAAAGCTCAAATTCGTCCAGCTCACATCAAACTGACCGAAGGCTCAGAAATATCAATTGAAGTTGCTGTGGACATGCCACCAGTGAAAGAAATGGTTATGCCTAAAATGTTGCGTAGATTCCCGGATGTTCGGAACAACTGCATCGAACTCGTGTACAAAAAAGATTTAGACGTAGGAGATTTGGTATCGAAGGTCGTGGAAAATATAGAATACCAATTATACAAGTCGAGGATTGTGGACAGCGGGCAGCAGATATTCCTGGACTTACCATTCAAAGTGAAGAAGAAAAGCGGAAAAAACAAGAACTTATTCATCATACTCATGCATGAAATTAAAGAGCGTTTAAAATCCTTAGATGGTGTTAAGTTAGTGAAATACGAATCGAAAAATATCGACAAGAAATGGAAGCTCTTAACGGTGAAGGTTGCAATGAGATATTCTGTTAACCAGGCTCATGAAGGTTTACAGTCAACACCGGAAATGCCAGGGAAAAAGAGAAGATGGCACAAAGCACTGTTAGGGTGGATGTGGACAATATTCTGATTCAAAACATTCGCAATTTGAGAATGGAGCAATCACAATAAAATATTTCTTTTACACTCTTTCCTTCTCTTGATAATCCCGTCAGTCACAATATAATTTAAACATGAATTTATGTCTTTATTACACGAAATTTCAATAAAATTGAGTCACGAAAAACCAATACGAACACTAATATTTCACGACATAGATACAGTTTCCGAATATAGTAAAAAATTGATAAACTTAGCAATGCTTACAGAAAGAAACTTTTCTAGAAGTCTCATTCGGACAATGAATTCTAGTGATGCGTTTTTGAATGAACTCTTCCATAAGATGACAAATAAAAATGTTATCAGCATTATTTTCGGTTCCCTCTTCTTGTCGACCTATCTTATGACTACTGTTGAAGGTTTTGTTATGAAAAAAATTCCTGGAGAAGTGGACACTTCACAGGAAGTAATCGACGAGGTGTTAGGACAAGACAGAATAGAACTACAAGTTGGGTCTGGTGAGTAAGAAAACTTTTGATCCATTGATATGACATAGGTTCGCATTTACTGACTGAAGATACTATTTTTTACTATTTATATTATTTATAATTTTTAGTTCCAGACAATATTAATATAGACTCTGAATGGACTTCTTCCAGAATAGATTTGGAGTTTGTTAACGAAAAAAATGGAAATAGAATAAAGCATATAAAGAAAAATGGTACTATCTACCATTTTGATTTTAATTATCCTGAGTTAAGAACTCTAAAAGCCTTAATAAGTAAGTGGGAACAAGAAAAATATATATATTGTTTTTTGAAACTCTTGTCATTGCAGGAAAAGAACTGGAAGCACAAAAAAAAGAAATTGAAGATCCTATTGTTTTCACACTAAATATTGTTGCAAAATTAGCTTCTAAGCTGGACGATTTCTTGTTAATGACCAAAATCATTGACGATTCCATCAGACCACTAATTTGCCCAAAGCAGACAATAAAATACTTAGCAAAACCAATATTGGAAAGTAACATACTGAAGAACTTTACTTTAGAGGTGGTTATTACCTCTCTAGATGAAAAATTAAAAGAAGAATATGAAATGTTGAGAAAAAATTGTAAAAATGAAATGATACCTGGACTAAAGAAACGATATCCAAAGATGAACTTCAAATTTGAGTCCCTCTTCAATGCTGTAGACATCTCAAGACAAAACTCTAACAAGAATATAGTTAGAGTAGTTCTTATGGTTTTCAACAGGAGAGGTAAGCCAAGAATATCCCAGAAGAAAATAAAGAAACTATTCAAAAAAATTGGGAAGAAATATCCGCAAATTTCATTCGAATCAAGTTTCAACGATTTAGACCCATTGAATCCTGATAAAGATTACTTGATTTTGAGTTTTGGTCTATCAAAAACAGATGATAACAACATAACAAGTACGACAATAGATTCTACAACTTCGGATAAAATTGATACTACCTCTCAAGAGAATATATCCACCACGTTACTCGAGATTTCAACAGAGAAATGGACAATAGAAGCTTCTGATAGTGATCACACTTCATCTGCAACTCAAGAAACCTTCGCATTTTCAGAAAATACTGAAGAAATTACATCCAAGATTCAAGAAGAGCCAACAACCGAGTGGACTTTCATATCAGACTTTCGAAAAACAACCGTTATGGAGTCAAGTGAGGACGTTGAGTCTACATCACATTTTATTTGGACTGAAGAAACATTAAGCCGAACTTGAAGCTTCTGGTATTTTCACTTCTAATGATTCCAGCATGTATCCAGAAGACTCAAATTCATCTTATACAGCAAGAATTGTTGGAGACAGAGGTTCTACAGAAACAGTAATTGTTTTTACTGAGGATTTATCAAGAATTATATCAGAAACAATGTCGTTATCCGAAAAAACAACAGTTGAAACGACGACAGGCCAAGAGATTGTAAACTTGGGGATTTCGACTGAAAAAGAATCTATAATAAAGAATTTTCTTCAGAAAATACTGAATAAAGTAAAGCAAATTTCACCGCTCAACTGGATTATCTTTTGAGAAACATTATCAATTTTGTTTTATACATTATGAACACACTAAATCAATATTTTCGTGGGGTGTACTGTGTTAAAATTAAAAATGAAGCTTGTAATTTGTTTTATTGGTATTGGCATCTAGATAGCTAGAGCATTAGTCAATGCATTAAATTTACAAACACGATTCCATTCCAAAACTTCCTTTTTTTGATACGAGATGTGAGTCTTACAGCTGAGACAATAGGAATTGATGCTGCTCATTGAGGATGTATAAGGAAAAACTTAAAGAGGCTCAATTTTCGAATGGTTTAATTGATCCGAAATTATATACATATACAGGGTTTTAAATATCTTACATATTTACATCACAGATTCTACTCTCATCAACTACCCTTCTTCATCTTTCTAAGACTCTTCTCCAGAACTTACAGCCTGCTGTCTCTCAGCGTAGGCCTTCTGGAATTCGAGACCATTGATGTTATAGTTGGCAGACCCCTTTCGTCTGCAGTGGTGAAAACTACATTGTCAACTCCAGTCAGATGCTTGTTTGGCATGCTCACAGGAGGTTGAACTGGTTTAGGTCCTTCCATCAAGCACAGAGTGAAGAGGAAGAGGATGGAACCTTAAAAAGAAACATTAAATTATGACTAATTGAGGTCAGAAACTTTTTCTTACTTATTCCATAGAATCCGGCATAAAATATGTAGAGGGACTCCCTGTAACCAATAGCCTTGGAGACTGGTTCGACCAAAATGGGGAGGTTACCCCCAATGTTGTTCATGAAGAACAAGAACAAACCAACAGTTGTGGACCTGACTTTCAAAGGGACTATTTCGACCAGTATGGCAAAGAGGATTCCGAACCACATCTCAGCAAAGATGTAGGAAACTCCAAGGGACACCATTGCCCATTCTGGGGTGAAATAAACACTCCCGAAGGCTGTTGGGGTGGCTATTATTTGCGAAACAGCTAGTACCATGACCCTTGAGCGGATACCCATTTTAGCCACGAATTTATCTGATATTATGCCTCCAGCTACAACGCCTGAAATAGTATAGTAAAATAGTAAAGTATAACATTACTAGCAGGGTAAAAGGGTTTTTACTGGCGAATAGAGGATATAACAGTTCTCTCCTTGAGCAAGAAGAACCCGTTACCTTGGGTGTATTGTTTTATATTTTATTTGTTTCTCATTTGTAAAAAGGTTAGATAAATTACAAAAAAATCTCAATAATTTGTCGCAAATGTCGTAAGCTATGGAAGCGTTGCCATGAACATGTCTGTTTATTTTTCTTTACATTTGTTTTGGCGAAAGCGAAAATGAATGTACCAAAAGAAATTATTGAGGCAGCCAGCAGTGTAGCATCAAGTTTATTACCTGCAAAATCAGCTTCAAGGTACGAGCGAGAATACGACGACTTCAAAAAGTGGCAAAACAAAAATAGTGTGATTGGGGTAACTGAAGATGTTTTGTTGGTCTACTTGAATCAACTATCAGCTAGATTCAGCCTTAATACTTCATGGGCAAAATGGTCTATGCTGAAAAGCTGCTTGGAAATGAAAGAAAATACCCCTGTTCGCAGGTTTGTTTTCCTCAAAAAATGTATTGAAAAATATGACGTTTAGTTGTCATTTGCAGATTTCAAAAGGTAATAGCGTTTCTGAAACGGAAAAATGAGCGTTATACGCCAAAAGAGGCCAAGGTATTAAGTAAAGAAGAGGCCGAACATTTTCTTTTACATGCTCCTGATGACCAGTGGTTGCTGGCGAAAATGGTAACAATATTTGGGATTTTTGGATGTTGTCGATGTGACGAAATTCTCTCCTTAAACATGAATGATGTAGAAGATATGGAAAAATACGTTATTATAACATTGCGGCAAACAAAAAATTTAACAACAAGAAGATTCACCATAACCGATGATTGCTGCAGCTTCAAGCCATGAATGTTATACAGAAAATATGTAAATCTTCGGCCTCCTGGAACAGAAAGCCTAAGTTTCTTTTTGACATACCGACATGGAAAGTGCATTTCCCTTAATGCTGGCCAGCATACTATTGGTGGTGTCCCAAGGCAAATAGCGAAATATTTAGGTTTAAAAGACCCAGAGTTATACACCGGCCACTCTTTTCGCAGAACTGGAGCCACTATGGTTGCGGATTCGGGTGGAGATATTTTAGCACTAAAGCGTGCAGGAGGGTGGAAGAGCACCGGAATTGCGATGAGTTATGTCGATGATTCGGTCAACAAAAAAATCGAAATGTCTAGCAAATTATTTGGTAGTAAGGAGAATACAAATGTTCTGCAGTCCTCGAGTTCAGCAGTTTCTGAGTCAACAGATGGGTCATCATCATCAGTATCAACTCTTTCATCATCAAAAATCTGTGTTACTGGAAATAACGATTGTACCATGATTTTCAACGTATATGACGATAAAACAAAATTTTCTAATGTAAATAATACTACTAACTTGTAAAAATTTTGCAAGTTAACTGTCAGTTTTACAAGTTAGTGACTTGATAAAATAAACTTTCTTGATTAATATTATGTTTTTGGAAACTGACGTTTACAAATGAGAAACAAATAAAAGTATTTTATGAGGTGGTGGTAGTTCGAGAGAGACTATTCGGTAATACTCACCTACACTACCTATTCCAACAGTTACAGCAAACAACCACCAACCAAGGTCGTAGTCTGGGAAATATTGACGATAATAAAGATCACAATTATAAGCGAAGCACATTCCACCGCAGTGTCTTATAGAAGCTGCCACACAGAGCATTATGATCCTTGGATCCTTCATAACAGTCCAAATGGTCACCTGCAACGAAATAAAACATTAACCACCATCCTCAAACAGTTCGATGAGAAATATAACCTTTTTATCAGTGGCACTGTTGGCAGATTCTCCAATAGCTTGCCTTTCAGGTTCTTTCAGCGTCAACCATGTGATAAAACCAATGATAAGGGCTATGATTCCAGCACCATAGTATGTGATTCTCCAGCCAGTTCCCCAGATGTTGAGTTCTGGAATGTATCTGCCTACTGGAAAAGCTAGACCGTATCCTCCATAAATTCCCCAGTTGAAAATTGACATGACCAAAGCACGTTTTTCCTCGGGAAATATGTCAGTTAGGAGACCTGTTGCCAGAGGGTTGCATCCAGATTCCCTGCAAGATTAGAGAGTGAGGAATCGATAGTGGAAGGGAATGCAGCTTCTTGGAGGACACAAAAAGGAGGAGAAGATGATACAGAAGATATCAGAAGAGTTGGAAAGCAGTTTGACACGAAATTAGAGCAGATGCAATTAAAAGTGCTCAATGCTGAAATAGAGAGACTTATTGATACTGGATTTAACTTACCCCGCTGCTTGAATCATCCTAAGAACCACCAGCTGCCAATACTCAGTGACTGACCCGCTCAAAATCATGGCAATGGAAAACACAATGGTGCAAATCGTCAACATTCTGACTCTTTTGAATTTGTCAGCAGCGAATCCGATGACAACTCCCATAACCGTGAAGACAGCTATGAAGGCTGGTCCAGCTAGGATCTGGTAGTCCAAACCAAGCCCGTTGTAGGTCCAATTGCAGTATTTGGTACCGTTTAGGTTTAAAGATAGACAAATTTCGGAACTGTTGGCTGAGGAGCACTGCACTGGGAGTTGGTTGAGGTGAAGTTCTGTTGAATTTAGTTGGCACGCTAAGTCGCCATAGTGGAGGTCCGTAGCTACAGCCTTGGAGGTAGCTCCAATGAGGTAATGGCCTAATTCTCCAAGCACGTAGCCTACGGATACCAATGCGAGCACGTAGAATGGGTATGCCATTGGAAACTTTTCGAAGATTGTTTGCTTCATTTTTGTTCGGAATTCCTGCAAGAAATGGTCTCATTTACCAAATGATATCTTCTTTAGGTAATATGATAAAGGATCATTATCATACATTATTGAAAATACTCAAGAACCGCATTGCTGAACACTCTTCAGGTAGTTTCTAGATTGCCCAAAAATATTACCACATCGATAATACCGTGGGAACCGAAATCAATACCAAATTACGATACTGAAGATTGTACCAACCCGATCTGGCAAGATAATTAGAGGAAATCATTATGATAAATATATTGCAGAATATTGTGCACCCATTTAATCAATAGCTCATTCAACTTTCATTCTCCTCGAGCAAACTTTCGGTGACATAGACCAATTGTCAAGGATATTATGCGAAAGAAGGAATTGTTTGTCCTAATTCTTCGACACATAGTTCTTTCCTTTGGTATACTGTTTCCTGTTTCTCAGTCGAATCGATCAACCTTGACGTAGGTTTAGACTTCCTTTCGATACTCGATATTGAGAAGTCCTCAATTAAAATAAAAAAGAAAGTAATTGTTCCCAGTCGAAGTCGAGGTTACTTATTTCACTTGTGATTTATTTGTTTCCTTAATTCTTATCTTATCGACGTTTTCAAGATATTTTGTAGGTGTTGAATTATTTTTTTTCCTGGAAGCATCAGGTTTGAAAGGATTATTATATTGTATTTTTTGATATAACTCACTCGGTAAACTAGGATACCTTTGGTAACTTTAGAAATTATCGGATGAAATGATGTCAAGGCATTAGTAATGATAAGTTAGACAAAAGCATATGGGTTTATTGAGAATTATGCTCACATGAAATATAAATGAAAGAAACTATGCATTTACAATTGGTAACTCTGTTTTTTTTTGATAAAGTTACCATTTAGAAGGTGTAAGTTCGGATTTGATTGTGGACCAGCAAGTTAAACAGATTCTTCGATGAGAAATTTGCTCTAAGAACTCTGCTATTTGATCATTCAAGATCATCGCTTATAGTACCTAAGCAAGTTTCTATTTATTATCAGATCGATTTGAGTTAATCTTTTACAATGCTTCTGAGTATGTCTCAATTAATTCTGTGGCAATCATACCCAACTCTGCTCATGGTGAAAGAAATAAGGAATACATATTCAAATTAGTCTCAAGATATTCGAAAAAAACGGGAAAACATATTCAAATCAGCTTGATAGCCTCGAAGGAATTTATATTGAAAAAATGAATATTGAATTAAATACCTTTCGCTCAGTTACAAAGAGATACTCTTCAGATTGTGGTGAGACATGGATTTAATATTCTCCATACTATTAAAGATCGAATGCAGACATATGCAATATAGATAGGTAAGGACAATATAAGAAAACGCTTTATAAAATGAGTAGATTGTTAGGTTGATAAGGACCAATAGATTTAAGTTCATTCTCCTTTCTTCAACTACTGGATCCGCCCCTGATTGGAGTAAATTTGAGTTTCCTTGTTTATCTGCACGCAAAAATTGTCCTACTTTCAACTTGACTGATCCCCTACAAAGGCTCAATCTGCCTGCATTGTCAACTGTGGAAAAAACGGAATAGCATATCTATTTGAGGTCATTTGCAACATAACAGGTTACTATCTTGGTTTGTTATATCTTTCCTTCGACTATAACCAAATCAAACGCCCACACTTTACTCTATTGCTTTTAAATGTTTCATTGCCATCCGCTAATTCCTGTATTATTCATACCCATTGAATTTCAATTAATTTCGCAATTCAGATCGATTTGATTAATCATATGAATTTATGATAAAAGGTTCGTCCACGTAAATTTGTTCTCGATAAACAGTGTTCTGAGAGCTTTTTGAAATTCCAAGTAAAGTAGTATGTACAAGACGTCGTATGGCCTATTTTATGCACATAATATGAAAATAAAATGTTGAACGATATTTCAGGTTGATAAGATTCCACGTAACTTCAAGAAAGATATTGGTTTCCTGGTTTTTAATTCATCATGAATTATTCAAATTGTTGCGATCGTCATTACTCCTTCTGAATTATGTGAGTAGCTTTTCTTCTAGATTTATTGGTTTTTGCATTCTGAAGCTTCTGTCGATGAAAAGAGTATACGATAACTCATTTAATTGTTTTGTATTAGCATACCAATTAGAAGTGACGTTACATGATTATTTTATGTACGTTTCGAGAAACATTCGAATCTTGGCTTTTTGTTTTCAATACCAGAAAAGAGTACTTTATGTCGTAAGTATCAGAAAATAATCTGTCTTCATTGTCGATATAATTTCAGCTTTTAATTGACCTTAATTGGAAACGATCAAAAGTTTCGATAATTTATCTCTAAAAAAACAATAAAATATATTTTCATTCTGAATCTTAATTAAAATTTAACGTTGACTAGAATATGCAACAAGTCCACCATCTGTTTTTGTCAGCATCAATTAAATTTCGAAATATTCAATGATTTCTGAATCTTACAGAAGGTATTGCTCAAATCAATTTACATTTTGGCAATAAAAGGTCACTCAAATTTATTGACATGGACGAGATGACGTGTAGTTTGGTAATGAAATATGCTGGATATACAGGGTGGTCCCGCTTTTGCATTGTATTCCTCATATTATCTTTCACCTGAGAAAAAAGGAAACAATGAAAAATATTCGAGCACAATGACTTTTCTATCAAAAGTCATGAGCCTCGCAAATACTGGACTTCATTGCGAACAACTCTGTAGAATATTCCTATAAATTAATTGAGGAAAATGCGTGTGGGAAAAATTCCTTATTACATATGAGCTTAGGTCATTGAAATTTAATGGAATGATCACGAAATTGTTATTAATACCTCGTTTTCAAATCTGAGAAACATATCCTTGCATCAATCAAAATATTCGACGATAGGTAGAAATTATAAAATTATTCATATTCACCGGTTTATTATAACATTCATGGAAGGTTTAAAATACTCTCTAGTCACGATCAGAAGATCCTTTGATTTCGAGTAAATCATCGATTATTAAATAGAAGGTCCGCAATTAGGAAGCATTGAGTTTGATTGTTTTCGAATCGATGAAGGTTCGATCTTCCCATGACAATGACATTGAACCATTAACTTTTTTTTCTAATTAAACCGTGTCTAATCGCGATTCGGAAGATTTAATTTGCGTTCGAGGACAATTGTCTGAGGTTTTGCGATTGAAAAAGACGGAAATCGACAAAATTCTTTTTTGATATCTTCCCTTCCAATCAACTATGAAATTTGCTTTTATTGCTTAGTAACTGTTGTCATTATTGAGTATTATCCTCTTAGGTATGAATTAAGAGAGAATTAATCAAAATTGTGGCAACCTTATTCATTCAAACTGATGAAGTTAACATGCCAAACAGTGTTTATGACAGAAATCTGAAAATTCCTAATAAATAAGGAATATCTTCCAAATATGGGATCCCAATAATTTTTTCCGAGACAACTTTCCGAATCAAACATCTTGACAGAAGAGAAGGGGTATTTTTATTCTCCAAGGACGATGCTTCAAGAATTTAACAAGGAAATCTCCAAATGAATATTCAAATTGACTCAGATCCCATTTAACTTCATTTACACCTACTACCTAATAGCTTATGGGTTTAATTAAAATCCCTAGCATGGTTGAATGAAGGAAATGAGGAGCTGCAGTTTATTTTTCTTCATTCATCATCGAATTAATCATTTAACAATGCTGATACGCTCATTTAAGCTCATATGAAGGATTTTAGAAGAAAAAGAGCATTTTTTTGAACGCATTTCAATAGCAAAACTTGATTCGTTTTCCAACCCAAACAGAATTAATGATCAGAATCAAGATTAAATGCGGGAACCTCTTGAATACTATTTCATGGATAGTATTTTAAAGAACTTAAAAAAGCAAGGTGCTATCCTCATTATTTCGATGCAGAATCTCATGTATAATGAATTATGGTGATTTCAATATGTGGAATTCGTTCCCAATTATAATTCTTCCGAATTTCAATAGATTTTTTTCAGCCTTGCAGAGGATTTCACCTAATTTACGATAATCAAATCCAACAGAGTCCGTCATCTTTATGGGTCGTTCTTTCATCTCAAGGAGATTCTGCTGATTTATTACTTTGGCAACGGCCTTGAATGAATTTTTCGACTATTAATTGAAAGATCGTGGCCAAAGATGAATGCTCGATTTTTTTTCCCAATTCTTTGACAGATCCAGCGCAGATTCCAGACCTCTGATATCACTAGAGCGCGTGTTGTCCAGTTCCGTTTCCTTGAAGAGTATTGTGTCATGGTATGAAGGCATAACTGAAGAGATTGGACACAGATTGAATATCAAAGTAAATGGAACAAGTTGTTCATTGTTCATTCTGTATGGGTAGCTGAAAGGAACAGGTTTTCCTCTGAGTTTTTCTGAATTAGATCCTTGAACTCACATCTGCATATTCTGTACAATGCAATTCGAGTTATATGGCACTTTTTGGAAAAGAAGCTATGAAAATTAAACGTAACATATGAGCCTTCTTTTCAAACTTGAATATTCATCATTATATATGGCCCAGGCCATGTGTGGTTCTTCCTCCTTGAGTTGCAAAACTTCTCAAAGATTTAACTACTGCAAATTTGCAGATGTAATATCGAATGTGTGCACCACGGATTGAAGACATGTTTATACCTGGCATGTCCATGAAGATTAAGGAAAAATGTAACCTCTCATCCTACAGATGTTACATCATGGTCATACCATTTGAATATCAAATATTCGCAGCATGTATTATCCATAAAACTCTAATAATACAAGGTCACTTCGGAAATTCATTATCTCATCTAATTGCTTCTACTCCAGTAGACAATACCATCATATCTTTATCTGGGACTTTATGAATTTACATCAGCAATCTTCTTTGCTATGTTCACGATTATAACATAATGGGTTTTTTACTATTCATGCGATAGGAACATTAGAAATGCTAAAATTTCTGTCCGTACACGAGAAAAATTATATTATATTTGTTCTGGTAATTTGGTAATTTCTTTTAGGTTTAATTTAATTTTGGTCTGATTCCTCCCATTTTTCAGAGTACAGATATGTTGAATATTTCTTCTGTATTTAGAATTATTCAAATGACCAAGAAGTATAAGTTTTTATAAGTAGTATTATTAAATGCCTTCAGATATGCTTTTCAAAAAATTAAATCCAGAAAAAAATTGGAGACCATGAGTTAACCATGAATGAAGGGTAGGATAAATTCCGGGCAAAAGTCCTTGTTTCTTTTCGAATTACTCGTTGAAGTGCTTTGGATATTTTTCAGGAATTTATGCAGCATTTACATTTTTTATAATTTTCATTTGAGACTGGAAAATTCTGAAAATTTCTGGATAGTTTCTTCACAAATATGTCTTTTTTCATCAAAGATATATGGCAATCTTACCTTCGATCAGCAAAATTCGAAACTACCCCTTGCCAGGCACAAACCCTATTTTTTCAAAATCGATTAAAAAAAAATAACACCAAAACACTAGGTCACACTCGCTCCATACCCCAACGGAATCTACGGTGGTAAGTTAGGGTGGTACGAATGGCCAATGCAAGGGTCTTGCTCTGGCAGCCACAGAACCAATATTATTTCAGAAAAGCTCGCGACATAACATTTCAAGAAGAATGGAAAGGTTTTCCCCACCAATCTCTTGGATATTCTTGTGCAACTTTCCATTTACAATGTCAAGTTCAGGCACTGAATTTGTTGTTACGCATTTTTTAACTGATGGGAGATCTTGTGGTTTGAAAACCTGATTCGTCCTAAGCTTGCGAAAAAGATGTAGACATGAAATTCAGCCTTTTGCATTTTGCATATTTATTGAAAAAATCCATGTACCGCTGTATGAAGAGTTGGATCAAATTCTCAACATGGTGTCAAAGAAAAGAATCAAATGATGGTAAATTGTGAGATCTCAGAGGCCGAGTAACTGTTTGACGTATAGTGCTTCTGAAAGTACATGTCATGGATGTCAATATTTTTCAATAAAGTCTAGAAAAATTGTTGAACATTTATTGAAAAAAAGGTCCAGTGTTTCATTCAGCGAAGAATTCTCGCCTCTCATTTTTTATTGGATGCTTGTGCCAAGCCCTAAACTTTAATTTATCATCAATATTATTCCTTCAAATGGAGATTTTACATGATTTTTGAAGAGTGAAAATTTGTCTGTTGAAGCTCCAATAAATCAAAAAGCATAATTGCTCGACCTCACTCGGATTTAGGCAAACAAGCGTTTGTGCAATCAGTTTCATGGAATGCTCCCATCATCAGATCATCTCAAACTAGCGAAATACAAATCTATGCCAAAGTGCGCAAGGTTGAATATGATTTACGTCGACAAGCACCATAATTTGCATGATTCTGAAAGTATGAAACGAATAAATCCACTCAGAGTTCAAGGTTTATATCAATGAATACTTGAGGATATCTTATGTGTTTACCTAGTACTTGTCCACACCTTTAACTTATCATACGAGTTAATTAGATATTATCATACAGAGATAAATATTTATAGATTCAATATAATCAACGTTTAATAAACGGTTTAATAAATAGAGTGAATTTAAATTAAGGTGGAATTTAGTACTTGAGCTAAACTATTCAATTAGTGGCGTTCTTTGCTTTTGAAGATTTTCCTCTGGACTTCAGATGAAATGTTATCCAATTTCATGGCAATATAAATGTGTAAAGAACTGATACATTGATTATTATGATTGTTATTGCCAGGTGGTGCAGAAGATCTTAATTTGGTCTCGATTTCTTTGGTGCATAACAATCCAGAGGTCATTAATTCAGGAGAATATATGGAAATATTCTCTTTATTTTTATTATTCAGCTCACTAAAGAAGCCTAAACGGTGTATTTCTGGATCTATTTTAAATTATTCATTTCATCTATGGTGGAGAGAAATGCAACTGCTGATGCCGTTTTCCTCCCAAACTGAAAAAAGTTAACTTATTCAAGTGGTTAAGCCTCTTTTAACATCCAAGGAACAAAATTTACCCAGATGATAAACGTTGAATCTAAAGCTATAAGTCCTCCAGGTTTGACCAAACGCTCTTGATTGACATGTTTCAACAACATTTGATAAGTCCTTTTGTTTCTTTTGTTCCAGTTGAACCATTTGCAATTCATGAGAACACTCCACAAGTCTTCTCTCTGAAAGTTGAACGTTTTGATTTTCAACTGATAATAAACTGCTGGCCGAGCATCGTAAATTATAATATTGGAATTTATTTTTTTGGAGTCGTTTTTTTCGTTGACATTTTCCTCATGAAATATCGAATCACGTTATATATACTCACTTGATCAGCGTAAAATTGGCCCAATGCAACAAAATGTAAAGCTACCTCGGATATTGACACCCAAACCATGATCATGACATGAATGTCCGCCCCTAAGTCAACCTGAAAATTCGGGAAATCTTTAACATCGCTTCGATTAATTTATTTTGATGAATTTTATTATGACTCACCTTCGCCAATAAATAACTGACGAACATGAAACCTAAGAGCCCAAACCACGTAATTAAAAAAAAGGGACGCCTGAAGAGGTCTTCAATGTTAAGTTGGAACCTGAAAGATTACTCGAAAGGTGTTCTTTTTTTCCTAAATTGTACAAGTTGTTTGTAAAAAATTTATTATTGTTGCTAGTTTCCATTTCTGTGATACTTACTTATTGGAGTGATTCCTAAATTGATACCTACTAACCTGTCAATATCATGGTAATGTTTAATCATTGAAGTGAGCCGTTGCTCAATGATTCTATGATATTCGCTTAGATCTTTTTCCGAGTATTTCGTTGGACTTAAGCCCTTCTCCAATAGTCAGCAGTCTTTTAACAACATCACATATTGTAAATGAACATGAAGAACGAAGTATGTCATAACGTTAACATAGCATAAAGTCACTTGAAAGGCGAAAAAGTGTACCACAATGAAGTGGATGTAATGAAGAAGTGCCATGCCACTTGATACATTTGCTCTCTTCACAAACATTAGAATAAACACAATGCCACTTCTATCGGACTGGATTGGGAGAAGTGACATTGCACAGAGAACAGATAAAAACACTTGAATCAAGGAAAAGTATTTTCCAATTCTCATTCTCTTCACAATGTTTTTCTTCATTTTCTCTTCTCCGGAGAGCATTCGAAATTTTGTTAGTATGTGATTTTCGAGGTTTTCGTAAGTTTTCCTCTGCATTATGTACGAGTATGAAACTGTTAAGTACTGAAAAAAGTATAATTTAAAATAAAGTAAATCAATGGGTCGGTACATACAAAAACGTAAAAGAATACGTTGGCTCCGTAGGATATTACAAAGTAAACATCTATTCCATTGCCATAGATCTCATGAACCAATAATAGAAAATAAACATGTACGCTCAAAAAGGTCATTCTGGCAGTATATAACATCAGCTTAGACTGAGACCACACCAATGAAGTTTTCTTGATAGCTATTAAGTGATCTGAAAAAAAGTTGAGTAAATTCAAGTTTGGGATCCTTTTGTCGATTTCTAACTCGGATCCTTGAACATGGCAGCAACAAAAACTAGGTCTTTCTCTTCTAAGAGACTGTACCAATTATTTCTTGGCTACTATTTATATTTTTCCAATTTTGTTGAGCGTGCAAGCTTCGAATCCCATAATAATCATAATTCCAGTTTTAATAAAGGATCATTTCGATGTAATGATTTGTAGATAACTGCGTAAGAAACAATAAATGTAGGACGCAAATTTTTCGATAGCTTCTCATAAATATGAGATTCATATTCTAGAGCATTCCTTCAAGATCGGAGAAAAAAATTGTCTTCATTCAACCCTATCTTTTTGTTCTTCGAATACTGTCTTCAATTATAATGATACGATAATTCTGCTCAGTACATTAGAAAACACCCACTGAAATCGATGCGATTATTGACTAATGGGACACTAGCGCATCCGCCAATTTGTCCATGAAATAAAGTTCTACATGAGCTTTCACTTTCATTACTAGAATGCTGATACTCCTATATATTTTCTATTGTCTGTTCTGGTATCTCGTTCACATGCTGTGATATTTTATAATTGTATTATATCCGTAAATATCTGGATATTTGGATGGATCTATATGCCCTTTTGATGCTGAGCAAAATATGCAGTACTGACCATCATTATATACTCAAATCTTTGATAGTGAGCAATTTTTAACAACTTTCTTGTTCAGATTGGCTTGAACATGATTTTTTTTATCTCCTGTAGGGTGGTTTGAAGCATATGGAAAGCCACAGTTCTTGACCAATTCGAAAAAAACTTTTGGACTTTCTTCCGTAGAAAATAATGAAACAAGGTAATGTGATGAATTTTATTGCAGATTCTAAAATTCAACGAGCTAAAAGCATTATTGGGAGGCTGATACAGAGATTATTATGTGCAGCAGGCTCAGCTGATTCCAGGTTTGCTTCAAAGTATTTGGTAGATAAAAATCCAGAGGCTATTTATGTGAGTCACTATCTGAAATTTTATTTTCTTCTATCAATTGTTGAACTGAGAATCGTGGAACCAACATTTCTAATCAATTTTCGAGCTACTCATTTCCTCTACAGTAGACAAGAAGGCAACTGCTGAAACCGTTTTTCTTCCAAACTGAAAAGAAGAACATTGAAAAAAAAAAATTTATAAAATATTCTAGAAATATAGCTACCCAGATGATGAACGTCGAATCAAAAACAATAAGTCCCCCAGCTTTTATTAGTCTCTCTTCATCGACATGTGTCAGCCACATTTGGTAAGTTCTTTTGTTTCTGTTATTCCAGTTGAACCATCGACAATCCATAAGAACATCTCTTAGATTTTTCCTCTGAAAGAATTTCCAGTTGTAACCTAATCGTTTCTATTATCTAGTTTTCCACATTATGGAAAAATACTAGTAGATTCATATTTTATGATAACTGGTGTTGATCTACTCACTTGATCAGAGTACATTTGACCATAAGCAACGAAATGCAAGGCTAACTCGATAATTGATATCCAAACCATGAAAACACACATTATGTCTGCACCCAAGTCAACCTGAAATTTTTTACAAATTTTTTCTTGAAGATGGGCGAAGGAAAAGGCAACAATTGAGTTTGATTTGATCAAAAACTAAAACTCTTACTGTCAAAAATATTCAAATGTCCTTATTGGCTGAGAAATCATGAAAATTCATTTGTAATTTACTTACTTTGACCAACAAGTAACTGACGAACATGAAAGCCATAAGGCCAAACCAAGCAACGAGGTACATGGGTCTCCTGTACAGGTCTTCAATGAGAAGTTGAAACCTGAACAATGTTCAGGCAAAAAGGTAAATGGAATCAAATAGAATGTAAACCATTGAATAACTTCATAAAAACATAGGATATCTTAAGGAGAAAGTATTGAATATTATCATCGTTATTATCAAATCAATTTTGGCAGTATTTATCCGAAATTTGATATCTACTGACCTGTTAACAACTTGGTAATGTTCTATCACTGAAGCAAGTTTTCTCTCAATCATTCTGTTATATCCTCCCAAAGCTTCATCCGAAAGGCTTGATGAATCCGAATCATCCTGCAATTCCCTGCTTCCTTCCAACAATAACACAAATTGAAAGTGGAGATGGAGGATGAAGTAAAGCATGAAGTTGGAATAGCAATAAGTCACTTGAAGAAGAAAGAAGTGAACAACCATGAAATGAATATGATGCAGAATTTCGATGAAACGTGATACATTTGCTCTTTTCACCAACATCAGAATGAAGAAGATGCCAGTCCTATCCGATCCTATTGGAAAGATCGATATAAAACTGAAGAGAATGAAGACCGTTTGAACATAAGATACATATGTTCCAGTTTTCATTTTTTTCATAATGCTCGTCTCTACGTTTTTTCCTCTCGAAGAAAATGATCGAAAGTTTTCATATATATATTGCTCCATGTTGTAGATCATCTTCCTTTGAAAGAGGTAAGTGAACGAAATCAATAGATACTGAAAAAAAATCCAACAGTTGGTAGGGGAGATTTCTTACCTCAGAACAACCATGATATTGTTGGATACTCACGAAAACGTATGAGAATATATTGGCACCATATGATAAAATGAAGTAGAGATTAATACCGTTTTGGTAAACCTCGTAAAATAATAATAACATATAAACCTGAATACTTAAAAACGACATTCTCGACGTATGTATCAGCAACTTCGAGTCAAACCAAAGCCAAGTTGTCTTTTTGATAGCGACTAATGAGTCTGAAAAAAAAAATTGTCAATTCATGTTGAGGCTAAAAAAAAATTCTAACCTGGATCTTCGAACATCGGGAAAACAACTACGTATGGGTCGGAGTACAAGTAAATTTGATTGATGAAGAATGCGACTTGTAATTCGATGATTACTATCATTCCATTCTATATCAATATGCTGTAATATGTAACCATGAAGAGGTTCCTTATTATTAGGGCGATTGAAAACAAAGGACTACGACAACAAACGTCGCTTTTCTGCACCCTACTTCTCCGAATAAATTATTAATCAGAATATGATGCACCCGGTGATTAATTGAAAAAATTGTCCATCTATCTTGGGATTTTCATATATTCATCTCGAAAGTCGTAAGTGATATTGGCTCCGTAGGATATTACATGTGTGCTCAAAAAAGTCATTTCGGCATTAGGTAACACCAGCTTTGGACTGAAACCAGACCAATGAAGTTTTCTTGATAGAAATTTAGTGATCTGAAAAAAGTTTACTCAATTCAAATTTCAGTTTCTCTTGGATCCTTGAACACATCAGAAGGTAAAACTAGGTCTTTCTCGTCTAAGGGACTGTACCAATTATTTTCTGGTTCAGTGCTATTTATGTTTCTCGAATTTTATTGAGCGTGCCAGCTTCGAATTCCATAATAACCATAATTCCAGTTTTAATAAAGGATCATTTTGATGCACCTAATTATATGGAGATAACTGTGAAAGAAGCAATAAATGGAGGACGAATTTTTTTGTATAGTTTTTCATAAATATGGGTCGATTTAAACGGATGTAGTTTCTTCAAGAACAGAAAAATGGAAAGGTATGCATTGGGAGCCAAATCTAATATTTTATTATATTGTATTGTTGAATTTGGGCTTTAAAATTGATCTGATTTGATTGATGTATTTTCCTTTGGAAGTTGTTTTGAAAGCTGTTTCGACTATTCAGTTTTCATCGATTTTATCCTCTAGATCTCGATACAATCATAGAATGATTCTTTCACTGATGGAAATACATATTTTAAAAAGTAGAAAATGAACAATAAGAAATCTGTGTATTGCTCATGATTGCGACTAAAGATAACGCTTAGTGGTCCAAAATTAAGTAGAGCGAAGTGTTATTATCGTTGATTTTTGACAATAAGACAAACAATAGTTCATTCAAACGAAATAGTGTGATACAGGTGGGTATTTTGATGGGCAATCCCTTCATTTTAAAGCACAGGAAGGAAGTTTGCCAGGAGCAGGGACGGATCAGGATTGTTACTTCACGCACATTTCACATCAATCATTTCTGATGTGAGGCTATATCATTGCAGTTGAATGATTATATCATCATTTCTGGGTCTTAGTACCACCACATATGATGTTTTTGGGAGATGAAAAGTTCCCTAAATTGGAAATAGTAGCTGACAATTCTCGTGTTCGGCCAGTCCGACCCTGCAAGCAATTGAAATCAACGGAAACCCACGATACATCATTGAATGTTAATAAAATACGTTCCAGTATCTCAATTCCCTTGTCATCTGAAATACCGAATGCAATAACCCATTATTAATCAATTGGATAACAGTGAGTTAAGTGTTAAAGTGCCTCTGGTCATTCCGAATGTTCCGAAATAGGAAGAATGAAGATCGAAGAGAAAATAACGTTGGCAGGTCGGATCCTCTGATGCTGCAAAATTCGAAAATGAAATTTTCGCAAGAGCAGTTGCAGAATTTGAATTATATATTCAATAAGAAGTTACAATGGCATCACAATCACGCAGGTAATTCGATAGTTCCGGTAATTCCGCTATTTTTAGAAAATTATTATAGCGTATAGAAGGCAGTTATAGGTATAGAAGGCAATGCAGAGTGCTGTAGAAGAATGTTTATGATCTTTTGTACCTACATTTGACTTATCAGGGTACTCAGTGGTTCAAGTTTATTCTAATGATGAATAAGGCGTTCTCAAACTTGAAGACTTTCGAAGTCGAATAATAAAGTTTTTCGGGGATAGATAGATATATATCTGGATATTTGGATGAATCTATATGCAGAATCATAAAAACACTTTTTATATGATGACATACTCTGCATTCATCAAAATAACTGAAGTTCCATTAATAATTGATATAATTTCGATATCCTGATCTGTTTATTGTTCACCACGAATAAACTTTCAAAAAATGGATCATTATTATATACTTGAATCTTTGAGTGAGCAACTTTTTTGTTCAGATTGGCTTGAACATGATTTTTTATCTCCTGTAGGGTAGTTTGAAGCATATGAAAAGCCACAGTTCTTGAAGTTAACCAATTCGAAAAAAACTTTTGGACTTTCTTTCGTTGAAAATAATGAAACAAGATAATGTGCTGAATTTTATTGCAGATTCTAATATTCAACGAGCTAAAAGCATTGCTGAGAGACTGATACAGAGATTATTGTGTGCAGCAGGTTTAGCTGATCCCAGGTTTGCTTCGAAGTATTTGGTGGATAATAATCCTGAAGCTATTTATGTGAGTCGCCATCTAAAATTTTTTTCTTCTATCAATTGTTGAACTGAGAATCGTGGAACATACATTTCTAATCATCTTTCGAGCTACTTATCTCCTCTAGAGTAGACAAGAATGCGACTGCTGAAACCGTTTTTCTCCCAAACTGAAAATAATAACATTGGAAAATTCATAAAAATTTCTGGAAATATAGCTACCCAGATGAGGAACGTCAAATCAAACATAATGAGTCCTCCAGCTTTTATTAATCTCTCTTCGTCTACGTGAGTCAGCAACATTTGGTACGTCCTTTTGTTCCTGTTATTCCAGTTGAACCATGGACAATTCATGAGAACATCTCTTAGATTTTCCCTCTGAAAGCATTTCCAGTTGTATCCTTATCGTTTCTATATCTAGTTTTTCAGATTCATATTTTATGATAACTGGTGTTGATCTACTCACTTGATCAGCGTATATTTGACCATATGCAACGAAATGCAAGGCTAACTCGACAATTGATATCCAGACCATGAAAACAGGCATTACGTCTGCTCCCAAGTCAACCTGAAAATGGTTACGAATTTTTTTTATATAAGAGTGGGAAGCGTCAACTTCATAGAGATAGGGGCTCTTGGCTTATGTGCAAAGTGTAGATTGAGTTTGATCCAAAACCAAAATATACTGTCAAAACAGCAGGCAAGAGATATTCAAAGTCCTTATCGGCCAAAAGCTCTTAAATTTAATTTCTTATTTGCTTACCTCGGCCAAACAGTAACTGACAAACATGAAATTAATGAGGCCGAACCAAACAACTAGGAACATAGGCCTCCTGAAGACGTCTTCAATGAGAAGTTGAAACCTGAAGATTTTTCAGGGAAAAAGGTATATGGAATCAACAGAAACATAGGCAGAAAGTATTGAATTTAATCATCGTTATTATCAAATCAATTTTGGCAGTATTTATTCGAAGTTTGATATCGTACTGACCTGTTAACAACTTGATAATGTTCTATCACTGAAGCGAGCCTTTTCTCAATCATTCTGTTATATTCTCCCAATGCTTCATCCGAAAGACTTGATGAATCCAAATCATCTTGCAATTCCCTGCATTCATCCAACAATAAAACAAATTGAAGGTGAAGATGGAGGACAAAATAAAGCATTACGTTGGAATAGCAATAAGTCACTTCAAAAGCAATGAGGTGAATAAAGATAAAATGAATATAATGCAGAATTTCGATGACACGTGATACATTTGCTCTCTTCACCATCATCAAAATGTACAAGATGCCTGTCCTATCCGATCCTATTGGACAGATCGATATCAAACTTAAGAGAATGAATGTCAATTGAACATAAGAAATATATGTTCCAGTTTTCATTTTTTTCATAATGCTCGCCTCTACGTTTTTTCCTCTCGATGAAAATGATCGAAAGTTTTCATATATATATTGCTCCATGTTGTAGATCATCTTCCTCTGGAAGAGGTAAGTGAACGAAATTATCGAATACTGAAAAAAAATCAACAGTAAGTAGGGTTCTCTTCGCATAACATAACCAGGATTAAGTATATGCATTTATACCACCAAGCCGATCAGATATGATTGATGGATACTCACGAAAAAATATGCAAATATATTGGCTCCATATGGTATGATGAAGTATAGATGTATACCATTTTGGTACAGCTCATGAAATAATAATAACATATAAAGTTGAACAGTCAAGAACGTTATCCTCGACATACCAATCAACAATTTCGACTCAAACCAAAGCCAAATTGTCTTTTTTATAACGACTAACAAATCTGAAAAAAATTTGTCAATTCAAGATGAGGCTAAAAAAATTTCAAACCTGGTTCTTTGAACATTGGGAAAACAACCACGTATGGGTCGAAGTACAACAATGCGTAAAAGGAAATATGATTGATGAAGAATGCGACTTGTAATTCGATGATTACTATCATTCCATTCCTAACAGAGAATTATCTGTCACAATATCTATATACTATAATATGTAACCATGAAGAGGTTCCTAATTATTAGGACGATTGAAAACCAAGGACTCCTTCGATCTAACATCGCTTTTCTGCACCCTACTTTTCTGAATAAACTATGAATCAGGAATTTATGAATTGATGATTTATTAAAAATTGAAGGGCTTAAAATCGTCCATATATCTTGAGATTTTCAAACATTTATCTTAAAAGATGAAAGAGATGAAGAGCACATCAACACATTGTCCAATTTCAGAATACGTCCAATAAAACATTATCTTTCTTGGTACGACTGGATGAACTTTCCACTCCACCTCTGTATGACCTTGATCCAGCAACCAAATTGGAAATTATCGAGAATGATCCTGATTGTCCTTCATCCTACTGTAGAATACGTCTGGCTCCTTCAAAAATGAAGGCATGGAATGAGTTCATCAACCCTCATGGTTTTTTAAGAAGGTATGCTGAATCTTAAAGCTATCAGATCCCATTTACTCGAGTTATTTGTCTTGGATTTCCCGAATGGGGCTAGTACTGCTCTGATATTTATTGCTCACCTCGGGAAAGGTGCATACATTCATAGCATATTGGAAATAACAATGACATCTGATAACAATCACAATAAATTTTTTTAATCGTATAAACGTTGGGTACGCAATTGTCACTCCATATTTTCACCAAATTATTTTTGTATACAGACTACAGACTGGAAGTTTTAGAGTCATATTGAATTTATGAAGGGTGGTGAATTTGATACTGACTTGAACAAAAGAAAAAGTACACCAACTGAGTTAAACTCTTCAACACTTCAGTCACCTATCCAATGATTAAATAGGTGTAAAATTCGGAAATGTTCCTTGTAGGGACAAAGTACAGACGCGCCTTGTAAAATTGCTAGCTGACGCTGCAGAGAATGATGGACCATTGTCCCAAGGAAGTGTAGACGAATCAACAGTATGTGGGATACCTGGTAAAATAGTGGATGCTGCAACTTTGCATCAAATTTTAAAGATTCCTTCTTTCGAACAGATTTACTACGGACCAGGTAAGTGAAATCTGAGGAATACAAACTCAACCTCGTATTCATTAAGCTTTTAATTATCAGGTGGAGATGCACCAGAGTTTCCAGATCCTTCAGACTTCAAAATCGCTATAGTGGATGATCCCCAAGGCATACTGTTGAGATTAGAATTCCTTTCACCAGGTTTCGATAATATCTGTCTTGACGTCACTCTGATGGTCGCAATTGGCTTGGACTCTTGGCCATCTTCTTCAAACTTTCCAAGAAGGGTTCCATTGGTCCATGCTGATTGCTTGTTGTATCATATGGCTGCTGAAACTGTAGGTTATCTTCATGGGATTAATCTTTCAATTCTTCCTTGAGATATTTGATCAAAAACTCGAAGAACAATTTCATCTAGGCAACCAAATTGAATTTCAGGGTATGTACCTTGTTGGTTTTGGTGTTCAATCATCGGCATGGCAGATTCGACTACCAGCAGCAGAATATACGATATTAAATCACTATGGACAAACCAGCCCAATTAGAGTCATACTAGACATCCTGAAGATATCAGAGGAAGAAATTGATATGCCTAGAACACTGAAACAATACCAGGTGAAAAAGTTTCCCTCTTGTGAAACCTCTCAAATTTCCATTAAAATTTCAGTTGTCGTACAAAATTCTCAACGAATACATTTTCCTTACTGCACTCTTCAATGAGTTAGAAACCAATTCCAGAAAACCCTTGACAGATGCTGTTAACTGGTGTTCAAAGTACGTGTCAAAGATTGTTCTTACAATACTGGATGAGATTATATTCAATCTATCTCAACAGAGGCTTCCAAATTACTTCTTCAACCAATCGAATTTGATAGCAAATCCAGGACATTTATCAGAAGATGACTATATCATAGAGGCCAACAATGTCAAAATGTACATTTACAAACTATACGACGAATCGCTACAGAATTTTTCAAGTGAGGATTCTCATTATTACTTGAAGATGTTAGAAAAGTATGTAGATAAAGAACTATCGCACTCTGAATGACTCAAGGTTAGAAGTCGACTAATCTCTTAGAACTCCTGTCACAAAAAATGTCTACTTCTTGTATCACACTCCTTGAGAACTAAAACCCCAAAGCTATCTACCAGAGATTTCCTCTTTTCCTTTTCATTCTAGAAAATGTCTCCATGCTGGATTTCTGATTTCATAGAAAATATTTGCTTGAAAAGGTGACGATGAATACAGAACGATGTCCAGAACTGGAGACAACGAAATTCATCTACTGTTGAAATGGGCAGAAGTTATTGAAGGGATGTTGCCACAGATGGACCCTAAAAGTGAAGGATTTTGTTTGGTGAAGTCCCGGAGAAGAAGAGATAAAGACCATTTCAATTATTCAAGGTATCAATTAGAATATATCAGTATGGTTTTGAGGAGCATCCTCAATGTGCGGAAAAAATCATTGAAGGTACGATGCTGTCATGAATTTCATATCCTGATGATTGTCTAAGTAATTTCTAAGCCCAATATTTTCACTTTCAGCCTGAAGTATCCCCAGTACAAAACAAAAATACGCTCGAAAATGAAGCCCAAGCAGAAGATGTCATATACCTCACATTTTTTCTGATGGACCAAGCCAAAGATATATACTCAAGCAAGTGCAAGAAACCCGACAAAAAACAATCCAAAATTGAAAGCCGATACGCATTATGGACCTCCAGATTCATGGAACTGATAAGGCAGGATCCTGTCGTGAAATCTTCGAATTTAGAAGACGACATCGTGATGGTGAACACAATCATCAGCCTGCTTCATAAAGCTGTGGACTTCGAGGACAAATACATAGGGCTTTTTCTCAGGCCATATTTGAGAGATTTGTTCGAAAATTCATTCGCTATTACTTGGCATTTAGAGGATATTGAGAGTAGACTGAACGATGATGAATTGAAGTCGCTTGGATGCTTTTGTAAGCTTGTCAATTCTGGTGAGATAACTCCTGCACAAGGTCTTTTGGACGCATCCAGGAAAAAATGGAAATGGGCTGAGGATATCTTGGAAATGACAGGATATCATGCAATTCGAATTGTACTTATACCTGATAGGGAACAGGTGAACCAATATGTGGTATATCCTAACGAAAATACCGACTCGGCTCCAAGCCATAAAAAAAGTCCGAGAAGGAAAGATTTACTCAGTTCAAATTGCTTCAACACTTTCATGTACAAAGGTAAGTTCAGGAAACCCCAGTGAATTGCTTTGGATGATGTTGATCACCCCTTTAGTTGTGGTGATTTGTTCCTAATTTGGATAGGTGTAGATTTTGCAATGAACTAAAGAATTATGGATAATGAATCTTCAAAGATACCCACTTTAGAGCTTACAAATTTAAAAATGTCATCTTCGGAAATGATAAACGTGAATGTTATGATTTTCAGTAGTATATTATCAGTTGCTTTACAAAATTTCCTCAAAGAAGAGCATGCATGGGAGCAGCAGACGAAGAGAATAACCCAAAGAAGAACTCCTCCTCTTCTTCATTTTCATTTGAGTTAGCAGCATCCTCTTTTTCTTTGTCGACACCAATAATGAGGAGCCTCCGATAAATCCCAATGAAATCAGTGAAGATATTCATCGTCTGTCCAATGAAGTCGACATCCTCCTTGTTGAATCTTTCTATGATGACTTGAGTATCGTATAGCACCAGTCCGCACATAGCAAAAAGGCTCAGATAAACGATCGCTCTTGAAACTGCCTTAGATTCGTCTACCACGTTCGCGAAAGAAACTAGTATCAGGGTGAACAGCAATACTGTCAAAGGCAATCCAAGGAAAAGCCATCTGCCACGCTCAGAAAAAATCGCACACGCTGACAACGAACAGAATATCAGACTGGTTTCCAGAAGGGCGGTCACTGCCAAAATCGGGTCTTGCTTGATAACGCTCCTGAAGATGTTCGCCAGGCCGATTCCAGAGAATCCTGCGAAGCCTAGGAGGAAGGAGAACCTCAAGGCTCTGTTCTTTTCGGGAATGTCAGGTATGATGAGTAACAGAAGGAAGAACAGGGTGCTGCCACCAGTTGCAAGAAGAGCTATGCAGAGTAAGTTGCTGAGTAATGAACCGATAGTTAATGTGGCCACTGCTGCTGCCAAAATTGATGTTGAAAGACAACTGTAGACATTTTTCAGGTGTTCTACCGATGGATCCATTCATTTAACTGGGATTTAGGGGATCTGAGTCATGTTTGCAGTTTTTGGTTGTCACGTCGACTTCAAAAGTGACGTCCAACATTCTATACCTTTCCACAGAAACAGAGGGGAAATGTTTTCTCCTTTTGTTTCAACTGATCTTTGCAAAGTTAAAAAAGGCCATACACTACATAAAAAGTCAAAGGGATGAGAAATAGAGTACCTATAATCTAGATGTCAAAATCTCAATTCTTCCTTCTGAGTAATTTGTGGCAAAAACACATTTGAAGAATCAGACTAAGTTAATAACTGTTCAGAAAATATTATTTCAGATCTTGATGAAGACAACATGCCACAACATGAACTTCTGAAAATTAAAAGTCCGTTGACTACACTCATAACAAAATTACACAGAAGAGGAGTACACCGAGGTTGCGGAGATGCTGTAAAGTCCCTCATACACATGAGAAAAACTAGTGTGAGTTTTCAGTATTGTCTTAGTAGCATCAATTGATGTATTACATGTGGGAAGATTTCTCTGAATAAAAGTTCTCTTTCAGGGTGTATTTGAAAATTGTGAATTTCGAAAAAATTACATCAGGATCACAGGAGGGCGAAGAGGTATTCAGATACCCGGAGCAGCGCCTGAAAATTCTCGAGATAGGCAACCCGTCTTTCGTGAACTGTGTATTGTGGGTTGCCTAACACAAAAATTTTCAGGCGCTGCTCCGGGTATCTGAATACCTCCTCGCTCTCCTGTGATCCTAATGTAATTTTCGATTTCGTCGGAATTTTCACCCAAAAAATTTCGTTTCGAAGGAAATTTAGTCGAAATTGTGTTCAAATTCATGAATTTCGGAAAAATGGTATTAGGATCACAGGAGAGCGAGGAGGTATTCAGATACCCGGAGCAGCACCTGAAAATTCTCGAGATAGGCAACCTGTCTTTCGTAAACTGTGTATTGTGGGTTGCCTAACACAAAAATTTTCAGGCGCTGCTCCGGGTATCTGAATACCTCCTCGCTCCCCTGTGATCCTAATGTAATTTTCAATTTCGTCGAAATTTTCACCCGAAAATTTTCGTTTCGATGGAAATTTGGTCGAAATTGTGTTCAAATTCATGAATTTCGGAAAAATGGTATTAGGATCACAGGAGAGCGAGGAGGTATTCAGATACCCGGAGCAGCGCCTGAAAATTCTCGAGATAGGCAACCCGTCTTTCGTAAACTGTGTATTGTGGGTTGCCTAACACAAAAATTTTCAGGCGCTGCTCCGGGTATCTGAATACCTCCTCGCTCTCCTGTGATCCTAATGTAATTTTCGATTTCGTCGGAATTTTCACCCAAAAAATTTCGTTTCGAAGGAAATTTAGTCGAAATTGTGTTCAAATTCATGAATTTCGGAAAAATGGTATTAGGATCACAGGAGAGCGAGGAGGTATTCAGATACCCGGAGCAGCGCCTGAAAATTCTCGAGATAGGCAACCCGTCTTTCATAAACTGTGTATTGTGGGTTGCCTAACACAAAAATTTTCAGGCGCTGCTCCGGGTATCTGAATACCTCCTCGCTCTCCTGTGATCCTAATGTAATTTTCAATTTCGTCGAAATTTTCACCCGAAAATTTTCGTTTCGATGGAAATTTGGTCGAAATTGTGTTCAAATTCATGAATTTCGGAAAAATGGTATTAGGATCACAGGAGAGCGAGGAGGTATTCAGATACCCGGAGCAGCGCCTGAAAATTCTCGAGATAGGCAACCCGTCTTTCGTAAACTGTGTATTGTGGGTTGCCTAACACAAAAATTTTCAGGCGCTGCTCCGGGTATCTGAATACCTCCTCGCTCTCCTGTGATCCTAATGTAATTTTCGATTTCGTCGGAATTTTCACCCAAAAAATTTCGTTTCGAAGGAAATTTAGTCGAAATTGTGTTCAAATTCATGAATTTCGGAAAAATGGTATTAGGATCACAGGAGAGCGAGGAGGTATTCAGATACCCGGAGCAGCGCCTGAAAATTCTCGAGATAGGCAACCCGTCTTTCGTAAACTGTGTATTGTGGGTTGCCTAACACAAAAATTTTCAGGCGCTGCTCCGGGTATCTGAATACCTCCTCGCTCTCCTGTGATCCTAATGTAATTTTCCATTTCGTCGGAATTTTCACCCAGAAATTTTCGTTTCGATGAAAATTTGGTCGAAATTGTGTTCAGAATTATGAATTCCTCAAAAATGGTATTAGGATCACAGGAGAGCGAGGAGGTATTCAGATACCCGTAGCAGCGCCTGAAAATTCTCGAGATAGGCAACCCGTCTTTCGTAAACTGTGTATTGTGGGTTGCCTAACACAAAAATTTTCAGGCGCTGCTCCGGGTATCTGAATACCTCCTCGCTCTCCTGTGATCCTAATGTAATTTTCGATTTCGTCGGAATTTTCACCCAAAAAATTTCGTTTCGAAGGAAATTTAGTCGAAATTGTGTTCAAATTCATGAATTTCGGAAAAATGGTATTAGGATCACAGGAGAGCGAGGAGGTATTCAGATACCCGGAGCAGCGCCTGAAAATTCTCGAGATAGGCAACCCGTCTTTCATAAACTGTGTATTGTGGGTTGCCTAACACAAAAATTTTCAGGCGCAGCTCCGGGTATCTGAATACCTCCTCGCTCTCCTGTGATCCTAATGTAATTTTCCATTTCGTCGGAATTTTCACCCAGAAATTTTCGTTTCGATGAAAATTTGGTCGAAATTGTGTTCAGAATTATGAATTCCTCAAAAATGGTATTAGGATCACAGGAGAGCGAGGAGGTATTCAGATACCCGGAGCAGCGCCTGAAAATTCTCGAGATAGGCAACCCGTCTTTCGTAAACTGTGTATTGTGGGTTGCCTAACACAAAAGTTTTCAGGCGCTGCTCCGGGTATCTGAATACCTACTCGCTCTCCTGTGATCCTAATGTAATTTTCCATTTCGTCGGAATTTTCACCCAGAAATTTTCCTTTCGATGAAAATTTGGTCGAAATTGTGTTCAAAATTATGAATTCCTCAAAAATGGTATTAGGATCACAGGAGAGCGAGGAGGTATTCAGATACCCGGAGCAGCGCCTGAAAATTCTCGAGATAGGCAACCCGTCTTTCGTAAACTGTGTATTGTGGGTTGCCTAACACAAAAATTTTCAGGCGCTGCTCCGGGTATCTGAATACCTCCTCGCTCTCCTGTGATCCTAATGTAATTTTCAATTTCGTCGAAATTTTCACCCGAAAATTTTCGTTTCGATGGAAATTTGGTCGAAATTGTGTTCAAATTCATGAATTTCGGAAAAATGGTATTAGGATCACAGGAGAGCGAGGAGGTATTCAGATACCCGGAGCAGCGCCTGAAAATTCTCGAGATAGGCAACCCGTCTTTCGTAAACTGTGTATTGTGGGTTGCCTAACACAAAAATTTTCAGGCGCTGCTCCGGGTATCTGAATACCTCCTCGCTCTCCTGTGATCCTAATGTAATTTTCGATTTCGTCGGAATTTTCACCCAAAAAATTTCGTTTCGAAGGAAATTTAGTCGAAATTGTGTTCAAATTCATGAATTTCGGAAAAATGGTATTAGGATCACAGGAGAGCGAGGAGGTATTCAGATACCCGGAGCAGCGCCTGAAAATTCTCGAGATAGGCAACCCGTCTTTCGTAAACTGTGTATTGTGGGTTGCCTAACACAAAAATTTTCAGGCGCTGCTCCGGGTATCTGAATACCTCCTCGCTCTCCTGTGATCCTAATGTAATTTTCCATTTCGTCGGAATTTTCACCCAGAAATTTTCGTTTCGATGAAAATTTGGTCGAAATTGTGTTCAGAATTATGAATTCCTCAAAAATGGTATTAGGATCACAGGAGAGCGAGGAGGTATTCAGATACCCGGAGCAGCACCTGAAAATTCTCGAGATAGGCAACCTGTCTTTCGTAAACTGTGTATTGTGGGTTGCCTAACACAAAAATTTTCAGGCGCTGCTCCGGGTATCTGAACACCTCCTCGCTCCCCTGTGATCCTAATGTAATTTTCAATTTCGTCGAAATTTTCACCCGAAAATTTTCGTTTCGATGGAAATTTGGTCGAAATTGTGTTCAAATTCATGAATTTCGGAAAAATGGTATTAGGATCACAGGAGAGCGAGGAGGTATTCAGATACCCGGAGCAGCGCCTGAAAATTCTCGAGATAGGCAACCCGTCTTTCGTAAACTGTGTATTGTGGGTTGCCTAACACAAAAATTTTCAGGCGCTGCTCCGGGTATCTGAATACCTCCTCGCTCTCCTGTGATCCTAATGTAATTTTCCATTTCGTCGGAATTTTCACCCAGAAATTTTCGTTTCGATGAAAATTTGGTCGAAATTGTGTTCAGAATTATGAATTCCTCAAAAATGGTATTAGGATCACAGGAGAGCGAGGAGGTATTCAGATACCCGGAGCAGCGCCTGAAAATTCTCGAGATAGGCAACCCGTCTTTCGTAAACTGTGTATTGTGGGTTGCCTAACACAAAAGTTTTCAGGCGCTGCTCCGGGTATCTGAATACCTACTCGCTCTCCTGTGATCCTAATGTAATTTTCCATTTCGTCGGAATTTTCACCCAGAAATTTTCCTTTCGATGAAAATTTGGTCGAAATTGTGTTCAAAATTATGAATTCCTCAAAAATGGTATTAGGATCACAGGAGAGCGAGGAGGTATTCAGATACCCGGAGCAGCGCCTGAAAATTCTCGAGATAGGCAACCCGTCTTTCGTAAACTGTGTATTGTGGGTTGCCTAACACAAAAATTTTCAGGCGCTGCTCCGGGTATCTGAATACCTCCTCGCTCTCCTGTGATCCTAATGTAATTTTCAATTTCGTCGAAATTTTCACCCGAAAATTTTCGTTTCGATGGAAATTTGGTCGAAATTGTGTTCAAATTCATGAATTTCGGAAAAATGGTATTAGGATCACAGGAGAGCGAGGAGGTATTCAGATACCCGGAGCAGCGCCTGAAAATTCTCGAGATAGGCAACCCGTCTTTCGTAAACTGTGTATTGTGGGTTGCCTAACACAAAAATTTTCAGGCGCTGCTCCGGGTATCTGAATACCTCCTCGCTCTCCTGTGATCCTAATGTAATTTTCGATTTCGTCGGAATTTTCACCCAAAAAATTTCGTTTCGAAGGAAATTTAGTCGAAATTGTGTTCAAATTCATGAATTTCGGAAAAATGGTATTAGGATCACAGGAGAGCGAGGAGGTATTCAGATACCCGGAGCAGCGCCTGAAAATTCTCGAGATAGGCAACCCGTCTTTCGTAAACTGTGTATTGTGGGTTGCCTAACACAAAAATTTTCAGGCGCTGCTCCGGGTATCTGAATACCTCCTCGCTCTCCTGTGATCCTAATGTAATTTTCCATTTCGTCGGAATTTTCACCCAGAAATTTTCGTTTCGATGAAAATTTGGTCGAAATTGTGTTCAGAATTATGAATTCCTCAAAAATGGTATTAGGATCACAGGAGAGCGAGGAGGTATTCAGATACCCGGAGCAGCGCCTGAAAATTCTCGAGATAGGCAACCCGTCTTTCGTAAACTGTGTATTGTGGGTTGCCTAACACAAAAGTTTTCAGGCGCTGCTCCGGGTATCTGAATACCTCCTCGCTCTCCTGTGATCCTAATGTAATTTTCCATTTCGTCGGAATTTTCACCCAGAAATTTTCGTTTCGATGAAAATTTGGTCGAAATTGTGTTCAAAATTATGAATTCCTCAAAAATGGTATTAGGATCACAGGAGAGCGAGGAGGTATTCAGATACCCGGAGCAGCGCCTGAAAATTCTCGAGATAGGCAACCCGTCTTTCGTAAACTGTGTATTGTGGGTTGCCTAACACAAAAATTTTCAGGCGCTGCTCCGGGTATCTGAATACCTCCTCGCACTTCTGTGATCCTAATGTAATTTTCGATTCCGTCGGAATTTTCACCCAGAAATTTTCGTTTCGATGAAAATTTGGTCGAAATTGTGTTCAAAATCATGAATTCCTCAAAAATGGTATTAGGATCACAGGAGAGCGAGGAGGTATTCAGATACCCGGAGCAGCGCCTGAAAATTCTCGAGATAGGCAACCCGTCTTTCGTAAACTGTGTATTGTGGGTTGCCTAACACAAAAATTTTCAGGCGCTGCTCCGGGTATCTGAATACCTCCTCGCTCTCCTGTGATCCTAATGTAATTTTCAATTTCGTCGAAATTTTCGCCCGAAAATTTTCGTTTCGATGGAAATTTGGTCGAAATTGTGTTCAAATTCATGAATTTCGGAAAAATGGTATTAGGATCACAGGAGAGCGAGGAGGTATTCAGATACCCGGAGCAGCGCCTGAAAATTCTCGAGATAGGCAACCCGTCTTTCGTAAACTGTGTATTGTGGGTTGCCTAACACAAAAATTTTCAGGCGCTGCTCCGGGTATCTGAATACCTCCTCGCACTTCTGTGATCCTAATGTAATTTTCGATTCCGTCGGAATTTTCACCCAGAAATTTTCCTTTCGATGAAAATTTGGTCGAAATTGTGTTCAAAATTATGAATTACGCAAAAATGGTATTAGGATCACAGGAGAGCGAAGAGGTATTCAGATACCCGGAGCAGCGCCTGAAAATTCTCGAGATAGGCAACCCGTCTTTCGTAAACTGTGTATTGTGGGTTGCCTAACACAAAAGTTTTCAGGCGCTGCTCCGGGTATCTGAATACCTCCTCGCTCTCCTGTGATCCTAATGTAATTTTCCATTTCGTCGGAATTTTCACCCAGAAATTTTCCTTTCGATGAAAATTTGGTCGAAATTGTGTTCAAAATTATGAATTCCTCAAAAATGGTATTAGGATCACAGGAGAGCGAGGAGGTATTCAGATACCCGGAGCAGCGCCTGAAAATTCTCGAGATAGGCAACCCGTCTTTCGTAAACTGTGTATTGTGGGTTGCCTAACACAAAAATTTTCAGGCGCTGCTCCGGGTATCTGAATACCTCCTCGCTCTCCTGTGATCCTAATGTAATTTTCCATTTCGTCGGAATTTTCACCCAGAAATTTTCGTTTCGATGAAAATTTGGTCGAAATTGTGTTCAAAATTATGAATTCCTCAAAAATGGTATTAGGATCACAGGAGAGCGAGGAGGTATTCAGATACCCGGAGCAGCGCCTGAAAATTCTCGAGATAGGCAACCCGTCTTTCGTAAACTGTGTATTGTGGGTTGCCTAACACAAAAGTTTTCAGGCGCTGCTCCGGGTATCTGAATACCTCCTCGCTCTCCTGTGATCCTAATGTAATTTTCGATTTCGTCGGAATTTTCACCCAGAAATTTTCCTTTCGATGAAAATTTGGTCGAAATTGTGTTCAAAATTATGAATTCCGCAAAAATGGTATTAGGATCACAGGAGAGTGAGGAGGTATTCAGATACCCGGAGCAGCGCCTGAAAATTCTCGAGATAGGCAACCCGTCTTTCGTAAACTGTGTATTGTGGGTTGCCTAACACAAAAGTTTTCAGGCGCTGCTCCGGGTATCTGAATACCTCCTCGCTCTCCTGTGATCCTAATGTAATTTTCCATTTCGTCGGAATTTTCACCCAGAAATTTTCCTTTCGATGAAAATTTGGTCGAAATTGTGTTCAAAATTATGAATTCCTCAAAAATGGTATTAGGATCACAGGAGAGCGAGGAGGTATTCAGATACCCGGAGCAGCGCCTGAAAATTCTCGAGATAGGCAACCCGTCTTTCGTAAACTGTGTATTGTGGGTTGCCTAACACAAAAATTTTCAGGCGCTGCTCCGGGTATCTGAATACCTCCTCGCACTACTGTGATCCTAATGTAATTTTCGATTCCGTCGGAATTTTCACCCAGAAATTTTCGTTTCGATGAAAATTTGGTCGAAATTGTGTTCAAAATTATGAATTCCTCAAAAATGGTATTAGGATCACAGGAGAGCGAGGAGGTATTCAGATACCCGGAGCAGCGCCTGAAAATTCTCGAGATAGGCAACCCGTCTTTCGTAAACTGTGTATTGTGGGTTGCCTAACACGAAAATTTTCAGGCGCTGCTCCGGGTATCTGAATACCTCCTCGCCCTCCTGTGATCCTAATGTAATTTTCTACAATACTCTGGAATTCGTTTTAATCTCTGATAAATACAGAACCACAAAATTTCCGCAACTCCGAGAAAAACTCTTCTCCAGTCGTTCTTTTGCAGGTTTATCAAGATATTACATCAACTCTCTCAGAGGACGAGAAAACCAACCTTAACGAAATTGTGCACGAACTACTAGAGGTCCGAAATCGCACCAGTCATGAAAAAAATTGGACAAACACTCTGCCCCGGGTGCACAAAAATGTCTCCTTCACCTCAAGAGATGGCTTCCAAAGATACAGACCTATGGAGGAAAGTGCTGGAATTCCAGATGGAGATCCACCAAAGAACCAGCCAGGATTCGACACTTTGGTTAGGAAGTGTAGGACACTTAGGCTTAGGGAGGACAATGTTCACCCCCATCTGGTGGTAAACAGAGGATCCAAGGAATGTTGATGGAGAATGAATAGTTCAACTTTCAAATAAATATTTTATTTTGTAGAAAATTTTATAATAAAAAAATTGGATAGATCAAGGTTTGAAAGTTGGTCTTGATGGGATGTACTCGAAAATGTCCCCTCCATCTTCTGATATCCAGACACTTCCAGAAGGTTTCTCCCTTATTATCTTCAAGATGTTCTCTCCAACAATGTCAACCCTGAAAAAAATGTTCACTCTCAGAAAATACTGCATGACTAAAAATTATTTGACTGTAATGATTTTTTATAAATGAGAAGTCACTACTACTTTCGTGTTTCAAAGATTGAAGAACTCATTTAAAGAGATCAGAATGGTAAATCCCGAAATTGTAACGAAATGAATTGAATTCCCCTGAACTTCGAGCTGTCAAACTAAATGACCTTTCCTTCAGGAATACAAGTAGATGAAAAAACTCACGGCTGATCCACGTACAAGGGAATTTGGCTTTCCAAAACCTGCCCAAATTCATCATCCAAACTCAAATCATTGAGTGGGCTTTGCGACGCTAGGTTCGTAGCTGTAAAACCTGGAGCTACAGCTACCACTCTCACCTTGGTCCTTTCGTAATGAACCTCATCTCCCAACGCCATTGTGAGCGATACAACTGCACTCTTAGTGGCACCATATATCGGCATAGATGGATAAACACGTGTACCAGTTATGGAAGCTGTATTGATTATCACCCCTTCAGATCCTGATTTGTGATGTCGGATATATTTCTGGAGACCAAGGGTGATCCCATGAAGCACCCCTTTCTATAAATTAAAAGAGCAATGCGAAAACCAGGCTACCACTAGCAATTCTTCACAAAAAGCAGCTGAGAAAGAAAGATATCTTCTGTTTTTCGAAAAGAACTTTCTTGTCGTCAACTCAAATTTAGTATCTTATCGAAATTACTCACGAAATTGATGTCGACTTCCCTCTCGTAATTTCTGTCATCATATATTCCTGCATTGTTCACTAGAATGTCTACATTGTTGAAAGCCTTTAGTGTTTGTTCGAAAGCTTCTGCAATTCAATATTGACTGTTAGAATAAAAAAGTACAGTGTATTCAAAGATATCTGGGTACCTTCGAAAGACTTTTTATCGGACACGTCAGTTCTAACGAATATAACTTTATTTTCGCCGAATTTTTTTTTTAGTTCAGCGCTTACTTGATTTCCAGTTTCCATGTTGATATCTGCAATTGTTACTCCCTGGAAAAAAATTTTCCTGCTCAATGTTGTCTCAGTACAAAGACAATTTCTTGCACGAACTAATGGAAAAAATGATTCATGTGAAAATCCAAGATGAAATCAAAACAAAATTTCTGAATATTTGCTTTAAAAAAAATCTTAGTCATTGCAAAAGTAAAAGTGTTGATGTTACTCACTTTGGCACCATCTCTCAACAATCTTTTAGTGACGTCTAGGCCAATACCAGAAGCTCCCCCAGTCACTAAAGCAACTTTTCCTTCAATTTCAAACATTTTCCCAGAGATATTAGTGACCAGTACACTTTTGAACGAATGATTAGAAACAACATTTTATTATTGATTTGATTCATTTTGTCAAAGTATCATGAAAAAGGTCAACAAGATAACGAAATGATTGTTTCACATATTTATCAAGAAAATATATGCATATGCCTACTATCTGAAGTATATACAGGGGATTTCCCAGAAGTAATTGTAGAAAATTAGATATTTTTCATTAAAATAAAACTTTATTCAAATTAGAAAGAAAATGGAGACTTGGATTGAAAAGGACATTTTATACCTCACTAGAAGTGGCACAAAATTAAATCAAGAGTAGACGAGGATTGTTGTAAATAATACACATAGTAATCGTAAAAATTCAATCAAATATATTTCACAATTCAATTTATATTCAACTATAAAAAATATATCTTATCAATATATTACAAACTAACTTTTTGATTATCAAGGTAATCACTCAAATGACACCATTTCAGTTCAATAATAAAAATTACATACATAAAAAATTTGAGCAATCGAAACTATCGTAACAAACGTAATTGCACTTGTAGTTCACTGATCTACATACTAAAAAAATTCAAGTCCCGTGAAATCGACAAAAAATTAATCTCACTCACTTTTAAATCACTGTTTAAGTTGGAAGGATGTCAGAAATGGTCAACTTTAACTGCAACACTGTTCGCTGCATGGTTACTCGGGAGCAGTATATTGTCCCAGTCGGTGCACATGTCTTGTTCTGAATCTGTAGCTTTAAGGCTGATGCCAAGGCTTGGTAGGGTATTGGCGTAATGAGGAATATTCAGGATCACAGGCTTCAAGAATTCGGTACCTGAAATCCAATTAAGATCATGTTTACCACAAAATGTACCAGAAGCTTATGGAAAAAAAGAAGAAACAAAGAAATAAACAATAATTACCTTGAGGACCACACATAACCAACGGAGACAACATCGTTTCACCTGGAAAAAAATGGAAACGAATTAATAAAATAAATATTGGACAAACAACAACAATAGTAGAAAACTAAGATTTATTGAGAATAAGGAGAAACTACCATTAACTACAAATACTATCTTCGAATAGAGCGTTAAAGTTCAACAACAAGAGGTTGTGTGGTAAGCCCAGAACCTTTCTGTGGTATAAGAAGGAGTTCTGAAATAGGAGACAGCTGAAAGGAATCCCTCCAAAAAGTTCCTTTGAACCTTGAAACTACAAGATCCAAAAGATATCTGGATTTAGTAAGAACCAACTACACCTCCTCAAGCTTTCTGTAGAGAATGGGAATTAGTCTTTCCAGATATTAGATTCCATCAGTTCTCCAGAACTGGAAGGCCAGCTGTAAAGAGTGTGGTGAGAACTGCTTCTTCAGCGGTAACAATAGACCATAAGCTCGGAGTGGACTTTAACCTGACTACTGTGTGCGTGTGATTGGTTTTTTAATCAATAAATAAAGTGAATAAAAGTGTTGAAGTTGCAAGATTAGTGTGTACCGGATTGTATTCATATCTGGAAGAATTATCAACAGGAAGGTTTTTCACTTCGATGTTTATTGAAATTTCATTTGGAAATCTTCGATTTGAGTACTGTGCCTCGTACTTGTGCAGTTCCAGGTTGCAAAAGCGACTATAAATCTACTAATGTGAAAAGAGGAGAAGGAGAAGGAGTTTTAAAATCCACGGAGACAGTGTAGTTTGTTTAAACATTTTGTAGATTCTTATCCAACCGCCTAAGGTTCAGTTATAAATATACCGCGAAAAATTCTTAAATTAACTGATGATGCATTTCCTTCAATTTTTTCAAATCATCCGAGTTATATACTCTTCGATTACTCCAAAAAGAACTGATCCTGAGGAACGGAGACAAAAATCAGTTATCCATTATGACAATTTTTACACCGATTGGGACAAACAAGATCAGATCGATTCATTTTCAGACTTTTGTTGTCATTTCAAAGACAAGGCCATCTCCCACTTCATTTCCAACGTTAAAGAAAATGAATCAGTTTGAAATGTTTATTAATGACATATCTTGATAATTATTCTATAATGGTTAGTGAATCCCAAGAACTGCTCTTTCCGATAGGATATTTCTTTAGTTATCAGAATTGTTTTTATTTATTCAGAGTTCATTTTTAGTTTTATATAATCTTTTTTAGGATCGTATTAATAGTTTTTATTCATTAAGAGCTTATTCTTGTTGAATTTCTGTTTTAAAAGATTTATCTTGAGTTCAAAGATCAGCAGTCAGAATGTAATCGTCTTCGATAGCGAAATGATACATTTTTTCTGTTTTGATGTTCATTCACCGATTTTATTCGATTTAGAAAGTAGAATGATTTCCATTCTGATTGTAATCTTGTGGAACTCAATACAACAGCTCCCTCCTTGTGGTGAGTTCTGGATTATTTGCGATAAAAGAATCAAGAAATTATGAATTGAAATAAATTCGAAAACTGTGCGAGTTGCAGAAGAAATCCGTATAATCTATATCTACTCGTGCTTCTTGACACTCCGATGGTAACAACGGCAACGTCTAACCTTCCGGCCTGTTAGATTCAGAAGGGTAAGAAAGTCTACACTCCAAAAGCAAACACGTCTGAAAAAAGCCTTTACCGTTATCCAAGTCCAACGGGGGAATGTTATCGCAAAGCCTAGGATCGGACACGACGAAGTAGACCTCTTTCCTGTCCCCTTTGGCGATCGCACCTTCCGGAACCTCTAACACAACGCCCCAATACTCGTTAACCAACGTGCCTCCTCTGTGATCCATCAAAGCACTAGATATATCCCTTTTACTCGGCCTACTGAAGTCCGGGTTCCTATTCGAGTCCTGCCTTAACCTCGGATCTTCGCTGACAGGGGCGAGCTTATCTTTTTGCCACCATGCGAAGCCGCCTCTTTGTTTCTATTTCTGAACGAGAGTTTTCTCAGCAGTTTCGGTCCGAAGCTTTCAGACTTTGGTTGTTTAAAAGATTGTGCTTTGGTTAGTTTAGGCATTACTTTTGGTGAGTATGTTAGTTTTTGTGCGATATTAGGCTGCGATCCGAACAAGGATGAGTCTTCCATACTCCTTAAAAATGATAAAAATAGTGTTAATCTCATGTCAGTATCAGGGTGCTTTGTTGGTTAGAACATGATCGAAAAATTGAAGAACCACAGCCTTCCAAACGCAAGCCATACGAGGAGCAAATAACAGGATGATACAAGATTTCTCATTGTTGATTTGAACTTCGAAGTATTTTTTTCATTGTGAAGTAACATTTTTGTCTCAGAGAGTGGGGGAGAATACCCTAAAAAACTTTCAGAAAAACAAAAAGACCTCCCATAAAATAAACTGCTCCACATGAGTTAGGACTATTGACTTAAACTGAGAAAAACTATGGTTTAAATGAGATTTTGTGATGAGAATTCATATTAATATGATTTCGAGTTGAAGGAAATAAAATTAATTCTAGCCTGTATGTCTGCAGCGCATACAGGGTGGTAAAGAAGAATCGAGTTAAATAACGAAATTGTATTCCCAGAGAATTCAAGCATTTTAAGACTATCCGTACAGTGTATGGCCTCCACGGGCATCAATAACAGCTTGACATCTTCTTTGCATACTACACAAGAGGTTGTTGAACATTTTTTAAGGAATTTGGTTCCATAAACGGGACAGAAGCTCTCTCAGATCATTTAAGGATTCTGGGGTAGGTTGACGATTATCTAATTTTCTTTGGAGTATATTCCATGCATGTTCTATGCAATTCAAATCTGGTGAGTGCGGAGGTATTGGTAAATGTGGAATACCAAGCTCCTCGCGCGCATTCTCAACTATGGCTGCACGGTCTAGCGTTATCGTCTAGAAATTGAAATGTTTCGCCAATAGCAACGTGAAAATTTGGAAAAACATTGTCAATAACATGCTCCCTATAGAGTAAGGCGGTCATATTCCCAGGACAAATGTGTAGATCTATGCGCCCGTTGAAACATAACCCGGCCCATACCATAACACTACCCCCTCGGAATGGATGGATTTCTTGGACATAGCGACAAGAATCTGAAAATCGTCCATATCTGGATTCATCAGTGAAAAGGACACTACGCCATTGATCATTCCAATTGATATGTTGCCTTGCCCATTCCAGTCTTTGACGCTTATGGTCACGTGTTAATGGAACTCCTCATAATGGACGTCTAGAACCTAGATTCACCTCTCTCAAACGTCGTCTGATGGTTTCGACGGAAATTTGGACCCCATCTGCATTTTGCAGAGTATTCCGTAGCATTCTACACGTAGACGTAGGCTTTCTTCTCGCCGAAACGGTGATGAAACGATCCTGAGCAGGTGTTGTTTTTCGTCGCCCACCAAGCCTTGATCTTTTCAACACGGAACCTATTCCAAAGTCGAGATATCACACTTTGACTGACTTGGAGCCTTTCCTCTACAACAACCTGAGTTAGGCCACTCTGTAGCATTCCGATAGCCCTATTAGCCTCAGCTTTTGTTAATTTACGTCTTGGCATTTTCAAAAAACTCGTTTCAAATCGAAGCCGTTGATAAACTGACTCCATTTCAAAATATGAACATTTATGAAGCGTATGCGAAGAACCAAACTTCAGAAAAAAGGCGACCAGATTGACGAAATGTCTCATACTCATTTTGGATGGATCGATTCAAGTTGTTTTAAATGATTTTACAGCGATTTTCTCGAAGATTACATACTTTTCAAAACGATTGAATACGATATCCTTACTCTTGTGGAGCAGTATATTTCAAAAGATATCTGAAATATTTATAAACAAAAAATAGAATCCCAATTCGATTGTCTTTACTCATGAGCAATTCAAAATGATAGGTATTAAATGTATTAATATTTTCAATACTCACAAAAGATATTCGAATAGACAAATGTATGAATCAAGAAATATAATAACTTCATAATCTAATGCGTTTCTTGCCGTAGGGGATTTTCAGGCATTGTTGCTTCGCCACATTTCATTTACAAGGCTCCAGGCGAAATAGAAACTTTTATCATTGAAGGACGAATAAAACTTCATCTAGGACAGCAATTAGTCAAGAATGTATTAGTAAAACAAGATTCTTTCCACCATGAAACCATAGACCAGCACCCTAAGATCACACATGCACAAAGTCCAACTTCTTGAAATTACTACAACCCTGATTATAGGACAGCAACGATATTTGCATGTGGAAAAGAAATTCTTTTAAAAACCAAAGCATCATGTTGAGAGCAATTGGAATTTTTTTTCGGATTTTAATTTTGGTCGGAATCTTAAGATTCTTGGAAGAAACCTTGATCGGTACATTACTTTGGTCTGATCATCCTCCCAATCTCGGAGTCGTGCTCAAGTTCTTCAATTTTTATGCTGAATTTTGTCATTGGGAGTCAGATACACAATCCAGTCAAACTCAAGATAATAACACAATTGAAACCAATTAAGATGGCTTCTTTGGCTTCAAATTTCTTCAAAAATTGTAGCTTTGGTACATTTGCGTCAGAATTAGCTCGAATTAGCAACAGCAGCTGTTAAGCTATCGTTTCCTTTGCAAAGTTAACTCTCAACAAATACTCGAAGGTTAAATAGAGTAAATCAAAATAGTTACCGTAAATTATGATGTACAGGTTTCCTATACAGCTCAAAGGCTGACCCCCTCTGCTCCCTAGAGCCTTGAAGGTCGACGATGGGCCTCTCCAAAGGTCGGTTGGAGTTGGGTTCCTCCCCGTACAACTGATGCGAATTCTCCATGGCAGAGATTGGTTGGATTTCGCTTCTTGAAGCGTAGGAGATCCCTGGATGTCTTCTTGTGTCATACGGCGGTGCCATATCGTAATGACCGTGCGTAGAGCTGTATCGCATACCTTCTGCTGGGGGTCCTTGCCATGAATTGCTGTTCGAATTGGAGTTGGAGGATACGTTGTAATAGTAGCTGTGACCTGGAGGCAGACTTTGTCCTCGTTCCTACAATACAGAGAATCAAATAAAGATTAGAAGAAAAGTATTTTATTATACAGGGTTATTCACGAATATGGCTCTATCTATAGAATATTTTTTGGAAAGAATCAAGATTCAGGATTGAAATTCTAAAGGTGAGCTTTAAATGGGAAGACCCAATTTTTTTTGCATAAATAGATTCTCCATTGAATTTTGAGTCTTTTTCATTCCATAAGTTTGAATTTTCCCGAGAAAATTCTCTTTAAATAAGGAAATACGAAAAAAAAAAAACTCAAAATTGAACTCTGTTGAAATACAGACAACTTCGAGGTCTTTTCATTATAGATTCTCGTTTTTGAGAATCTCCGAGAAGAAAGGCTGATGCTTCTTCTCTCATAGCGTGATTTTCGGAATATGATACAGGAGGTCACAAATTCTTTGTCAAAGTTAGAAGTGACGAAACATCAAAAAATCGTTTTTTTTTCAAATTGGAGCCCCATTTTTCGAAGAATTTTCGAAATCTTCGTCAAAAAATAATAGGAGCATACGTCCAAGACTTTTATCCCAGAATGAATATTTTTCGAGATATTCAGGAAAAACGATTTTGTCTTCAATTTTCAATTTCGTTCCGAATGTGTTTTTTTACTAGAAAATAATTAGCGGTCAAGTGAAATTTTTGGAAATCTCTGTTATCTAGAAAATATTGTCTTATAGTTCAGACGAGTTCAGTTTTTCTTTATTTTTGAAAGCTTAGGATAATTTCCGCAAATTCATAATTCTGGAGAATTTCTTTTTTGTCATGGTTGGGAAATTTGAATTTTCAGTAATGAAATTGTTACATGTTCTGTCAATTATTCTTTCAAAAGCATTAAAAATTATTACAAATTATTTTTTTCTGCGTTCCTGAGAATTTTTTACGTTGACTTCACTAATAATTCACTGATAATTCAAGAACTTAACTCGTCTGAACTATAGAAAATATTTTCTCGATAACCGAGATTTCCAAAATTTTCACTTCACCGCTAATTATTTTCCAGTAAAAAAACACATTCGGAATGAGATTGAAAATTGAAGACAAAATCGTTTTTCCAGAATATCTCGAAAAATATTTATTTTAGGATAAAAGTCTTGGACGTATTCTCCTATTATTTTTTGACGAAGATTTCGAAAATTCTCCGAAAAAATTGGGTTCCAATTTGAAAAAACGATTTTTTGATGTTTCGTCACTTCTAACTTTGACAAAGAATTTGTGACCTCCTGTATCATATTCTGAAAATTGCGCTATCGGAAAAGAAGCATCAGCCCTTCTTCTCGGAGATTCTCAAAAACGAGAATATTTAATGAAAAAACCTCGAAGTTGTCCGTATTTCAACAGAGTTCAATTTTGAGATTTTTTTAGTATTTCCTCACTTAAAGAGAATTTCCTCGGGAAAATTCAATCTTTTGAAGTTAAAAACACTCAGAATTCAATGGAGAATCTATTTATGCAATAAAAAAGGGTCTTCCCATTTGAAAAACCAAAGTTGATGTCAGTTCCGGAAAAACCGAAAGTCCTAGAACCTTCAAAAAATATACAAGAAGTAGTCTTCTTACTTGAAGCTCAACTTCAGAACAAACTTTGTCTCGACTGCCTATCGCGTCATAAACGCCCGGAATGCCTCGCCTCAATTGAAGGGGTACACTGTACCGCTCAAGTACAAAAGTGAGGCTCCTCTTACAAACTCAATTTTAAAACGTGTACTACCTAACACTAGAATAACCCTTTATAAAAAACAGAAAGATACTTACGACAGGGTTGCTGTGACTCTTCCCGTGTTGATACGAAGAATTGGGTGGGGGTTGCACCATCCCCTCCATGTTTCCACCGTTGTAAGGCGGCTTATAATTCCTGGGTTTGGGCGGTGGTACAGGTTTGTAAGATGCTGGAGGGTGCTGTTGATTCCCCCCATGCCTAGATTGAGGGTCGTAGCCGTTGGAAGGAGGTACAGCCTTAGCTGGTGAGGCGTGGTGACTGGGAGATAAGATGCTCAAGTGGGATTGCGAGAGATCTTGATGGGAACTCCTGAAGGAGAGACATAGATTAACTCTTGGTCCATCAACTGGAGATGTCTAGATAATTGAACTCACCTATACCTTCCATAATCTGTTTTGGTCTCCATATGACTTCGAGGTGACAAGGGTTGCTTTGCAATGGCTCTAGAATATCTGAAAATATCCAAACTTAAGGATGAAGAAACCATGATAAGTCCAACGCCAACATTTTTTATATAGAATGACAATTCTCGGAATATGTCGTAGTTTTTGGTCCTGAAAAATATTCTGTTTTCTTGTGTTATAAAATGTTTGGTTTATCTATGGGAGATGATTGCCTTTCATTGGGGTCCGTAGCGGTCTTCAAACATCTGAAGTGCCGAAAAATCATCACCTGGAAGGTCGTATCCGGTTTGAAAAACCCTCACGACCAGAGAACAAGAATTTGTGGATTTTGAATATCGAAGGAATTTCGAGAGACAAGTGTGATTACGTCTCCAAATTAGCTGATGAACATGGCATCGATGTGGTTCTTTTGCAAGAAACCCACACGGCAACAGAAAGAAATCCTCGTGAAAGAGGACAGTTGAAAGTTATGTGTTAATTGATTTTTTACAAGTTTAGCTTGTTATGTTAAAAAATTATCAGTTCATAATTTTCAACAGATTCGGAAAGGGGAAATTGATGGAGTTTTTTCATTTCTTTCAAATTTTGTGACATTTCTGTCATAAATATTTATAAACCTCCGCACATTATTTGGCCAAGAAATCTTAAAGAAGCGAGTGCATTTCTAAAATGCCTTTGATTTATTCTGAATAATCGGTTTCTTTTCTGCTTTTGTCTTTTTTCAATTCAGATTAAGAATTGCGAGTCGTCTTGGGAAGAATCTGTTTATCCGAGCCCATCGACGGATAACATGAAGATGATCACACTGATGTCTTTCAAGATTTTCCTGATATTTAATATTTTATGTTATTTTTTTAACAGGGAGACGGGTTTTTTCGGCTGAGGTTTTTTCCCCTGGCTGTATAGTATCGTATGATACTAGTGATGATAGTATCGTATGATTCTATAGTATCATACGAAGAATGTTATGATACCCCGTTCTTTTTTTACCTCAGCTTAGGTACTTCTTGTTTCAACATTTATTGTATTATTTCAGCTCTCTTTTTCATAATATATATATAAATGTATATATTTACCTGTACATATCTTTCTCATTGGACCCTCTGAGGTTCATCATATCGATCGGATTTCCATCTTTGTCCATTTCTCTAGACGTTCTAGGACTGTTGTCCAATCCTTGGTCGTTGGCGACTGGCAATCCGTACTTGAGGTCCATCTTGGAGCCGTACCGATGCGGGCTTTGGTCCCATCTCTGTCCATTTGGAGAGTTATACTTCGCGTTTGGAGTTGCGCCAGGTATGTGATCTATCTTTGACAATGTCGTTTTAAGATCGTCGTGAGCATTTGGGCCTATTCGTGTATTTGAGGGTTTATTGAAGGAATCGTAGCTTGAGAGGGAATCCTAGAAGGACAATCAATGCATCATCCGCTCTCAATGAAGTTTGGGAAATGTGGAGAAATTCAGATATAGTATTTAACATTACTAGCAAGGTAAGAGGGTTTTTACTGGCGAATGGAGGATATAACTGACGAGCCGCAGGCGAGTCAGTTACCACCTTGAGCCTTGAGTGTATTGTTTTATATTTTATTTGTTTCTCATTTGTAGAAAGGTTAGATAAATTCCAAAAAAATCTCAATAATTTGTCGCAAATGTCGTAAGCTATGGAAGCTTTGCCATGAACATGTCTGTTTATTTTTCTCTACATTTGTTTTGGCGAAAGCGAAAATGAATGTACCAAAAGAAATTATTGAGGCATCCAGTAGTGTAGCATCAAGTTTATTACCTGCAAATTCAGCTTCAAGGTACGAGCGAGAATACGACGACTTCAAAAAGTGGCAAAACAAAAATAGTGTGATTGGGGTAACTGAAGATGTTTTGTTGGTCTACTTGAATCGACTATCAGCTAGATTCAGCCCAAATACTTTATGGGCAAAATGGTTTATGCTGAAAAGCTGCTTGGAAATGAAAGAAAATGCCCCTGTTCGCAGGTTTGTTTTCCTTCAAAAATTTATTGAAAATTTGACGTTTGGTTGTCATTTGCATATTTCAAAAGGTAATAGCGTTTCTGAAACGAAAAATGAGAGTTATACGCCAAAAAAGGCCAAGGCATTAAGTAAAGAAGATGCTGAACAATTTCTTTTACATGCTCCTGATGACCAAATTGTAATAATATTTGGGATTTTTGGATGTTGTCGATGTGACGAAATTCTCTCCTTAAACATGAATGATGTAGAAGATATGGAAAAATACGTTATTGTGACATTGCGGCAAACAAAAAATATAACAATAAGAAGATTCACCATAACCGATGATGGCTGCAGCTTCAAGCCCTGCATGTTATACAGAAAATATGTATGTAAATCTTCGGTCTCCTGGAACAGAAAGCCAAAGATTTTTTTTGACACACCGACATGGAAAGTGCATTTCCCTTAATGTTGGCCAGCACAATATTGGTGGTGTCCCAAAGCAAATAGCGAAATATTTAGGTTTAAAAGACCCAGAGTTATACACCGGCCACTCTTTTCGCAGAACTGGAGCCACAATGGTTGCGGATTCGGGTGGAAATATTTCAGCACTAAAGCGTGCAGGAGAGTGGAAGAGCACCGAAATTGCGATGAGTTATGTCGATGATTCGGTCAACAAAAACATCGAAATGTCTAGCAAATTATTTGGTAGTAAGGAGAGTACAAATGTTCTACAGTCCTTGAGTTCAACAGATGGTTCATCATCATCAGTATCAACTCTTTCATCATCAAAAATCTGTGTTACTGGAAATAACAATTGTACCATGATTTTCAACATATATGACGATAAAACAAAATTTTCTAATGTAAATAATACTACTAACTTGTAAAAATGTTGCAATTTAACTGTCAGCTACAAGTTAGACTTGATAAAATAAACTTTCTTGATTAATATTGTGTTTTTGGAAACTGACATTTACAAATGAGAAACAAATAAAAATAGTTGCTTACTGATTCGAGGTATAATTCAAGAATGAACTGAAAGGATCGAGGTATCAAATACTCACTGATTTCGAATTGTGACTCCTCTCGAGAGATCCAAGTTTGGGGTTGAAATTAGGATCTGTTGAAACCTGCTCATTCTCCTTAGCTTTGGCACCAAACAATCGTTCATGGGCGGACCTCCTGTGGAAAAGAAACATTTGGGGAAGGTTCCCAACGAAATTTACTACAACTTACCCATTTGGTACTTTACTAGGCGACGAAAGAACGTTCCCTCCCATGGGTTTGGCCCCTCTATCCACCCTTGGAGGCAAATCTGGTATATGCCCGTACAAACCTTCCTTAGAAGGCGTTCTTGTAGGGGTCTGATCCCCAGAATGAGGGCTCATCATGGCACTCTGTTGTCTCCTGTGCCTCATGTTGAAGTCTGCTATCTTCCCATTCTCATCAAATTCGTCCCTTAGCTCTGCCATCCTTTCAGGGCTGTACTCTTGCTTGGGGTAATCTCCCTTCTCGTAGTCTTGGTTTGGTTGAGCCGAATAGAGTCCTGATTTGTTGTAGGCGCTTTGGTCCACAGCTGAAGGTATGTCTTGGGTTGATATGCTGAAGCTTGGATCTTTACTCGTTGGGGTTTCTGGTTCTGTGTTGTGGTTTTGGTTGCTGAAGCCATATCTGCTGTCGTAGCTAGGCTGTGAATGCGAAATAACTATTGTTGACCATTCACTGAAGAATGAAGAGGACTGGACTAACCTGGTAAGGTGGAAGAACTTCAGTAGTGCTATTGTCTGCCATGACAACGCTGGGATCAGAACTGGCTTTGGTAAGTCTTCCAGGGGTTACATTGGTACTTCCCCCAGTCCCTGCACCATTGCCAGGAGGTCCTGGGCTATGTTCTAGATCGCTCTCAGGGGAACTAGCGTAAGACAAACGTAACGAAGACATGGGAAACAGGAAATCATCGGATAGTGACTCTTCAGGCTGCAATGATTATATACAAATGCGTTAGTGACCGATGATCCTTGATGCGACAATAGTTTAGTGCAGGTGAAAATTTATACAAGCTCACAATTCGACGATTTTAGTTTTTTAGTCAGTTAAACAACACTTTTCGAAAATGCATGAACGAATGCTTGGTTGAATGCAATGTGGTGATTTTCCTCAGTTTGTCTTCAAACTTACCGTTTTTGAAACCCCATTCGGACTGATGGATTCAAGAGGATTTTTCAAGGAAAAGGATGAAACTTCTCATCACATAAAAACAAATTAATCATGCTCAAATAAAAGCAGATATTCATGCATTTGCGGACAAAAAATCTCCAGATCTGATTACATTTTCATTGTGTTAAGAGTTATATTAGACAGTTTCTGTGAGGGCTTTCATAAGTTCACCATCTGGAATAGAATGGAAACAAAGAACAAGTTTTTAGAGAATTCAATAGGCGTCAAATTTTGAACAAGGTATCGGATTTAAAGTTAAAGATGCTCCAAGTTGAAAGGATTTATTCAGCCATGAAAACAATTATCTCAAGAAAGTCTGCATGCTTCAAACATAACGAAATTTCACAAGTTAACATAGTTGCAGCACTCAGTTATGTTTTTATATATCACCGAGACTTTCCTCTTCGGCAATGGTGGTGCAACTTTTCATGAAACTTAACCTATCGTGAACGACGATGTTATTAGGCGAAAAACTGTCTCTAAGCCTCTCGTAGTGATCCTCTACGTAGTCTTCTTCGATTTGCGAAGAGCTGCCAAAGCTTTGGACAAAGCCAGGATCGTTGTTAGTTTCGTTAATATCGAAATACTGACGTTGACTACTTGCATAATGTGGCAAATTTTGATAGTCGTAGCTTCCCAACGTGCTTTGGGAATAACGGTGTGCAGACGTAATAGGGTAACCGTAGCTGTTACCGTAGTAGTAACTGTGCATGAATTGGGGCGAGCTATACATGGAATGTGGCGTTCTTCTTTTCTGCCTGCTTTTTTGATTGTAATAGGAGGGGAGAGAATTTGACGTTCTTGCAAAGACGTGTGGTATCGGAGTTATTGCTATGCACAGGTTGTCGAAGAAGTCCATTGGAAACTGAAAAGTACAACAGGTCAATGTGTTACTTTGGCGAAATTTCCACAACACGAAGATTTAGCATTTTTGGTACCTGCTCAATCACGAGTGGTTCCTCTTCATAATTCATTATTCAACAACCATTTTGCAGATAAAATCTTGAAAGGGAAGTAGAGACGATGTTTTATTTTTTTTAATCAAATTTTTTTTCATTTTAAAAAAATTTTTTTTTTCAACTTTTGGTAGGGAAAATGAACCTAACCTAACCTAACATAACCTAACCTTGTTAAACTAAACTATATAGACTATATATAAGACTATATCAGAGCCGTATCCGAGGTAAATGGAGTATATTTAAGTTTCATTTATTTTTTTTCTCGAAAATTACTGCCTCCCCAGAGCTGTAATTGACACTGTAGTATCAGGAAGTAATATAGATTCACTGTGCAAAATATTTTTAAAATCGGTGACAGGGCTATAAAATTTATAATAACCTTATTTTTTTTTCTCAGCATATACAGATATTAATAAATAGTTGTTATTGACCGAAAAGTGGTTTTTTCAGAATTTTCATATTCAAGCTCGGAAGTATATCATGATATACAGGGTGTTTCCTAAACATGCGGCAAAAATTCAGGGAGCTGTTACTTGGACTATTCTAAGAATATTTTGTCCTTTGATGTTTTTGGAAAAACCTCTTTGTTTCGAAGATACAGGGCGAACAACATTTTTCATATTTTTAAAATTGATAATAGTATAAATAAAAATGCGTACCGCACTGTGTTTACTAAGTAGGTACAATTTATTTTTAAATGTGTTTGACAACTATAAAAAACGGCCAGTTTTTTGACTTAAAATTGATAAGTTCAGATGGTAAAGGAATACAGATTAAACACGGTTTTCATTTGAATTCGTTTTGTGATGTATTAGCAATTAACATTTTATCTTTCACTATTATGAATCGCTATACAAATGCCGAGATGACTGACATGCATTTCATTTATGGACTTGCTGATGGAAATTCATTAAAAGCTAGGAGGTTGTACATTGAACGATTTCCTGGGCGTAATATTCCTGACAGAAAATTGTTTCAAAATATTCATCAACGTCTGCATGAAACAGGCACATTGAAACAAATTGGGGGACCAGGAAAGCCAAACACAGTAAGAACGGTGGAACTGGAAGAGAATGTGCTGGACATGATCGAAGAAGACCCTAGAACTTTTACTCGAAAAATTGCCAATACTTTGAATGTGAGTAATAAGACTGTTTGCAAAATTCTTAAAGACAATTTGTTATATCCATACCATATGCAACGCGTTCAGGCACTTATTCCTATTGATTTTCCCCCACGTATTGCATTTTGTCAATGGCTTTTAACCACATTAGTTCAAATTCCTCAATTACTGACGCTGATTCTTTTTACCGATGAAACGAATTTCTCAAGAAATGCAATAAGAAATTTTCATAACAACCATGTATGGGCCGACGAGAATCCACATGAGATAATTGAAGATCGTTTTCAACACCTGTTCTCATTGAATGTTTGGGTTGGTATTGTGGGTGACTGGCTAATAGGGCCGATATTTTTACCAGAAAGACTTACCGGGAACGTGTATCGCAACTTTTTAGAACAAACGTTACCTCTGTTTTTGGAGAATGTACCATTGGCAATAAGACATGCAATGTGGTTTATGCACGATGGTGCACCAGCGCATTTTAGTTTGGTTGCTCGTGAGTTTTTAACATTAACATACGGAGATCGCTGGATTGGAAGAGGTGGACCTCATTTATGGCCTGCTCGTTCCCCGGACTTAAACCCCTTAGATTATTTCCTATGGGGCCATCTAAAATCATTAGTTTATACCACTCCAGTAGAAAATGTGGAAGACTTGCGAAATCGGATCATTGCTGGGTGTAACTTAATAAGAAATGATCCTGGTGTTTTTGAAAGGGTTCGGCAGTCAATGAGGAGAAGATTGGATGCTTGTATGCTGGCTGGAGGTGGTCATTTTCAACAGTTTTTGTAGGTTAAGTTAAATTTTCATGTAATTTTTCATAATAAAATGTTATTATCTAAAATTTTGTTTGCCCTGTATCTTCGAAACAAAGAGGTTTTTCAAAAATCATCAAACGACAAAATATTCTTAGAATAGTCCAAGGAACAGCCCCCTGAATTTTTGCCGCATGTTAAGGAAAACCCTGTATATTTTTGAAATTGTCTAAGAAAATCATCATATTACACTACGGTTTCCATTTGAAAAAAATTAATTTTTTTAATTTTTCTAAAAATTGTAAGGGGCACTAAAATTTTGATAGCACTGGTAAAAAGTACTGAAAAAACTTCACTAAAGATGTTTTTATTTCGAGAGCGTAGCAGCAACACTGAGGAAGGTATAGCGAATTATAATAATTGGCCAAATTTCAAACTGTCTGGAAACTAGACACCTTAGCGACTTGCGGTTTTCAGCAATTTGAGATTCTCGAAAAAAGAGAACATGACATGTTCTTTATTTCTATCCCCCTTAATTTAGGAGATATAGTACTAAAAGATCGAAATCTGATCACTCTGTACAACGAATCAAAAAATTCAGGTTCAGAATTTAATCATAGTAATTGAACTTCATTCTATTTCAGAATTCCTTAAATATTTTTTTGCAATTTCCAGATTGTAATCTGTATTATTTCTTTGTTTGTTTGACGGTTTCTATTTCCTTGTAAAGAATGATTCTGGGAATAAAGTTTTGTTTATTGTTTTTTATTGTTCATTCTAAATTCAGTTCAGCATCTGTGTAATCCTAGTTGGTACAATCTGCTCTTCATTGTGTAGCTAAAGAGATTTAAAAATATAACAGTAAAACACCACCTTGTGTTCTTAGCTAAACCTCCTAGGACCCGTTATAAAGAAGACCAAATCAAAAATACCTGTATTGAAACACGTAGATTGTGAGAAAGATTCTGCTGCCAAATTCCTGCTATTCGAAAAAAATCGGAGAAACATCGTGGTCAAAAAAGAACCTACCTTATTCTCGCTCATCCATAAGGCCCCACTCTGCTGCTTATCAATGACGTCCCTGACCTTGCGATACCAATTGTCCGTATTGTCATTCAAGGTGATCGTACTGCTGAAAACGTAGCTCCACACCTTGTCCAGTTTCTGGCATTGTTCCAGCAGCTTCTTCGAACTTTTATGCGCCGACCTAGGAAAAGGATATAGTAAAGTTTCTCGCTACTTCTAAGTGACTAACTTACTTAGGTAAGCCTTGCCTCAACTGCTTGATCACTAGTTTGGTCTCAGATTTGAAAAAAACGACGATAGGGTACATTTGAGCGTAGTTCAATCTTTCCACAGCGTTCGGAGTTATGTCCAGTAATGCGTGTTTTCCTGTTGATATTATTTCCCGGATTGCAGACAACCTTATGATGTTCGAGGAGTTTTTTTGGGATTTTTGGTCTTCGATGTTTGTGTCTTTTTCTGGAAACAAAACATATTGAACATTTCCAGAATTAACATCAAGAAACCCATACTTACGAGGAGATACAAATTTGTCCGGGAAATCCTTCAGGAGTTTTTCCCTGGCAACATCAGCAATTGGTCCAAACATTATCACAGGTCTGGTGAAACCAGGATGTTTCAACAGAACTCTTTCATAGGCAGGAAACTTGGAAACTGTATCTGAAAACAAGATATCATCCCAATGTTCCTTCCCTAGACTCTTCGATCTTCTGTTTGAGCTCCTTCTCCTCTTGAAGAAGCTACCTCTAGACTCGCTGGTAGACATCTCCTTCTTCGTAGCGTTGAACTGCGCTGTTGCCAGTTCTTCCGCCCTGGATTTATTTGGTATTATGCCTTTTTGTACTTCCTGATTGTTCCTTCCTATTGGAGAAAGTCGATGGTGAATATGTTCACGAGGAGGGAGATTTGGACACTCACCTATTTTGAAGACTTGCCAACAACCAACTACGCCGTTGTACAAAGTGTCGATCACGTGGAATATGTCCCCACTCCTGAAGGACATTTCTCCTTTGGCTGGATCATCGTAATGGTAATGTGTCTTTATATAGAAACTGTCGCCTTTTTGGGAGGCAACTATACTGTCGTATTCTTCTTTGCAGAATTGCACTATGAGCTCTATCCTGTCTTGGAGGCTCAGCAAGAAGAGCACTGCCTCCTCTCGAGTTACTCCTGTCATGTCCATGTCATTGACCTGAAGCAAGTTTAAACTTTCAAATTATGATCACAAATGACACTTTGATCCAGATTAACTCCTCATAAGATTAGAAAGCTTATGAGGAACTTGAGCAAATTTTTACCTTGAGTATTTTATCACCTGGCTGCAAACCTTGCAGAGATGCTGGACTACCTGGTTGTACTGCTGTGACAAATATACCAACAGCATTCCCCCCTGTCAACCTTATTCCTACAGATCCTTCTTTATGGAATGTTATGAACCTGGCATCTGGACTGAAATGAATACAATTGATATTGAAACCCAATTTAGCAATGTCTTTTGGTTGGTCAAGTTTTTTTTGTTTCCAGAATACAAATACAGTGCGCAAAAAAATTAACGCACATTCTGAAAATCTCAATTTTAATGAAAGTTAACTCTACATTGACTTTACAACTTATTTTTTATGTTCTCTCGGGAAGGTTTTGAACGAGACAAGACACATTAAATGGAAGAAAAATTCGGGATTTCACCGAATCTTATGTGAAAGAAGAGAAATGAACAATTTTCAAAATACTGAAATGCTGATAAGTGATTTAATACTTGGTATTTCCATCCCTTGCGTTAATTACAGCTCGGCAACGACGGTTCATACTCAAAATGAGTGATCTTAAAATGTTCTGATCTAATCCTTCCCAGATTTTTCCGAGTTGGATTCTTAAGTCATTAAGAGTAGCTGAATGCCTTTCTGAACTTCTCAGCCTTCTATTGAGGTTGTTCCAAACCTTCTTGCTGGCCATTCCATTCGAGAGACTTCTACCTCTTCAAGGTACTCCTGAACGATGCGCGCACGATGGGGTCTGGCATTATCGTCCATAACAATGAAATTTTCACCAATGTATGGGGCAAATGGCACTACATGCTCTTCAAGAATGTTCCTTATATGCTTATTAGCGTTCTTAGCTCCATTATCAACGACCACTAGGTCTGTGCGAGCAGTCAAAAATATTCCCCCCATACCATAATCGATCCTCCTCCGAAACAGTAGTACTCTGGAAATTGCACTGAGCATATCTTTCATGTGGACGTCTGTATACAAAGGAACGTCGATCACAATGGTAGAGGCAGAATCTAGACTCATCTGTGAAGAGAACTCTTTCCCAATCGGCCTCTTCCAATGGATATGCTCTCTCGCAAAATCCAAAACGCGCCCTTCGATGGGTTGGGGTAAGAGCTGGGCCTCTTGCCGAGACACGAGGCCTTAAATCATATTCTCTGAGGCGATTTCTTATTGTCTGAGTGCTAATTTGCACCCCATGAGTTTGCTCAAGCTGATTTTGAAGGAGGCGAGCGTTTGCAAACCGTTGTCTCAACGAAGAAACTCTCAAGTAACGTTCTTGAATGGCAGTTGTTACCCGTGGTCTACTCTGTCCTGGTCTTCGGACATTCATACCTGTCTCCCTGAATCGCTGCAACATTCTGGACACACTTGTATGGGAAACTCCAAACCTTTCTGCAATTCTTGTGTATGTCCATCCTTCTTCTCGCAAAACTACCGCTTGGGCACATTCCTCTTGGGTCAAATTGCGTGTTTCGCGTTGCATAGCGATCGAGTGTAGAAAATCAAACGAAAGAAAAACTATTGATCACTAGAATTGATCGAGAACAACTGATTTTAGAATGGAGCCAATACATCCAAAATCTGATAATATCATCTTTTCTTATTCCTGCTGGGAAAAAAACATCTGTATTGAAGAAAAACGTTGAAAGTGGATAACATATGCATGAATAATTCTGATAAAAATAATTATCATTGAGAACACCTTCAGTTGTAGATTAAATTTGAGATTTCCATAATGTGCGTTAATTGTTTTGCGCAGTGTAGAATGAAATTTGTTCCAAGTACTCACATGGGTTGCTTAATCTTCTGTATGATTGGATCACTGTCGTACATTTGTCTTCTGGAACCTCCATAATAATCTGAAAATAGCAAAACATAGCAACTTATCTTTGATCCTGCAATAATATATTCTAAAACAAGTTTCAGAATGAGCTCCTATTCCAACACGAATGCGAAGTTCGAAAACGAGCGACGAAGGAGCGAGTTTTCGTTGGCATGAGTGTTGGAATTGCCTTCTGCAACGAGTATTAGACGGTATTTTCTCTATTTCAGTGAATTTTTGTGAAATACTCTTGAAATTCAAATGAAAATTCAGATTAGTGACTTTTGTTTTGTATCTTGGCAGTTGGTGTGACATAGGAAATTTGACAGATCACGGAATTTGAATTGATTTGATTCGAAACTTGATTCCATCGGAGGTCAGTACTGACAACCAGAAAACGACAAATATAACTGAAAACAATGCTTTAATGAATTTCATTACAGCACTACTTTTAGTACTGTAATGAACTCATTACGATACTGAAATAGAGAAATGGTATTTACCTTCGTTTCTAGGAGGGGGAGGTCTGGGTGGTTCTTCTCTCATCTTGGACCTGCCATAACTCCTATTCTCAAGATGGTTCAAGTTCTGTTCGGTCAAAGGGCCTCTGGACCTATCCCTGGGAGCTAGGTTGCTTTTATCGTCTAACAAAGAGTTGGGACCGCTGGTGTTCGGATCCAACTTATCCTCGTATCCTGCTGGGTTGATGTTAGGATTTCTTGTGGGGGGTTGCACGTAGAGATTCTGATTCGAATAGCTTTGACTAGAAGTGAGGAAGTCGTCTCCTGTAGAAGACACTTCGTAACTAGATTAGGAATTACACTACATTTCAAGTTTTCCATCTGATAATATAGAAAATCACATCAACACCTGAATTGATGTTTTTCCAACCTGAATAAATTGAAGCTCATCGCTATTCACTGCGAAATCATTCATAATTGACCGAAGTTTTTTTGTTTATTGTGAAAGCGAAATTCCTACATAAGTTGTAACCGGTTACATTCTATGAATACCAACAAGAATTTTATTTTACTTCACTTTTCTAATTAGTAGCCTGCAGACACAATTACTGCATGATTATTCGTAATAAACAGAGTGATAAAATGAGTATAATCCACTAGTAATGCAGTTATTTCAACATGCTCGAATGATCCTAAGTTGACCCCGAATTGATTTGAGTATCAGTATCAGCTTTCAAATCTCCGTAAGAACTGAATTTTGTCATACTCAGCTGAGAATTTTTGTAAAATATAGAAAATTGAATCAGAATTCTTTCAAACTTTCATAAACAACCTTCAGAATCTATACTCCCCGTCAATGAATTCCGGACAGGCAAAATTTTTGTCAAATTCAACACCCTGTATCTTTTTTCGTGGTTCTCCGATTCTGTTGAAATTTTCACCAGGTATAGTATTGGGTCTTGTTATATCAACCTGAAATTAACTTTGCGAAAATACCTGTAGTTCATCCGTTATACAGGGTGAGACAAAACCTTGTTTTATACCCTTCATTTCTAAACACCCTGTGGTGAATTTGAAGCGGAAAATTTGATATAATTCAGTTTTAATTTGAAGTGTGACTCTTCCTTAACACAATGTTTTTGGATTTACGTCAGTTTCTTTTTTTAAAAAAAAAGATACACATTTTCAAAGAAAGTGTTGCATTTTTTTCATTTTTTATAACAATTTAAAACATTACAATACCTTATCGACTAGTAAACATAAACAAACATCTGAAAACTAATATCGTGTATTTCCACCTCGCTTTCTCATCACTTCTACCATACGACGTGGCATACTTTCAATGCATTTAAGAATTGCTTCTGGGGGAAGCAACAATTTCTGTTAATGCAGAACAATGCTAGGCCTCACGTTGCACGGATTGTAACAGAATACTTTGAAGAGGCGAATATTCAACGATTCATGTGGCCAGCCAGAAGGCCGGATTTAAATCCAATTGAACATGTATGGGATATGCTAAATAGACATGTTCGAAATCGGCAGCCCAACACCTTGCCCGATTTACGAACAGCCCTTCTTGAAGAACGGGAAAATATTCCCCCAGAAGCAATTCGGAAATGCATTGAAAGTATGCCCCGTCGTATGGTTGAAGTGATGAGAAAGCGAGGTGGAAATACACGCTATTAATTTTCAGATGTTTGTTTATGTTTACTAGTCGATAAGGTATTGTAATGTTTTAAATTGTTATAAAATGCAACACTTTCTTTGAAAATGTGTATCTTTTTTTTAAAAAAGATTCTGACGTAAATCAAAAAACATTTTGTTAAGAAAGGGTCACACTTCAAATTAAAACTTAATGATATAAAATTTTCCGCCTCAAATTCACCACAGGGTGTTTAGAAATGAAGTGTATAAAACAAGGATTTGTTTCACCATGTATAACGGATGAACTACAGGTATTTTCGCAAAGTAAATTTCAGGTTAGTATAAAAAGACCCAATACTATACCTGGTGGAAATTTCAACAAAATCGGTGAACCACGAAAAAAGATACAGGGTGTTGAATTTGACAAAAATTTGCCTGTCTGGAGTTTATTGACGGGGAGTGTATTATTAAGTCAACTTTCATGAATTTTTCGTGTGAAATTTTTTTTTTATGTGGCACCTACCTTTATAAAAATTATTGACAGCCCCTGTAGTGCTAATAGAACTTTGAGCCTGATGTATGCCGTTGACGGTTTGGGCGAAATCACGGACGACTGTGATATGTATCTTATCCTTGCTGCCATCTATAATTTTTTTTGCTTCTTTGAGGCTCATGAGATCGTGGCAGTTCGTGTTGTTCAATTTGGTGACGAAATCGCCTTCAGTGAGAACTTGATTGGTGTTGAGCAGCTGTTCCCTGGCCTTGGACGATATTTCTTTGATGAATAATTTGCATCCGAGCACTATACCGAAATCTGGAAAAGAAATTGAAGAATGAAGAAACAACTTTATTTTTTTTTGCGAAAACTACGTCCGATCTATTCAAGTTTGCATTCGAAATACAGGTTTTCGAGGTCGATCTATCTGATGAAGGTAAAATAATTCCAGTTTTCCCGATTTTGAAATTTTTCACCTTCAAAATGAAAATTTTCAAATTTCAAACTTGCATATCTTGACTTCTACGCGTCAGAGTGATGTCTGGTTTGCAGAAGAGTTATCAGTAGGGACAGCACTATGATTCTAACTCAAGAAAACGCAATAAAAAATTTTGAAATTTTGGCCGAAAAAATCGTAAGGGGTAGACCCCCCCTAAAACGCTATATTTCGCATTCTCACACGCAACCCAGGAGGGTTAGGGTAATTTTTGTGCATGGAGGTTCTAGAACCGGTCGAGCAGATTCAGAAAATGTACCTAGTTGATCACTGTCACCCATAGCGTTGTCAGAACAGCCCTTTGAAGGCAACTCGAAAATGAAAAATGAAAAAACAACTTTTTTTTTTTTCGCGAAAACTACGTCCGATTCATTCGAGTTTGCATTCGAAATACAGGTTTTCGAGGTCGATCTATCTGATAAAAGTAAAATAATTCCAGTTTTCCCGATTTTGAAATTTTTCACCTTCAAAATGGAAATTTTCAAAATTCAAACTTACATATCTTGACTTCTACGCGTCAGGGTGATGTTTGGTTTGCAGAAGAGTGATCAGTAGGGACAGCACTATGATTCTAACTCAAAAAAACGCAATAAAAAATTTTGAAATTTTGGCCGAAAAAATCGTAAGGGGTAGACCCCCCCTAAAACGCTATATTTCGCATTCTGACACGCAATCTAGGAGGGTTAGGATAATTTTTGTGCATGGAGGTTCTAGACCGGTCGAGCAGATTCAGAAAATATACCTAGTTGATCACTGTCACACATAACGTTGACAGTACAGCCCTTTGGAGTCAACTCGAAAATGAAAAATGAAAAAACAATTTCATTTTTTTTCGCGAAAACTACGTCCGATTCATTCGAGTTTGCATTCGAAATACAGGTTTTCGGGGTCGATCTTTCTGATAAAGGTGAAATAATTCCAGTTTTCTCGATTTTCAAATTTTTCACCTTCAAAATGAAAATTTTCAAATTTCAAACTTGCATATCTCGACTTCTACGCGTCAGAATGATGCCAGAGTTTCAGTAAAGTCATATAATTGATCTTACCTTCTTTCTTCGAATTTTTCGTTAGGGTCACCTTGGAAGGTAACCCGCTGAATCCATTAGGAGTAGGTCCAATGTAAGACGCACCTCAACGCACTAAGACTATGTTGATGATTGTGTTGGGGCACCCTTCTTTTAATCACTAAACTAACTGTATCACCCGAATCTCGCAGTACTTGCACTGCAGTTTGATAGTCAACATTCTGCAATGATATACCATTCACAGATATAATCCTATCGTTAACCCTGAGGAAGAAATGAATCAATTAGGCTAAGATTGTTCAGCTTCGGAGGTACTTACTGTAATATCCTTTCTGCGGGACCAGAAGCCAAGACGTCACTGACTGCTATGCTTGGATCGCCAGATGCAAAGTGTGGATTGTCTCTTCCTCCTGATACAGCAATACCAAAACCATATCCAGGAACACGTGTCACGTTTATTGTTTTGTATTCCCATCCTCTATCCTGGAAAAAAAGTAGCTGTTATTTACTTTAATCTACAGTTATTCCTTTAATTTATTTGTTGAACTTCTGCTTTATCTCTGAGTACTTAAAACCTACGAAAATGGCATACCTGTACTAAATTTGATAGAGTCAAATCCAGTTTGTTTGGAATAGTAGAGCATTAAATCGAAAGCAATCATAAACAATTCGAATGGTACCCAAACAATGGAAAGGACATTAGATACAGTAGCTTCGACCAGATGGGAAAAGGCGAAACAAAGGATGCCCGATGACCTTGGAGACTCTCATCGAGCTCAGATGCTCGAATTAGATTGATTCCGACTGTTCAACCTTGAGGACTCACCCATCATCACCGTCAGGTTAATTTATTGACCAATGATGAATAATCATGACTACACCTTCTTCAATTTACGTCTCGGAGTAGGTACCACACAAACTGCATGGCAAGCATTTAATCGCCCACATTTGTATTTTATGGATCTCGACTCTATTTTCTTGGGATCGTCTATTCAACACTGAGGATAACTAGTCTCAGTGACACAAAAATTGAATTTTTTTCCTTCAAAATGGAAATTTTCTTATTTCAAACTGGCATATCTTGACTCCCTTGCGTCAGAATGATACCAGAGTTTTAGTGAGATCATCAGTGACTACAGCACTTTATTTGTAAAACAAAAAAATCAGAGTAAAAATCTCGGAACTTTGACCGAAAA